>JAECWL010000178.1:0-27433 GCA_018150545.1 Drosophila ercepeae | reverse complement strand
ACTAAAACACAATTCAAAAACAAAAGAAAAATAATCAACTTCAATTTCACAGGCACCTGGTACCTGATAACATTATTGCTTATACTGATCACAGCGGTTCATGGACAGCAAATTCAAATTAATAATATTGACACCAACCACGGATATCTCCTTTTTTCTGATAAGCCAGTCCAGATACCATCCTCCTTTGAACATCATTGCTTGAAAATCAATTTAACTGAAATAGACATCGTGGTTGATTATTTTGAGCAAAGATTACAATCCGATTACGATGCACCCCCATCAAATTTTTACACAATATATTGAAAAGAGAACTAGCCGGAATAACCCTGAAACATAGAAACAAACGGAGACCTATTAACATTGTGGGCTCAGTTTTTAAATACTTATTTGGAACACTAGATGAAAATGATAGAGTCGAAATACAGGAAAAACTTGACAACAACGCCCATAACTCAGTAAAATTACATGAACTCAACGACGCTATACAATTGATAAATGACGGAATGCAAAAGATACAAAACTATTAAAAACCACACCATCATTAACAGTCTTTTGTTCGAACTAATGCAGTTTACGGAATACATAGAAGATTTGGAAATGGCTATGCAGCTTTCCAGACTTGGACTTTTTAACCCCAAATTACTAAACTATGACAAACTTGAGAATGTCAACAGCCAAAATATTTTAAACATTAAAACATCCACTTGGATTAACTACAATGATAACAAATTATAAATTATATCCCACATACCCATTTACTTTTCACTAATAAACACAATTAAAATAATCCCTTACCCAGATTCCAACGGTTATCAGCTAGATTACACAGACTCACAATCATATTTTGAAAAAGAAAATAAAGTTTATAATGCCGAAAATAAAGAAATAAAAAATGAATGTGTCACCAATATTATTAAACACTTGAAACCTATTTGTAATTTTAAGCCAGTGGACACGAACGAAATAATAAAATACATAGAACCAAACACAATTGTAACCTGGAACTTAACCCAAACCATTCTTAACCAAAATTGTCAAAATTCAATTAATAATATAAAAATAAAAGGAAACAAGATGATAAGAGTAACGCAATGTAAAATAGAAATCAATAGTATAATTTTAAGTGAAAATCTGTTAAAACCAGAAATAGATTTGACACCACTATACGCACCACTTAATATAATAAAAATAAAAATTGTGAAACACAACGACATTGTTGAGATGATTTCAAAGAACAATATTACACTTTACATATTAATGACCATTGGAATAATTGCACTTATTTTGTTGTACTTTTATTTAAGATATGTAAAGATATGTAAGAAATAAAAATCAAAATCAAAACACAACACAACAAATAGAAAGAGAAGAAACTCCATTTCCCATACTATATCCATCAATCCCAGCCCAAGTATAGGCTTCTCTTTAAGGGAAGGGGAGTGACGTATTTGGGTGGTCCAAACCGGCCACTTCAATTATTTCATAGAACTATAAACAGTTATGCACTTAGGCGATTTCCATAATGTATCGCAGCTGCGCAGCATCCGTTTCCAATAAAGAATTCTTTCGCAGCCGCACTTAGCCATTCTTCTAAACATCCTAAATCCTGACCTAAGCAGATTTGACTGCTCCCTTTGAATCTTTTCCTAATCTTAAGAATCCAAGAGCAAGAGAAGCCGAGGCTTCTCCTCAACCCAATGTTCATTTGATTTTCAGTCTTAATCTGATATCCGAATAAAGAAGTTGAATAAAAACCTTCGTTAAATAATTCTTCTCGGCGTTGTCCTTAGTCAACTGACGGGACATTTATTCGACTCAAAAAAAAAATATTACAACCAATTTTACTATATATGCATACGTATAAAAATGACATGTAAAGTACTTGCGTGAAATCAATCGCTGATAATCACTGCCGGAGTTTAGTAAGGCCAAGTACCACATAACAAAAAAAAAAAAAAAAATCTATATATATATAACAAAAAGAGATCTACAACTTACATATATGCATACGTGTAAAAATGACGTGTAATGTACTTGCGTGAAATCAATCGCTGATAACCACTGCCGAAGTTTAGTAAGGCCAAGTACCACATCACCACTTTCACGTTTACATACATACTATATATGCAAACCATCAAATCAACATACGCACATACAAACAATATTATATGAACAGTAAAGTGTATAATTTTTAAGTCCGGGCAGAACACCACAAAACTACATATAAATTGCACACCTAAATAAAAAAAAAAATATATATATATGGGAAAATATAATAAATAAAATTCTCCTTTCTTTGAACATGCAAATTTGTTGTTGGTAAATTATTTAAAAAAATAATTTTTTATTTTAATATTATTTTATATTTATTGGTGATAAACTTTTTCACTTAACACAATATTACAAGACACTTGTTTCTAACTTATCCTTAATGGATAACCGTTCTCGATCTTATCCCGAATCAGACTGATCTATAATTCTTAATTCTAATCCAATCAACATCGGCCAGAAGCTTTTCTTTTAGAAACTTCTTGAACTTTCAATTATGTTTAGAATAAAAGCTTTATGCTGAAATTATTTTACTTCATTGTGAAATTCAAATTTGTTAATTGATGCAGTTTGATTGAAGCGCAATAAGTTGACCATGGCTTGTCTCCAAGCGGGAGTTATGTTTACTTTACGATAGCTTGTCTCCAAGCGGGAGCTGTGTTTACTTTAAGTTTGGTTGCTAAGCGCCGGCAAAGGCAATGAGAAAAAACAAAACTAAGGAAATGCCGCCGAGATTGGAATTTAAAAATTGTTTATAAACTGGGGTAAAGTGCTATGTTTGCGGGTTGGATAACTCTCCCCCTACTAAAATGACGCGCCCCGCTTCATTATGAATTTCGTTAAGACGTTCTCTTAATGCTGTTATAAATTTTTCCTCAGAATTTGGTTTTTCTAACTCTGGCCGTTTTTGTTTGGTTACAAATATAATATATTTGATGAATTTATTATATCGTGTTCTTCATGTGATGGTTCAATTAAGACTGATGTAATGTTTTCTTTATGAGAGATGCTTACAAATATTTACAGAAGTGTGACTTATACTTATACAATTCTGTAAGCGCAATGAAGGGTGCGTATAAGAGTGCGTTGCCAATTAGCAATATGTATATTTCTAACACTCCTTCTCAACGCAATTATACAAATTTTTGATCTACTGCATACCTAACATACATGTGAATTTCATATGCTTAACTTTACAAAGATTTTTAGTTAGGATATCAGCTATCATATTTTCAGTAGGTACATAGTTAATTTCTACAAATTTATTCTTAACCATTTCCCGTACATGGTGATATTTGATGTCAATGTGTTTGCTGCGTGCATGGAATTTCGAGTCCTTAGCTAGACATTGTGCACTTTGATTATCGCTGTTGATTTGTGTTGCGAAGTCGTCACCAAATCCCAATTCACGCATCACCTTCCGTATGTACGTTGCTTCTTTTGCCGCCATCGATAGTGCGACATACTCCGCCTCAGTGCTGCTCAAGGCTACCACACCTTGTTTCTTGCTTTCCCATGAAAAGGCTGCCCCGGCTGCGATGAAGGTCCAGCCACTGAAAGATTTTCGGTCCATGCTGTCTCCAGCCCAATCAGCATCGACGAAGCAATATACAGGCTTTCCAGTCTTTTATATTGTAGACATAATTCGGCAGTGCCCCTCAAGTACCTCAGTATTCTTTTAGCAGCTGCCTCGTGCTCCTGGTGTGGATCTGCATTTTGCTGTGCAAGTTTTACGACTGAGTGTAGTATATCCAGCCGTGTTGTTATTGCCAAATACATTAAAGAGCCTATTAATGATTGATAGCTCGTTTGATCTACACGCTTGCAGTCGTCTTGATCGCATTTTACTTGAAATCCTGCTTCAAGAGGTATAGCATTAGATTTACAGTTTTGCATACCATACTCACGTAAGAGATTTTCAATATATTGCTTATGGCCAACATTTATGTTGCCAGTCTCGCCTTCACGATCTATTTCCATTCCAAGAAAATGGTTCAACTGACCGCCATCAGTGACGTCGAATTCGTCGGCAATCGACATCTTTATTCTTTTTAGGTCATCTTTGCTAGTACTGGCCACAATCATGTCATCTACATACACCACTATGATTGTTAAGCACGATAGCTCTACTACCAAATATTCGTAGATGACTTACGCCTGGTTTCTTGCCATTCCATGACTCGTAAGGTGTCATATCGGTCAACGTCGAAGTCTCAGAGCGGTTGCGCAGATATGCAGCTGTATTTATGGCCTCTGCCCAAAAACTCTCGTCGAGATCAGCATGACTCAGCATGCTGCGTGCCATCTCCACCAACGTACGGTTTGCTCGTTCTGCCACCCCATTTTGCTGCGGTGTATGAGGCACAGTAAGCTGCCTCCTTATACCATTGCTGTTTAGCAATTGTTGAAATGCGCTACTCAAATACTCGCGCCCGTTGTCACTTCTCAGACACTTTATTTTCCTGCCAATTGATGTCTCCGCAATTGCTTTAAATTCTTTGAACTTATCGAGGATTTCGTTTCGCGTCTTCAAAAAACAAACGTAAACGTAACGCGATTTATCGTCAATGAAAGTTGCAAAGTAACGAGCACCGCCAACCGAACTCTTATGCATTGGTCCACAAATGTCCGTATGGATGAGATCTAATACGTCCTTTGCCCGATTATAAGAATGCTTAGGAAATTGCTTCTCACTTATTTTGCACTTTGCGCAAGTCTCACACATAGTTTTTCATATTCATACATTGTTCGGATGTTAAGCCATGAACCATATGTTTTTTCATCATTTTTTCTATACTGGCAAAATTTAAATGGCCAAAGCGATAGTGCCATTTAATAAGTCCTTTATTATCCGTTTGTGCGTTGAAACATTTTTTGTTCGCTCGTTTCAAACAAAAACAAATCGTTTTGCTTCTTGGCAACACAAACAACATCGCCCGTGCGATTTTTTATGCGTGCACAGCTATTCGAAATATTTACTGTGAATCCCTTGTTCACCACTTTCGCCACGGAAATAAAATTACATTGAATATTGTTAACCAGAAGTACATCGGTCAAATCGATTGTACTATGTTTCCACTGTAAACGCACTGTTCCGATACCGATCGCTTCAATATAATTTTTTCCGGCCAACACAATTCTTTCTCTGTGCTTTTGATCTCTATAAAAAGCGATTTATCGTTACACAAATGTGCAGTCGCACCACTGTCCAAGCACCAAATATTCTTTGAAAAACTGTAGTTGTGATTCGCAGCAGCAAACACAGAATATGACTTCTTATTATCACTCTCTTCATTGTTTCTTTTTCGTTTTTCTTTGCACTTCTACAGTTAACCGCAATGTGCCCTTGACGACCACAACACCAGCACACTCGCTGCTTAAAGTTTTTATTTTGCGAGACTGTACTTTTCTCACGTCGCGACGAGAACATTTTCTGCACTCCGCTTTGTTCTGTGTCTATATTTCGGCGCTCACTCTCTTCGATTAACTTGATTTTTAGCGAAGTTAAAGTAGGTAACGAATCACGTGATTCAATGGCAACTACAAAATTGTCAAAAGATTCCGGCAAACTAGACAATAGTAATATGCACAGACACTCATCGGCCAATGTAAACTCAATTTCAGACAGTGTTTCAATTAAGTCTGAAAATTTTGCTATGTGCGATACCATATTTTCTGAATCTATCAACTTTAGATACAACAATTGTCTCAGCAACTGAACGCGACGCGCGGGACCAGCGGGCATATGGATTTCTTTTAGTTTTTTCCTAGCACTTTCAGCAGTTACGCAATTTTTGACATTGTTTATTTGTGATGCCTTAATGCAGAGCATAATGCTCGCGAGGGCCTTCTCATCTTTGGCATCAAAATCCAATTTTTTCTCGGGACTATCACTTTCATTTTTCACTTTTAGTCCACACACGTAGCCCCACAACTCGGAATGTATGAGCACGCTTTTCATTTGCACGGCCCACGCACCATAATTATTGTCGTCCAATTTCTCTATCGAGTTCATAATTGAATTCATTGTCACAAACAAGAAAGTCCAGAATATTTGCTATTCACTTTCTTTACTAATTCGATATAATAACTTCGCGCACAATTGTATTTCTTGAGCTTCCTGGGCCCATAACCTGATGAATTTATTATATCGTGTTCTTCATGTGATGGTTCAATTAAGACTGATTTAATGTTTTCTTTATGAGAGATGCTTACAAATATTTACAGAAGTGTGACTTATACTTATACAATTCTGTAAGCGCAATGAAGGGTGCGTATAAGAGTGCGTTGCCAATTAGCAATATGTATATTTCTAACAATATTTAAATTTTATTATTAATGTAGTAATCAAATACAAAATGATTAAACTTAATAATATAAATGAAATTGATATTTTCCAATTGTAAATTTCGATAAATGGGTTTAAAATATTAATGTTGTCAAAAGTAAGTTCTGAATTGTTGGATTTTATATAATCTGATATTTCCAGATTCTTAAAGTGGTTTGTGGTTATGTACTCAAGTATTTTGTTTTCGAAATTGGTGTATGAAATATTATTTATTGTAGTTGTGCCGTTAAATGTTATTAAATATGACCCGTCTAAATGAGAATTGTTTACAATATTCTTGCCATTTATTAGAATGGCAACTTCTTGAATAATATCTATATTCTTATTTTTTTCTCGTGTTTTAGTGCAAATTGATTTTTCTCCCTTTAGTAAGCGGGTAAAACAAGTTTTACCTTTACTTATAATACCATAGTTATTAAAAATTTCCTTCTTAAAATTAGATATTTCATAAAAAGTATTTTCGCATTTTGCGACCTGATTACTTATTAGTAATTTTCCATCATTTTGTGAGATGGATCTGGCATAATAAATTACGCATCTATTTGTTATTACAGGGTATTTTATATATATTATTAAGAGTTCGTTATGTAGTACAATTTTGAATACTGAGATATCCATTAAATCTGCAATAATTACAGGCTTTTGTTGGTGATTTAATATTTCTTTAATATCTTCATTATTTAACATTTTTGTGTTAAAAACATCAATTTTTGCTAGTGTAATGGTATCAATTATGTTTTGCAAGTCGAATGTAAATAATCGTAAACGATGTTTTCGTAACGGCAATTCTTGATCAATAAAAATGTTTTTAAAATGATCGGAAAGTGATTTTATCTCGTTAAACAATTTGGAATTAATAATAAATTGTTGGTTATTGTTTTCAATTACCTCATTTATTTTATTCTTTATTTTAATGAAATCATCATGATCCGGAGTTCCAGCTAACCATTTCCAAATAGTGCCTAACTCATTTATTCCCCTTTTTGATCTAGTTGATATCAGCTGTGACAAAATTAATTCGATTATTTGTAGTTCGTAAGTAATTTCGCATTGTGACCTATTATTTTTATCCTTTTTAATATACCCTGATTCTAGATCGATTATTTCTTTATAAAAACTTAAATTAGTTATGTGGAATAAGTCGGCATATGATTCATAAGTAAGAACATCCTTTTTGTCCTTGAACAGGAAAAAATTCGTGATTGGAGTAATCAATTATTTCTGAAGTGGCTATCATTACGAATGGTATTAGAAGTAATATGAAATGCATTTTCTGTAATTTTAAAAGAAATATAATTTTTGTTAAAACTTAATATTGTCTTTGTGAATGATTCTGTTTCTATTATTGATTTTTATTTTATTAGGCAAGTTTTCCTTAACAACCTGTTTCTTATATCTCGTTTTTAGCTTATTTCTTTCTCCATGTTTCTTTTCATAAACAACTTGCCCTACATGATATTCTTTTTCCTTACGACCTTCATTATGCGTTTCTAACATTTTTTCTTGCTTGTTCTTTAGGTATTTTGGAATGTTTTCGTGATAAATTTTATTATAGAGAATATCGAAAGGTTTTTGATTTGTTGTAGAGTGAATGCTCTGATTAAATTCTTTTGCGGCTCTAATAATTATTTCTGAATAGTCAATAAGATTAAATTCTTCCTTTATGCAACGAGCTAATTCTGTTAATGTTGAATGTGCCCTTTCAACTTGTCCGTTCGAGGCACTGTGTCTGGGGTCTGCGAAATGTAGAGTTAAACCACATCTTTGTGCAAAGGATTTAAATTGAGCAGAGGTGAAGCTTGGTTCATTATCGGTTATAATTACTTTGGCGTGGGGAAATTGTTGAAGTAATTCCATTACTTTATTCTCGATATTTAGTTTATTTTGAATTTCTTTTACTACTAGGAATTTTGAATACGCGTCAATGCAAGTTAAGATAAGATTTTGCGCTTAATAAATATCGATGTGTAGATTTTCTCCCTCTCTAGTTGGAATAGGAGCTTCCCCAATAGGAATTTTAATTGGGTGCCTGTTATATTTATTTTCATTGCAAATTGTACAGTTTTTTATGTATTCTTTTAATTTGATGAATAAATTTGGCCAATAATATAATCTATTTATTTGTTTGTAGTTTTCGTCTAGTCCTCTATGAGCTCGACAATGTGTTTCTTCTATTATAATAGCTTTATCTTCATTATTCTCTACGTCTTGTAGAAATATTTTTGTAAAAAGAAATTTGTTTGTAAAATTATTTTTTAAAGGTAATTGAATATGATACAGATCTTCTAAAGTGCAATGAATTCCAACCGTTATGTTTGGTGGTAGATATTCTCTCAATATTTCTATTAAATTTTCTGGCGTATCATATTCGATTATATGTCGTGTTTTATCAAAAACTTTCAATGACTCATGTATTGTATACCTCCCCGTTGTTAATAACAGTTGTTGTTGAAACTGATTTAACGGCTTACGGGTCTCATGTATTACATCTGAGCTTGATTGTTCTTCATCGCGGTTTTAATATTATTTATTTGTATTCGATAATATAAATTCTAAGAGCGTTGCTCCTAATTGTTTTATTTGTTTCTTTTGTTATTTCGTATGTTTCCGTTTGTTTCCGTATGTCATTATTGTTTTATTTATTAGTAATGTCATTTTCTTATTTACTTCGTCATAGAATTCTGTAATGCTTAAGCGTCCCTGTCTAAGGATGCTTAATTCTGATTCGAGAATATGGATTGGCCTTTTATCGTTATAAATAAAATCCAATCTTGAAAGAATTGCTTAAAAGTTTAACACTGTACCATGGTTAGTTAGAGCATCATGTGCTTTTATTACGTAGAATTGTTAAAGCGATAAAATATTGTTCGCTTTGAATTTTATACAGACTCATGGCAGTTTCTGCCGCTTCTCTCCAACCTACATATTGAGTTATTTCGCCTGAGTTATTTTTTGAGTTATTTAACCTTGGTAGAGATTTAACTACTTCTAGGGTAGTTTCGCATTTTATAGTTGGGTCTATTTTTTGAATTTTATAATCTACAACTTCATTTCTACTAGCGTTTAACTGTCCTTCTATCCCTTCAATTTTTCTGGTCACTTCACCCAATTGTACATTTATTAATCTGTTAACTAATTCCATTGTTAAATTGGTGGCGCAGAATAGTTTAATGCTGAACCTCCGGTTGCCATTGTTAAATTTAAATCTTCAAAACTATTTATTAAATTTTCCAGATTGTTTTCTTTAATTAATTATTAAAATTGAGTTCGTTTAATTTAAAACTTTATAGTATTCCCTGTATCTTGCTCTTATTTTATAAATTTCTTAATATTATTGACTTAATATTATTTTCAGCTCACGATACTTTCTGATGGAGTCTTCCTTCCGTTTAGTTGTCCTGATTTCCTCCTTGTTGGAGTCTTCCTTTTAATTTTTTATTATTAGGTGTGGCGGGGGATGGTCCTCAGCTCTTCCTTCCTTCTTGGTGTTGATTTATTAATTTTGTTGAATATTTTTGGTTATATTGTAGTTTTTGGTTTGGTTCTTTTGTTGAGTCTGATTCTTGTGTTCTTGTAATTTGTATTAATTTTCAGTTCACCTTTTTAAATATTATATTTTTAATTGGATTATTGCATTAATTAATTTCCAATTAAGTTTTTCCACGATCACTGTCACAGTAGTTAGATGTCGTTGGATTATGGTGGATGTTTTGATTTTTCCACTAAAAATTTGTGTTGTTGGCGGCGCGAGTTCCGTTTTATATTTTAACTTATTATCGTTAATTTTTCATTTAGAACTTTTAAGTACACCGCCCCACGCCGCCCAATGCCGCCGAGATTGGAATTTAAAAATTGTTTATAAACTGGGGTAAAGTGCTATGTTTGCGGGTTGGATAACTTGCATCTATATTTTCATTCTTTCACATAAATAAATTATTTAAACAATACATACAAACACTAATATAACTATATTACAGAGATTAACGCACAAAAACACACTATCCAACAACCATAAACAAGTAATTAAGATTCACTGAATTCATTGTAAATTGTATTATTAAATGTCAAAAAAATTAACACAAACTATAAAACAAACAACTCGTTCCATATTAGCCTTCGTTAAAGAAGTCCCGACATTCCATGGCACTCCAAGCCAACTCGACAAGTATATGACTACCGTTGAGGAAATAATCATGCTCATTAGGGGAACCGACCAAACACCGTACGGACTTTTGACACTCAGGGCAATAAGGAGTAAAATAGTTGGAAGAGCAGACGAAGCTCTTAACTTAGCCAACACCAAACTTATATGGGACGATATCAATAGTAACTTGCTACGTTTATATTCTAGCAAGAAAAGCGAAACTAGCCTCTTAAGCAAACTCCAATCCTTTCCGAATAACCTAACCCTAGGACAATTGTTCTTTGGCTTATCGAGGATGAAAAGCCAACTTATATCCACTATCTCCAATAATGGACAATCGGCCACAATCATCAAAGCCAAGAAGACACTATATGGTGAAGTCTTTCTAAATGCCTTCATGCAGCCTACGAGCTATGTCAGATAGAAAGGGCTCGATACCATAACAGAAACCCATACCCCAAAACCCAAAACAACACCAAGCGACAAACTAACAATTACAATAACAATAACAGTATCAATCGCAGAGACAACAACGACCGTAACAACCGTAACTCATCATTCAAACCCCAATTCTCAATATCGTCAGCCCAACACTGGCAACAAAACTAATATCTCGTTTAGAGACAATAAAGCACCAAATTATGGGCTACACAACATAGAAGAAGAAAAAGTTACCCAACACTCCCCTATCAACTTAAATTTTCAGGCACCAGCCTCGGGAACCCAACAGGATACATAAATCCTACCACACATGCAACATCTCTCCCATACATAATTCTAAAAATCAAACAAAAATTCCCTCTGTCATTTCATATTGATACAGGATCCACTAATTCATTCATCGACCCAGACTTTGCCAATCAACTAGATTGCGCAATCCAATATCTACTTCAATTACAACAGCATTAAATAGTTTCAAAATCGAGGAAAAAGCAATATTCCCAATGCCACCCGAATTCAAAACCGAAGGCTAATTTACCCTACTTAAATTTAAATTTCACTCTTATTTCAATAGCCTCATAGGAATGGACCTATTATCACACCTAGAAGCAAAAATAGACCTAGTAAACTTACAACTAGTAACTTCAAATTCCACACTTCCAATATTTTTGTACACTAACCAAGCTTCAAATATTTTAAATATTCCCGCCTACAGTAAAGTTATTTTACCAGTACCAGTAAAGATTAATCATGGGGAATTCTATTGTTGCACTACACAGCTAAATAATGAGTTATCATTGTCAGAAGGACTATATACATCAAACAATAATATTGCTAATGTCGAAATCTCAAATCAATCTGACTCAGATAAGCTATTATACCTAGAATATTCCATAGAAGCTATTCCCTACAACAAAAACGACCATATAGAACTCTTTAATATATCAGCTACACCTCTTAATAATGAAACCCCACATGCGCCATTACAAACTTTAACACAACACCTTAACCCAGAGGAAAAAGAAGCCTTAGAAACCCTATGCAAACAATTTCGCGACATATTCTACAACCCAGAAACACCACTAACATTCACCAGCAAAATCACACACTCCATCCCCACCATAGACAACACGCCTATCCACGCAAAATCCTATAGATACCCCTTTGTCCATAAAACAGAAGTCAAAAAACAAAGTGAATCTATGCTAGACCAGCAAATTATTAGATCTAGCCACTCCCCTTGGAGCGCCCCAGTGTGGGTGGTCCCAAAAAGACCCGACGGAACAGGAAACAGGAAATGGCGACTTGTAATAGACTATCGAAAACTCAACGATAAAACCATCTCAGACAGATACCCCATTCCAAACATTAATGACATATTGGATAGCATAGGCGGGTTATGGGCAGCGTCCTTGGTGACCTTAACGGTACCATTTGACGACATTATAATTTTTTCATCTTCCCTACAAAAGCATTTATTGGACATAAAAATGGTATTTGAAAAACTTAGAGCAGCGAACTTCAAACTACAACCTTCAAAATCAGAATTTCTAAGGAAAGAGATAGAATTTTTAGGCCACATAGTCACACAAATTGGAAAAAAACCAAACCCGAACAAAATAAGTGCAATTCAAAAATTCCCTTGCCCCACCAACAGAAGAACCATCAAATCTTTCCTCGGCTTACTAGGCTACTATAGGACATTTATAAGGGACTTTGCACGAATAACAAAACCCATGACTAAACAACTGAAAGGGAAAAGACAAATTACTACAGACAAAGACTTTTTAGCCGCATTCGAACAATGCAAAACTCTTCTTTCCAACGACCCAATCCTTTTACACCCAGACTTCGAAAAACCATTCATTTTTACTACAGATGCTAGTAACTTCGCGTTAGGAGCTGTACTATCTCAAGGCTCCTTACAAAACGATAGACCTATGTGCTTTGCCAGCAGGACTCTATCTGATACCGAAGTCAACTATTCAACTATATGCTAGCGATAATATGGGCAGTAAAATACTTCAGACCATATATTTATGGCGTAAAATTTACTATTGTTACAGATCACAAACCATTAATATGGCTTATGAATTTTAAGGAACCCAACTCAAAAATAATCCGTTGGAGACTCCAACTTATGGAATATGATTTCGAAATAATTCATAAGAAAGGTTCACAAAATGTAATTGCGGACGCCCTAAGTCGAGCAGACCCAAATTTAAACCACAATGAAACCCTAACGATTAAGCCTTGCCTCACATCTGAAAAACCAATTAATGAATGAGTTAACACACAACTCATACTAGAAATAGATTCACATACGTCTTGCCAAATGCAACACCATTTAAACAAAAGATTAGGAAAAAATACTCACAACCCTCTTTCGATTTCGACAATATCGCTAAAATCTTGAAGGGAACCCTAAAACCTAACAGGATTTGCGCCTTCTTGGCAGATAACTCCGCATTAATTGAAAAAGCATTCCTAACGTTTTTTGCACACAAAAAACACTTCAAAATTATCAGATGTAAATCATTTCTCCACGAATCATGGGTAACTTCGAACAAAATAAATTTATTAACGAATACCACATAAACAGCAATCACAGAGGCATAGATGAAACATTCCTTCACCTCAAACGGGGAACTTACTTCCCCAATATGAAAAACAAAATCTCTCAACTTATTAGAAACTGCGAAACCTGTCTAATGCTCAAAATACGACAGGTAACCACAGAACATTGTATTCGAAACCACAGAAACCCCAACAAAACCCCTTGACATAATACACATTGACATCTATACCATTAACGATAACTTTAACCTGACAGTCATAGACAAGTTCTCGAAATTCGCAGCTGTCTACCCTATTCCAAATAGAATCGGCATCAACTGCATCAAATCAATCAAAAATTTCTTCAGGATACGACCACGACCAAGGAGTAGAATTTTGCAATGACATATTTCGCAAATTCTGTTCTCAATATAACATACTACTCCATGTCACATCCTTTTAACAATCGTCAAGTAATTCGCCAGTAGAACGCTTACATTCCTCTTTGACAGAAATTTACAGAATAATCTTTGACACACGTAAAAAACACAAACTACCTACAGATCACGAAGAAATAATATCAGAAACCGTAATAACATATAATAACGCAAAAATCATAGAAACAGAAATCAACACCATAAAAACCCAATTCACCACCATCTCAGATAACTTTAAAATACAGAACTCGTTTAATGATGAAATTCAATTACGTTTCAAAAACATAACAAAACACATTAATAATGAGCAAAATTTGATTAAAAACTTCTTCGATAACATGCAAAACGCAATCTACACAAATATATATAACAATGAAGAAGAAATAAAGAAACTACAATATATAAATTGACTCAACTATAATATAGATTTATTACTTAATCATCTCAGCGACATTATAAAAAGTACACTGCTTGCCAAAATCAATGTTATTCCAAAACTTATTTTAGATAAGACAGAAATAATGAAAATCAAACAAATCTTTAAAACTCAAAACTATACTATTAAATCTGAACAACATATTTATAATCTGTTAAAATTGAACACACTAAACTACCAAGACAAAATAATTTTCAGTATCGAAATTCCTATTTTTCTAAATTCTAACTACGAAATTGCAAGAATAATTCCACTTCCAATAAATTACACACAATTTGTAATAACACCTAAGTACTTAATATATAATAACAAAACTAGTAGTATTTTTTCAACTATGCATAAATGCCCTGTAATAGAGAAACAATTCGTCTGCGAAATCGAGTCCATCAATAACCTTGGAAATAACACTTGCTTGGGAAACTTAATCCAAAATAAAACCAGCTACTGCGACATGAAAGAAACGGGCCTCACGACTGACGTATTCGAACCGGAAAAGGCTTCATATTTATATTTAACGGAAACAACCTGACAATCATCTCCTCCAACCAGACCACAACCCACATCAATGGCTCAGCTATAATAAGGTACAAAAATTGCACACTACAAATCAACGGAATAAACTACGACAACCCAGCAGTGTCTACAGAAGAGCATCCCGACTTCGTCCTACCACCAATGCGAAGACTAATAAAAAAAGGTACTTACCTTAGAAAGACTTCGCCTGGACACACTCACAACATCCAACAAGCTACTGGTCGTCACCGCAGGAAACTCTCGGCACTCGACAACCTTGTATATTCTCTTCATCATATCCCTAGTAGCCGTAATACTCACCTGGACACTTCGTAGAGACACCCACATCTTCCATACCGGACCCGAACACGTTCTACCAATCGTCGCTCCACCAATCACTTCGTTATGGCCGTCGCTCCAAACTGGGGGGGAGGAGTTATCGACCCATCTGTACCATACACCACCCCTGACACCGCATTCTTTTCTCGTAGAAAGGGCAAAATATGCATTTACATACATACATACATATAAACACTTTCTGCTGCAACAAGCACTCTATTTCTAAGAAACACAACATTGTTATACATACATACAAATTCATGTTAACTTATTTTAAGGCGAAGAATAAGACGCACTTTATTTCTAAGAAACACAACATTGTTATACACACATACAAATTCATGTTAGTTTATTTTAAGTCGTAGAACATAGACGGCGGTCAGTCGATAGCCAACAGCCAACTCGACAGCAAGTGTCTTTTCTTTTCCCGAAACTTCTCAGCGACAACAGCAAAAATCAAAGCCAACGACGATTACAAAAATAAAAGCCAATTAAAAACCCCACCTACAACTACATTAATCCCTACCGTCGGCTCCTCGGAGGTAACTCGCGACACCGACTACGACGTTGACAGCGAATTGTGTATGGCTTTATGACACACGAAACTTATTTTTATAACCAAAATCATACCAAATTTATATTGTTATGCTCCTCTTTTCTAATAGAATATTGTTTCCTTTATTTATTAATACTAAATAAATAAATTGTAAGCATGTCTAAGATTACAGGGTATTTTGCAATCGGGAAACTCGACTGCTGCTACCTTACTTGTTTTCGATTGGTTCGATGCATTTTTCTAATTCCTT
The DNA here is from genome assembly GCA_018150545.1 of Drosophila ercepeae. Lineage (NCBI taxonomy): Eukaryota > Metazoa > Arthropoda > Insecta > Diptera > Drosophilidae > Drosophila > Drosophila ercepeae. The sequence goes on along the minus strand of JAECWL010000178.1, from coordinate 11,361 downwards.
TATGTAATTTAAGAATATAAGAGGATAAGGGGTATCTCTAAGTTTATTAAATAATAGGTCCTTTGTAAACTGCTTTTTTTTTTAAAACCTTGTCATCTATAAGAGAAGTTTATTATCGTTAATCGTATCGTTTATTATCTCTTGATTGTTTAATTGATTTTTTAGATTTTAGATCGTCATCTTAGCTTAATAAATCTGGGAATTCATCCTTAGTTCCAGATGATTCATTAAATCTGTCTTTAAACTTTCCCAGTACATACTGGGAGTGGAATATTTTAAATCATTCATAAGATTTGTTTGAGTTTCAACATATTTATGTAATGTAATCGGTAATTTCTTTTTTTATTTTGATATGCACATAATTCGTTTCGAATAATTTTTTTAATTTTAATTTTTTTTTTTTTAATTCACAAATTTTTTTATTATTTAAAATAGGTAAAACTTTTTAATTTATTAGATCATTTCCTCGATCATTAACTAAAAGTTTATTGCATGCATTTGAATGCATTAAAATTACTTTGTTTAATTGATGCTTACTTTTCATAGTTTTTAGTAAAAATACCCGAAAGCAATGAATAAGAACTTTTCTCTTAGAATTTATAGAACGTTTTGGGTTTGAAATGTGGCGCCTTTGTATACATTTTTAATGATTTAAGTAGGTTCTTAGATATTTTATGAGTTCCTTTTAAGCATTTGTCACTATTTTAGACAATTTTTTTTCTAACTCGCTGTCACTATTACAAGTAATTGCTTTTCGAAGTTTGTTATTTGCTTTTTTGAGCACATATAATTACTGTTTGTTCGCTTTCTTTAAAGAGCTTTATACTCTTTTGAAAACCATTTTCATCTGAATAACATTGAATATTCACTTCTGAATCTTAAAAGGTCATTTAATCCATGAGTGAGATCAATAAGCAAATAACCATGAGGTTCATTTGTGACTTCCTTGTATATTCTAAAAAGCTCTTGATGATTTTTAGGATAACTTTGTCTAGCCAAGCATTGAAGATGTAACTTATCTCTTGGATTTTTAAATGCTACAATATATTTTGTTTTTAGTGATATATCTCGGGTGTGGGAAGATTTATGAAACATATTTTTTTTTATTTCGCGCGGCTCCCACAGCATAACGTACAGTACCTCCCGCCCGAACGACCGAGGTGCGCTACCGTTTATCGTACGGCTCGGATTCCGAGGAATAAGTTGAGTTCGTTTGTTGCTCTGAAAGGTAGGTGAGAATTGAGGATTTGATAGAAGTGGACGTGCAGAGTGAAGTAATAGAGTCTAAGTCATTGTAGTCAGAACATAAAACCCTGAAAGGCTCATGCTGGGCATATGTAAATCTACAACAACTTAGGAATAGGGGACTAAAAGTTGTAGTACGTCTATTTGGAATGTTAAATGTTAGTCGTGTTAGTAGATGCTGGCTGTCTACATTACCATTAATAAGGTTATAAAGGAAAACGACCCCCAGCATTTTTCTACGATTGGTCAGGGAAGGTAAATTAATTAGAAGGAGTCTGTTAGAATAAGATGGGAGGTGAAGATTTGCATCCCAGTTGAGTTCCCTAAGAGTTGAGTTCCCAACCATCAAGAAATTCTTTTGAACGGATTCAATCGGATCTTGATAAACCCCATACTGAGGGCTCCAGACGCATGACCCGTACTCCGGAATTGGACGTACTAAAGATACGTATAAAGTTTTAGTAATATAAGGGTCATTGAATTCTCTAGACCATCTTTTAATGAAGCCAAGCACGCCCTTGGCTTTATTAACCATCATAAAAAAATGGTCGGAAAACTTAAGTTTAGTATCTAATAGGACTCCAAGATCATTAACGTGGGCACATCGAACAAAACATCAGTGGCGCCGTCATCCGCACCCTTGGAATCACCAACTCCGTCAGCTGGATTGAACTAACTACTCAACTGATTCTATAGAAGAAGCCGAGAGAAGACGGCTTTAATAAGTAAATTAGAATTGGAAAACAATATTTTATTAACCACCTTGTTTACTAGACTTGTTCAAGATAGTATTGATAATTTAATCCAAAAATTGTTAGATCATATTCATCTCAGAATAGTTAAATGCAACATCCCAGACCTAAGACCCTAATAAATATATTGCAATGAAAAGGCCTTTACGAAATGCCTACCCCAAGAAAAAATAATATGAATGCAGCCCCAAATTCAAACAGGATACCAATAATTCACAAAACAAGCAAATTAATTAGTTAATCAGACCAGTTCACCCACAACCTAACATACCAATGACGCAAACACACAGACCAAAACTCGACTTTTAACTGACAACATATTTTCGACCGGAATCGTTATGGACCTAATTATTCAGGCAAACCGAAAATAACTACCCCCCAGCCTTGAACGCCCGACCAATAACCTTGTTAAAAGACAGATACCATCAGACAGCGGCAATCTAAAATGAGTATGGAAGAACTAAGATATCTGGAAGTGACACCAAGTCAGGATTACCCATACAATTATTATTATCCCTATTATCCCTATTACCCGGATTACCCTCAATTTCAGTCTTACCCCTACCAAATGTACCACACCCCTGGACTAATTCAATATCCTCCCGAATACAACCATGACAATTTTAACACAATAGAAGAAGAAAAACCAATACCGAACGATAACGAACCAGACGATGCCGAGCAAGCAGAAAATTGTTCGGCTGGCAGCCCCGGATCACACCAATATGTAATAATTAAACACAATAATAGTAAATTAAAGTGTCTAATCGACCACCATAACATCCACCATAAGCATGCTCACTCGAAATATCTTCAAAACACGTATACAAAAACGTAATCACTTGATCCACACCAGTAATGACTTAGTAAAACTTATTATTAATGAAAGTACAAATCTACCACCTAATAACTATTTCCCCATTGCCCAAGAGTTCTTGATCCACCATTTCTAAGACCATTACGATATGCTGATTGGACGCACGTTGTTGTCCAAAGCTAAAGCATTAATCGATTACCTAAAAGGAACTGCTACCCTGTAATAAAATATGCAAGATAAATAATACTAACAACACTACAGAACAGAACCATGTTCAAGTAAGTCCTCTATTCCCACAAGACCCCACTTTTCTATAAACTTCCACACTTCAAGAAAACTTGTTCCGACTAGACCATCTAAATACAGACGTACGAAAAAGAAGTAGAAAAATAAATCCAAGACATTTTAGAACAAGGAACTATTTGAGAAAGTAATTCACCGTATTTTAGTACCATTTGGGTCGGACCAAAAAAAAAAAAAAATTAATTAAAACGACTGTTTAGGAAAAAATTTTATTAGTTAAGATTTTTAAACTTATTGTTAGCTCTTATTTAAGAGGATCCAATAAATAAATCCCAAAAAGCTGGATGCTTCCGGACAAAGGAAATTTCTCATCGTAATTGACAGAAAATTAAACGAATAAGGAATACCGAATATAGATAAAATATTAGGAAAACTAGCCAGATCCAAAGTAATTACTTTACAACAATAGATCTTGCAAAAGGGTTCCATCAAATCCAAATGAACACGGATTCCATATCGAAGACTGTTTTCTCAACTTAATATGGGCATTACGAGTATACACGAATGCCATTTGGCCTTAAAATGCCATCGCTACATTTCAACGAAGTATGAATAATTTACTCCGTCTAAATAAATGTTGTTTATTATAGTCTTTTCCACCTCTTTAGAAGAACATCTTCAAGCCTTACAGTCAGTTTTCGAAACTTTCACAAGCAAACATAAAACTACAGTTAAATAAATGCGAATTTTTGAAACAAGAAACGACCTTTCTAGGACACGTCATTACTAAAGACGGAATCAAACCAAACCCAGACAAAAACAAGTGAGAAAAGTTATCTTCGGCTTGCCGAAGATGGTATACCCTTGAAAACAAAAAAGTTTTCCATTCAAAGACTTGTATCGGTCGTTTGTATGGCAGCTATATGATATAGTGGTCCGATCCGTAACAAAATTTCTTAAATCGTGTATGGCTATATCAAATGAATAAATGTTGAATTCAGTTGCAATAGCTTGGAAAACAAAAAAGTTTCCCAAACAAAGACTTTTTTTCATATCGGTCGTTTGTATGGCGGCTATATGATATAGTGGTCCGATCCGACCGATTCTTAAACTTGATCTGCGTGCAACAAAAATAATGATCTGGTAAAAAATTTTTCAAAACGCTAGCTTTAAAACTACTGTCTATTTTTTGCATAGAAACAGACGGACAGACGGACAGACGGACATGGCTATATCGACTCGGCTGTTGATGCTGATCAAGAATATATATACTTTGTGGGGTCGGAGATGCTTCCTTTAATGCGTTACACATTTCTGGACAAAATTATAATACCCTTTTTCAAGGGTATAAAAAAGGCCATATTAAAATACCCACTACCACTACTACGTTTCAAGGATTTGCAGGCCATTATAGAAATTTATAAAAAACTTCTGTGACATCGCCAAACCCCTTACCTAATGTCTAAAAAATGGAGCAAAAATAGATACCAACCAAGTAGAGTACTTAGAAGCATTCAAATAATTAAAATTACTAATTTCCGAAGACCAATCCTAAATCCCAATCCTAATAATACCAAACTTTGAGAGAAAATTTACATTAATGATCGATGCCAGCAACGTAGCTCTTGGAGCTGTCCTCTCCCAAGATGGACACCCTGTTTGTCTAAATATGTGTTTAGACATGATAAGTAGGCAAACTATAAATATATTCTATTTATGGGCTGCGATAAACATGTCAGTTGATAGCATGAGTGGCAACTACAGATAAGTACGATTGCAGCGGCCTATTGCCGAAGTGTCAAGAGATGTGACCACGCGGGAGGTGATTAGCGCGGTCATAGGCCTCAAACATAGATTTAAGAATAAAACTCGGCTGCATTTACAAACGCAGACTGCGGCGTCTTACAAGCGCTGCAATATATAATTAGATGATAAGAAACTATGTAAGAATGAATAAAAGGCGAAGCCCTCGCAGTAGCGAGTCAGTTAGATTCAAACATCCGAATTGAACTCATTAAATGTACGCACATGTTTATAGTGTGAACATTTTGGTCCTTCAAGAAATTCTGTTGTTTCCCCCACCAGTGGTAAGAAACACAGAATAAAAAAACAACGCTTCAAAGTAAAAAGAGCAAGGTTATTCGAGTGATTCCGTTGTTTCCCCCACCAATGGTAAGAAACACAGAATAAAAGACCACGCCTTAAAGTACTAGGACTATAAAGTAAAACATTGTGTTCTTGCTTTTCTTTGGCTGATCAATCAGCTTTGAGTCGAGGCACAGCTAGGTCAACTGGGCGACCAATCAAAAAATCCTCCAACGGATCACGCCAAAGAATACAAGCAGAAAGCACAAAAAAGTCACAGTGATTGTATTCCCAAGATGTTGTCGGAAAGATCTGTGAAATTTATGCAAGACCAAGGAGAGCTGCAGAACAAAATACTGCAAGCCATCAAGGAAAAGGCATCTATACCAGCAATAGAAGTATTGGTAGTCCGATTTACTACTAACAACAATGTGCTGGTAAAATTAAGAGTTGGCGATCATCAATATTTTAATGATAAAATATTTATTAAAACTATGGATGCTATCAAGGCCTACAAGGAGTCACAATTGAAGGTAGAAACACTTGAAGAGATAAATCTACCAAGCGGATCAAAATTATCTGATACCGCATCAGCTCGGAGCTCCAATCCAGTCGATAATCTGGTTCAACTGGTGGATAGAAGAGCGGACAGGGTGAGGTAACAGATGAGCCTAATCTACAAAGCTCTAGATAGTTCAAGTGAGATTGAACTAGTCAAGCAGCTGGAAATGATGAAAAGTCATTGGTCCAACGTGACGGACATACTGAAACTGCTTGAAAACAAGTATGACAGAACTGTCTTTGATCAAGATGAGGCAGACATTCTGCAATCTAAAGTTGCCGCACTAGAGATGGTACTTCAAATGAAGTTGGAACAGTTCAAAAGTTCCAACTACGACGTGCCAGAACTCCCAAATGTGGACCTTCCAACGTTCAATGGAAATGCGAAGGAATGGCCTACATTTTACGAGCTGTTCTCTGAGCTAATAGACAGCAGGAAGGATCTTAGCAACACAAGGAAGCTGGGATATTTAAGAGCCTGCTTAAAAGGAGAAGCTCAAATGTGTGTGTCATAAAGCCATACACATTTCGCTGTCAACGTCGCAGTCGGCGTCGCGCAATGCGTGTTTTGCTGCGCTTCTGCTTCCCTTGTCATAGATTTTGCATGTGGCATAACTTCCGTGTTTCTTATCCGATTTGGTTTAAATTTAAAAATTTTTTAGGTAGGTTTTATAAGCACCAACGTATATGCCGAATTGCATAGCATTAGGACAATAACTGTGGGCGTGGCAGTTTTTTGAGGTTTGCGGGGGAGCGTGGTCGTGATAGTTTTTTGATGTTTGCGGGGGAACGGGAGGTGATATCAAAATAAAAAAAACAAACTTGTACTGCGTATGGTAATTACGTATCCAACGATATATGGCACATGTCTGTAGCTCTTGTAGTTTCTGAGATCTAGGCGTTGATACGGACAGACGGACGGACGGACGGACGGACAGACGGACATGGCTATATCGACTTGGCTGTTGATGCTGATCAAGCATATATATACTTTATGGGGTCGGAGATGCTTCCTTCGGCCTGTTACATACATTTGCACCATATTATGATACCCTTTTCACCCATTTTTAATGGGTACAGGGTATAAAAAGGTAAAATAGAACGCTCTGCTGACGTAATTTTAGCAGAAATTCTACTAATTTCTACGGAAATTTTCGCCAGAAGCCTTGCAGCTGTATGAACAGCATGTAAAAAAGGCAAGAGCCATACAGTCCTTACAAGACGTACTGGAGTTTATCGAACAACAATACAACTCAGTAAATGCCATTACCAAAAATATCAGCTTGCTACATGAAAAGTGCAAGTTAGATTGTGTGCCTTTTGCTCTAAGGATGGCCACGATATGATAAAGTGTCTCAAATTCAGAGCACAATCAATCGAAAAAAGAAAAGAATTCGTTCAAAAGAACAGCATGTGCTTAAGATGCTTTGGAAAGCATAATGCTATCGCCTGCAGAAAGGAAATTACATGCAATCGATGCTCCAAAGGACACAACAGCCTTCTTCATGAAGACACAAAACGCAGTGTCAACAGCAATAGCCTCAAGCAAGGCCAAGACACACTATTGGCTACAGCTGTTGTTTTAGTTAAAAACAAAGCTGGAGGTTACAACGAGTTGAGGGCGCTTATTGACGGTGGATCCCAGAAGACGTTGAATTCAGAGGAGGCAGCACAAATATTAAGGATTCCCAGAGTAAAGAGTACTGTAGAGGTCGAAGGTATCTCCCAGACTAGTCAATTATCAAAAAATAGCGTCCACCTGACGATCAAACCAAAAATTCCAAGCAGCTTTAAAACATCAACGGAAGCATTGGTTTTACCAACACTCCATAGAGCCCTTCCCAGCAAAAAGTTGGATATTGATATCAACAAAGAGTGGAAGGGCTACAAGCTAGCAGATCCACGATTCAACGAGCCAAGCAGAATTGACATGGTGATAGGTGTGGATCTGTTTCCCCTGATTATGATGGAGAAAATAAAAACCTTGAATGGAATCTTGGGACAAAAAACCAGATTTTGATGGATTGTGTCCGGAAATATAACTCGAGCAGCAAAGCAAAAAATTATAAGTGCCACTACAACAATAACAATTTGGGAATTGGAAGATGAAGCCGATGAGACGACTACAGACAATGCAGAATGCGAAAGAAAATTTCAAGAAACAACTGTCATCAACGAGGAAGGCAGATTTGTGGTTTCAATTCCATTCCACAAAGAGGCAAAGCTGGGAGACTCTCGCAAACAGGCAATGGCAAGGCTTATGCAAATGGAAAAGAAGTTTCAAAGAAACCCAAAGAACTGGGCGGCATACAACGAATTCATGAAAGAATATCTTAAGATGGGACATATGGAATATGTAAAGACAACGGGTCAAGATAAATACTATTTACCCCATCAATCAATCATCAGGCCTGGAAGCTTAACTACGAAGCTACGAGTACGAGTACGAGTACTACGAGTAGTTTTTGACGCATCCGCAAAGACGACAAATGGACTAAGCCTAAATGACGTTATTATAGCTGGTCCTAAGATTCAAAAGGATATATTCGATATTCTAATTAAATGGCGCAAATGGCAATATGTTGTGGTAGCGCACATTGAAAAAATGTATCGCCAAATAAAGGTTGCTGAGAAAGACCAATACCAATACATCCTATGGAGAGATGATCCAAAATCCGATCAAAAGCCGATCAGTGAGTTTAAGTTAACAACCGTAACTTATGGCACATCGGCAGCACCTTTCTTAGCAGTCCGATGTCTACGAGAGTTAGCAGATCGCTTTTGCCAAGAGGATAGCGTCTTAGCAGAAACAATTAGAGACGACTTTTATATGGATGACCTCATAACTGGTGGAGACACAGTCAACGAGTGCTATGAACTTCAAAGGAAATTGAGACAATTGATGGAGAAGGCCGGCATGCATCTGCGAAATTGGGTTGCAAATGACAAACGTATTTTAGCCGACATTCAGGACGACGGTGCTGCGGAGAAAATCTGCATTGAGGAGAATGAATCGATCAAAACCTTAGGACTTCAATGGGATCCGAAGAAGGATACATTTACGTTTTTGGGCAGAAAACCCAATGCTAACACGCATAACAATGCGGTTAGTGTTATCACAGTTGTCCAGAATTTTCGACCCACTAGGATGGTTGGCACCTGTAACGATTCAAGGCAAATGTTTCATTCAGGAACTGTGGAAGTTACCGATGACTTGGGACGTTGAATTGGAATCCAACTTAGCTAACTGGTGGACGGAATATGCTAAAAGTCTATCATATTTAGAAGAAATTAGCATTTCACGCTGGACTGGATGCTCCAAAGGTATTATGGAGCTACCTGGATTCTGCGATGCATCAGAGAAAGCATATGCAGCGGCTGTGTATACAAAAGTAGGCGGCAGAGTTACTTTGCTAGCAGTAAAACGCAAAGTAAATCCTATAAAAAACAGGAAAACAATTCCAAAGTTGGAATTATGTGCTGCGCATTTATTAGCAAAGTTATTAGCTAAGGTGCAGGCTATATGGAGCAACGAGATCACAACGCATGCATGGAGTGATTCGCAAATTACTATTGCTTGGATACAGAACAAGCGCAGCAAAGATAAGTTCGTCAGAACTAGAGTTGAAGAAATCAATAAACTAATCAATAAACAATGTCAAATGGAATTACGTTAAATCGGAAGAAAATCCAGCAGACGTGGCTTCAAGAGGGATATCACCGCAAGCTCTGAAAATCTGTGAAATTTGGTGGATAGGGCCGAATTGGCTAGCTATGGATGCACAACACTGGCCCACTCAAAAGGAATCGGAAATTGTTGTGGTACATTGATAAAATCCGAATATCTACAAAATTATCTTTTATCGAAGTATTCATCGATCGACAAACTTCTTAGAGTAATGGCGTATGTATTACGCTTCGTAACAAAACTGAGAGGAAAATCGCAACAGCCTTCACATCTTACGGTGGAGGAATTAAAGCTAGCGAAGATTGCCGTGGTAAGGATACAACAACAGCTGGATTTTGGACACGAAGTCAGACTACTCAAAAACAAAAAACCATTAGACCCAAAGAGTAAGTTACTGGCGTAGTGGACGACTACAAAACGCTATGATACCCTATAATGTAAAACATCCAATTCTGGATATTCTGGAGTTCTGGATATTTGGCATACAAAATTCCTTAAAGAAATATTTAAGGGAATGTATTGTATGCATACGATACAAGCAAGAGATGTCCAGTCAACTGATGGGAAATTTACCAGTTTATCGAGTAACGGCTGATTACTCGTTTCAAAATACTGCAATCGACTACGCCGGACCGTTCCAGATTCGCTGCTCAAAGGGAAGAGGTCAAAAAACGTATAAAGGATACATTTGTGTATTTGTTTGTATGGCAACAAAAGCGATACATCTGGAAGCTGTTAGCGACCTTTCGTCAGACAAATTCCTGGAGGCTCTTCGACGGTTCTTTGCAAGACGAGGCAAGAGTGAGAACCTGTACTCAGATAATGGAACAAACTTCGTGGGAGCTTCAAGAGTATTGGACAAAGAATTTTTAGCTGCCATTAAAAACAATAATGAGTTAGCACCTACACTGGAAAAAGAAGGCATCAAGTGGCACTTTATTCCCCCTGGAAGCCCCCACATGGGAGGTTTATGGGAAGCCGGTGTAAAATCAGTGAAGCATCACCTTAAACAAGTTATTGGTGAAAACAGTTTTACATATGAAGAATTTGCATCGCTGCTATGTCAAATCGAAGCAGTGCTAAACTCGCGTCCATTAGTCACTGTAAGCAGCGAAAACGATGGTGAGGACATATTAACGCCGGGTCATTTTCTGGTGGGAAGACCTCTAACTGAACATTTTAACCAAAGTAAGACAATCAGCTCTTTGGAATAGTTGGAAGCTTATTCAACGCATTAGAGGTGATTTTTGGAAGAAATGGAAGGAGGAGTATCTGGTGTCATTGCAACAGCGAACCAAATGGCGCCAAGAAAAGTCAAATCTGAACGAGGGACAGCTGGTTCTTATAAAACATGAGAACACTCACCCTGCAAGATGGCCAATGGGAAGAATCACTAGTACGACTAAAGGACCAGATGATAAAGTCCGGGTAGTCACGATTAAAACAAACGATGGGGAAGTAAAAAGATCGCTAAACAAGATCTGTCAACTTCCTGTTAGCGAAGCAAAACCAGCTGGAGCTGCAACGCCATCTATAACGGAGTCAATGCATAAATGAGAGACGACTGGCCGTACATTTTTCCCCCCCGGAGAATGTCTAAATATGTGTTTAGACATGATAAGTAGGCAAACTATAAATTCTATTATATTCTATTTATGGGCTGCGATAAACATGTCAGTGGATAGCATGAGTGGCAAATACAGATAAGTACGATTGCAGCGGCCTATTGCCGAAGTGTCAAGAGATGTGACCACGCGGGAGGTGATTAGCGCGGTCATAGTCCTCAATCATAGATTTAAGAATAAAACTCGGCTGCATTTACAAACGCAGACTGCGGCGTCTTACAAGCGCTGCATGATATAATTAGATGATAAGAACCTATGTAAGAATGAATAAAAGGCGAAGCCCTCGCAGTAGCGAGTCAGTTAGATTCAAACATCCGAATTTAACTCATTAAATGTACGCACAAG
>JAECWL010000177.1:0-491418 GCA_018150545.1 Drosophila ercepeae | reverse complement strand
CTGCCTTTCGGCAGCAGAACTAGTTTCTGACTTTTCCACCTCGTCAGAAAGACCCCGTTCAAGAGACACTGCTGGAAGGTTTCCCTGAATATATCGGGTCTAGTTAACGCCGCTGCCTTGACGACTGCTCCAGGAATTCCATCCAGGCCAGGAGCTTTGGTGGGCTTGATTCGCTTGGCTGCCTCCACAACTTCGAGGTCTGTAATGTTCGGGAAGTCATAGGAGGGGGAGCTACTGATGTTGGCCGCCATAGAGTGGTCTGCCTTGGGAATAGTTCTGCTACTATGCTGGCCAGAATATCCGGGTCAGTTGGAGTTGCCTCTCTCTTCCTTAGCTTGTTAGCTACGAGTTTGTAGGCAAGTCCCCAGGGCTCTCTATCCACGGTATCTAGCAGTTCCTTATAGGCCCGCGCTTTGGCAGCCAATATGCCGTGCTTAAACTCAGAGCGTTTGCTTCTAAAAAGCCTCCATAAGTTCTGCGTGCTGGGTGCTGCCTCTGGCTCGTTGCGCCCTTCTCCTTGCCCTTAGGCATTCCGAGCGTAGGTTGCATAAGTTGGCGCTTCACCAGTACACTGGGGGCTTGCGCTGCTCTTTTTTCCTCCTTGGCATGGTTGCATCACACGTTGCCTCAAGCATCTTCATGAGGTCGGCCGCTATTGAATCTGCGTGTCCATTTGAGATTCGAAACGAGTCGATTTGGTATGCCAGCATATTTTCGTCGATCTTCCTCGAGTCCCAGGCTTGCCCGACTGATCTTCTCTGCCGCCTTCAAGTCGTGCCCTTCGGTAGGATGCAGAAGGAAATCAGTGCGTGGTCACTCAGCGTTACAATGTCGTGGACCGTCCAGCTCGCGTTAGCCACTAACCCTCTGCTGATGTAGGTGATGTCGATATAGGACGAGCCCCAATCGTTGTTGAACGTTGGTTTGCAGCCGTCGTTCGGCAGTACCAGGTCCAACATAAGCATTGTGTTTATTACTGCTCGGCCTCTGGAATTCGATAACCTGCTGCCTCATACTACTGCCCATGCATTGAAGTCGCCCGCGATGATCTTCGGGCCGCGCCCTCTCGCATGGCTGCCCAGCACCTCCATCATCTCCTCGAACTGGTCTGTGGTGTCGCTAGGGGGGGCGTAGCAGCTGTAAAAATGCACTCCTTTTATTTTTGCATATGCTATTCCGCGCATCGGCGAGGCCGCCAACTCCTGTATGTGCAGGTTGTTGAAACACTTGGCTGCTTTGCCGGTCTCGTCCAATATCATTGTGGGGTTGCCTCGGACAGGGTAATAGGGTTCGCCCAAAAGCATGATGTCTACCTTGCGCTCCGCCGCAGTTTGGGCCAGGAGGCTCTGAGCAGCTGCGCAATGGTTAACATCGAGCTGAACAATCTGAATTTGCTCCTGCATTATGCTGGGACTTTGCGGGCACGCGAAACAGCCCGTCGGGTGGTTTTTGTCCACTTCGTCGCTGCATATTAGGCACTTTGGTGGTGCAACACATCCCCTTGCCTTGTGTCCTCGTTCGCCGCATCGCAGGCAGCAGTCTGATCCGTCGATCGCCTTGCAGGTCGTTGCTCGATGCCCGTAGCCCAGGCACTTGTAACATCTCGTGGGCCGGACGTCCTGGATGAGGCGGCACCTTGACCACCCCACGGTTACCGTGCCCTTGTTTAAGACCTCGATCGCATCATTCGCGTTCATCAGGACAGAGTCTATCTGAGTCCCATCCCGCATCCTACGTAGTCCTTTGATGTCCTCTGGTTTCAGCTGAATGCCTTGAAATTGGGAGACCAGGCAGCTGTGGAGATCTTCCGCTGTCGTGGCCTCGTCCAATCCACTGCAGGATAGTGCAATTCTATGAGTACCCGTACGTACCGAAGCCATGTCTTTTAGAGTTGCTTCCAGCTCGGTCTTAAATTTGGGGACGCTGTATGAGACTTTTCCCTCTACTTCCAGCAGTAGTTCCCCCTTGCTGAGTTCTGCGGACTTTGCGAACATGTTTGCCCAGTTCGCTGAGGTTCGGGTCCGCTTTCAGTTTCTGGAGCATTTCCGCATACGAGGCCTCTCCCGTCTTCTTTAATATAAGTGCCTCCGGCTTCTTCCTCAGGCGCTTAGGCTGAACTTTTTTCCACTCGCCTCCAGTGCTAGCCTCCTTGGCGACGGATGCATAGCTGCGCGGTTTGGACGCGTTTTCTTTGGGTTTGGCTATGCCCTCTGAGCTCACCGCTGGGTAGTTGCCGCGCTTGGGTGCCTGTGCTTTAGGCTCCTGGACTTTGGGCATCTGTCGCTTTGGCAGTTCCCTTGCTGGTGTAGCCTTTTGCCAGGCTTTTGGGGCTCGGTTTGGGTAGAAGCGGTCGTAGAAAGATTCTCTTTAGCGCCGCCTTCGTGAAGCTCGATGGCCCTGTTGCTGAGAGCCGAGAGTTCCAGAAGTACGCTCTTGTCCTCTATGACTACATGGCGCCGAATTTTGAACGCGGATAGTATCGCGTTAATTTTATTTCCCATCTTAGCGAGAATGCTCCGCAAGTCTTCATTTTGGAATCCCGCGGCGAAGTCCAAAGGCCTTATAGGCGATCCCGTTGGTGATTTCCTTCCTTTTTGTTCGACGGCACGCTGATAACGTCCTTTGCCTTCGGGTTGCTCGTATTAGTATCGCTGCTGGCTACAGGGGCCGAGTTGTCCAGCTCTGCCGCACTGCGGGGGCTAGTCGGTATATCCTCCAACACAACCGCCGGCGCAGGGGTTCCCGCGGCTAGGTCTAAAGGCCCTATAGGCGATCCGATTGGTGATTTCCTTAATTTCCTGAGCGACGGCACGCTGATAGCGTCCTTTGCCTTCTGGTTACTCGTATTGATAGCGCTGCTGGCTGCAGGGGCCGATTTGTCCAACGCTGTATCACTGCGGCGGCAAGTCGGTATATCCTCCGGCACTACCGCCGGCGCAGGGATTCCGGCGTCCTGCACCGCGATTCCTCCTCCTTTTGTTGGTGACCTTGACATTCTGGAGCTCCTCCTGAATGGGTCATCATCGGTGGGGGCGGGGCCCCCCGCTGCTCTGTCCATTTAGTTCCCGATCACCAGATCTGGCAGCACTGTTGGTCTGCGACAAGTTGCCAGCTCCACCGGCTGATTTAACAGGTGGGCCTCCCACCCCAAATAGTGCAATATGCCTATGTATGTCTGTGTATGCCTGTGCATGCGTGTATATGCCTGTGTATACCTGTGCATGTCTGTGTATGCCTGTGTTTGCCTGTGTATTCCTGTGTATTCCTGTGTATGCCTGTGTATTCCTGAATATTCCCGTGTATGTTCGTGTATGCCTATGTATGTCTGTGTATGCCTGTGCATGCGTGTATATGCCTGTGTATACCTGTGTATGACTGTGTATTCCTGTGTATTATGGTGTGTTCCTGTGTATTCCTGTGTATGCCTGTTTATGCCTATGTATGCCTGTGTATGCCTGGGTATGCCTGTGTATGCCTGTGTATGCCTGTGTATGCCTGTGTTTGCCTGTGTTTGCCTGTGTATGCCTGTGTATGCCTATGTATACCTGCGTATGTCTGTGTATGCCTGTGTATGCCTATTCATGCGTGTATATGCCTGTGTATACCTGTGTATGACTGTGTATTCCTCTGTATTATGGTGTGTTCCTGTATATTCCTGTGTATGCCTGTTTATGCCTGTTTATGGCTATGTATGCCTGAGTATGCCTGTGTATGCCTAGGTATGCCTGTGTATGCCTGTGTATGCCTGTGTATGCCTATGTATGCCTATGTATGCCTGTGTATGCCTGTGTATGCCTGTGCATGCCTGTGTATGCCTGTCTATGCCTATGCATCCTTGTTTATGTCAGGGTATTCCAGTGTATGCCTGTGTATGCATGTGTATACCTATGTATGCCTGTTTATGCCTGTATATGCCTGTGTTTACCTGTGTATGCCTGTATATGTGTATGCATATTTTTGCTTGCGTATGTCTGTGTATGCTTGTATATGCCTGTGCATGCGTGTATATGCCTGTGTTTTCCTGTGTATTCCTGTGTATACCTGTGTATGCCTGTGTATGACTGTGTATTCCTATGTATGCCTGCGTATGTCTGTGTATGCTTGTATATGCCTGTGCATGAGTGTATATGCCTGTGTTTTCCTGTGTATACCAGTGTATGCCTGTGTATGCCTGTGTATTCCTATGCCTGTGTATACCTGTGTATGCCTGTGTATGACTGTGTATGCCTATGTATGCCTGTGTATGCCTGTGTATGCCTGTGCATGCCTGTGTATGCCTGTCTATGCCTGTCTATGCCTATGCATCCCTGTGTATGTCAGGTTATTTCAGTGTATGCCTGTGTATGCATGTGAATGCATGTGTATACCCATGTATGCCTGTGTATGCCTGTATATGCCTGTGTTCGCCTGCGTATGTCTGTGTATGCTTGTGTATGCCTGTGGATGCGTGTATATGCCTGTGTTTTCCTGTGTATTCCTGTGTATACCTGTGTATGCCTGTGTATTCCTCTGTATTCCTGTGTATGCCTGTGTATTCCTCTGTATTCCTGTGTATTCCGGTGTATTCCTGTGTATTCCTGTGTATGTCTGTGTATGCCTGTGTATGTCTGTGTATTCCTGTGTATGCCTGGGTATGTCGTGTATGTCTGGGTATGTCGAGTATGCCTGTGTAATCCTGTGTATGCCCGTGTATGCATGTGAATGCATGTGTATACCCATGTATGCCTGGGTATGCCTGTGTATGCCTGTGTATGTCTGTGTATGCCTGCGTATGCCTGTGCATGCGTGTATATGCCTGTGTATTTCTGTGTATTCATGTGTATGCCTGTTTATGCATGTGAATTAATGTGTATACCTATGTATGCCTGTTTATGCCTTTATATGCCTGTGTTTGCCTGTTATGCCAGTTTATGCCTGTGTTTTCCTGTATATTCCCGTGTATGCCTATGTATGCCTGTGTATGTCTGTGTATGCCTGTGTATTCCTGTGTATTCCTGTGTATTCCTGTGTATTCCTGCGTATGCCTGTGTATTCCTGTGTCTGCCTGGGTGTGTCGTGTATGTCTGGGTAAGTCTTGTATTCCTGTGTAATCCTGTGTATGCCCGTGTATGCATGTGAATGCATATGTATACCAATGTATGCCTGGGTATGTCTGTGTATGCCTGCGTATGCCTCTGCATGCGTGTATATGCCTGTGTATTTCTGTGTATTCCCGTGTATGCCTCTCTATGCCTGTGAATGCCTGTGTATGCCTGTGTATGCCTATGTATGCCTATGTATGCCTATGTATGCCTATGTATGCCTATGTACGCCCGTGTATGTCTGGGTATGCCTGTGGATGCCTGTGCATGCCTGTGTATGCCTGTGTAAGCCTGTGTGTATTCTTGTGTATTCTTGTGTATGCCTGTGTATTCCTGTGTATTCCTGTGTATTCCTGTGTATGCCTGTTTATGCCTATGTATGCCTGGGTATGCCTGTGTATGTCTGTGTATGCCTGTGTATGTCTGTGTATTCCTGTGTATGCCTGGGTATGTCGTGTATGGCTGGGGATGTCGTGTATGCCTGTGTAAACCTGTGTATGCCCGTGTATGCATGTGAATGCATGTGTACACCTATGTAGGCCTGTGTATGACTGTGTATTCCTGTGTATTTGGGTGTATTCCTGTGTATGCCTGTTTATGCCTATGTATGCCTGTGTATGCCTGGGTATGCCTGTATATGCCTGTGTATGCCTGTGTATGCCTGTGTATTTCTGTGTATTTCTGTGTATTCCCGTGTATGCATGTGAATGCCTGTTTATGCCTATGTATGCCTGTGTATGCCTGGGTATGCCTGTATATGCCTGTGTATGCCTGTGTATTTCTGTGTATTCCCGTGTATGTCTGTGTATGCATGTGAATGCATGTGTATACCTATGTATGCCTGTTTATGCCTGTATATGCCTGTGTTTGCCTGTGTAAGCCTGTATATGCCTGTGTGTGCCTGTGTATGCGTATGTTTGCCTGCGTATGTCTCTGCATGCTTGTGTATGCCTGTGTATGTCTGTGTATGCCTGTGTATGTCTGTGTATTCCTGTGTATGCCTGGGTATGTCGTGTATGGCTGGGGATGTCGTGTATGCCTGTGTTATCCTGTGTATGCCCGTGTATGCATGTGAATGCATGTTTATACCTATGTAGGCCTGTGTATGACTGTGTATTCCTGTGTATTTGGGTGTATTCCTGTGTATTCCTGTGTATGCCTGTTTATGCCTATGTATGCCTGTGTATGCCTGTGTATTTCTGTGTATTCCCGTGTATGTCTGTGTATGCATGTGAATGCATGTGTATACCTATGTATGCCTGTTTATGCCTGTATATGCCTGGGTATGCCTGTATATGCCTGTGTATGCCTGTGTATGCCTGTGTATTTATGTGTATTCCCGTGGGTGTCTGTGCATGCATGTGAATGCATGTGAATGCATGTGTATGTCTGTGTATGTCTGTGTATGCCTGTGTATGCCTGTGTATGTCTGTGTATTCCTGTGTATGCCTGGGTATGCCTGTGTATTCCCGTGTATGTCTGTGTATGCATGTGAATGCATGTGTATACCTATGTATGCCTGTTTATGCCTGTGTTATTCCCGTGTATGCCTGTGTATGCCTGTGTATGCCTATGTATGCCTATGTATGCCTATGTATGCCTATGTATGCCTATGTACACCCGTGTATGTCTGGGTATGCCTAAGTATGCCTGTGCATGCCTGTGTAAGCCTGTGTGTATACCTCTGTATGCCTGTGTATGCCTGTGTATGCATATTTATGCCTGTGTATGCCTGTGCATGCGTGTATATGCCTGTGTATACATGTGTATGCCTTTGTATGCCTATGTATGCCTGCGTATGTCTGTGTATGCCTGTGTATGCCTATGCATGCCTGTGTATACCTGTCTATGCCTATGCATATATATGTATGTCAGGGTATTCCAGTGTATGCATATGAATGCATGTGTATACCTATGTATGCCTGTTTATGCCTGTATATGCCTGTGTTTTCCTGTGTATGCCTGTATATGCCTGTGTTCGCCTGTGTATGCATGTGTATGCATATGTTTGCCTGCGTATGTCTGTGTATGCCTGTGTATGCCTGTGTTTGCCTGTACATGCGTGTATATTCCTGTGTTTTCCTGTGCATTCCTGTGTATACCTGTGTATGCCTGTGTATGACTGTGTATTCCTGTGTATTCCTGTGTATGCCTGTTTATGCCTATGTATGCCTGTGTATGCCTGTGTATGTCTGTGTATGCCTGTATATGCCTGTGTATGCATATGTTTGCCTGCGTATGGCTGTGTATGCTTGTGTATGCCTGTGCATGCGTGTATATGCCTGTGTTTCCTGTGTATTCCTGTGTATACCTGTGTATGCCCGTGTATGACTGTGTATTCCTGTGTATTCCTGTGTATGCCTGTTTATGCCTATGTATGCCTGTGTATGTCTGTGTATGCCTGTGTATGTCTGTGTATTCCTGTGTATGCCTGGGTATGTCGTGTATGTCTGGGTATGTCGTGTATGCCTGTGTAATCCTGTGTATGCCCGTGTATGCATGTGTATTCCTCTGTATGCCTGGGTATGCCTGTGTATGCCTGCGTATGCCTGTGCATGAGTGTATATGCCTGTGTATTTCTGTGTATTCCCGTGTATGCCTCTGTATGCCTGTGTATGCCTGTGTATGCCTATGTATGCCTATGTACGCCCGTGTATGCCTGGGTATGCCTGTGTATGCCTGTGCATGCCTGTGTATGCCTGTGTAAGCCTGTGTGTATGCCTATGTATGCCTGTGTATGCCTGTCTATACCTATGCATATCTATGTATGTCAGGGTATTCCAGTGTAAGCATGTGAATGCATGTGTATACCTATGTATGCCTGTTTATGCCTGTATATGCCTGTGTTTGCCTGTGTATGCCTGTATATACCTGTGTTCGCCTGTGTATGCATATTTTTGCCTGCGTATGGCTGTGTATGCCTGTGTATGCCTGTGCATGCGTGTATATGCCTGCGTTTTCCTGTGTATTCCTGTGTATACCTATGTATGCCTGTGTATGACTGTGTATTCCTGTGTATTCCTGTGTATGCCTGTTTATGCCTGTTTATGCCTATGTATGCCTGTGTATGGCTGTGTATGCCTATGTATGTCTGTGTATGCCTGTGTATGTCTGTGTATTCCTGTGTATGCCTGGGTATGTCGTGTATGTCTGGGTATGTCGTGTATGCCTGTGTAATCCTGTGTATGCCCGTATATGCATGTGAATGCATGTGTAAACCTATGTATGCCTGTGCATGCGTGTATATGCCTGTGTATTCCTGCGTATTCCCGTGTATGCCTGTGTATGCCTATGTATGCCTATGTATGCCTGTGTATGCCTGTGTATGCCTATGCATGCCTGTGTATGCCTATGTATGCCTATGTATGCCTGTATATGCCTGTGTTTGCCTGTGTATGCCTGTATATGCCTGTGTTCGCCTGTGTATGCAAATGTTTGCCTGCGTATGGCTGTGTATGCCTTTGTATGCCTGTGCATGCGTGTATATTCCTGTGTTTTCCTGTGCATTCCTGTGTATACCTGTGTATGCCTGTGTATGACTGTGTATTCCTGTGTATTCCTGTGTATGCCTGTTTATGCCTATGTATGCCTATGTATGCCTGTGTATGCCTGTGTATGCCTGTGTATGCCTGTGTATGCCTGTGTATGCCTGTGTATGCCTGTGTATGCCTGTGTATGCCTATGTATGCATGCGTGTATATGCCTGTGTATTCCCGTGTATGCCTGTGTATGCCTATGTATGTCTATGTATGCCTATGTATGCCTGTGTATGCGTGTATATGCCTGTGTATACCTGTGTATGCCCGTGTATTCCTGTGTATTCCGGTGTATTCCTGTGTATTTCTGTTTATGCCTGTTTATGCCTATGTATGCCTGTGTATGTCTGGGTATGCCTGGGTATGCCTGTGTATGCCTGTGTATACCTGTGTATGCCTGTGTATGCCTGTGTATGCCTGTGTATGCCTGTGTATGCCTGTGTATATGCCTGTGTTTTCCTGTGTATTTCTGTGTTGCCTATGTATGCCTGTGTAGGTCTGTGTATATCTGTGTATGCCTGTGTATGTCTGTGTATGCCTGTGTATGTCTGTGTATTCCTGTGTATGCTTGGGTATGTCGTGTATGTTTGGGTATGCCGTGTATGCCTGTGTAATCCTGTGTATGCCCGTGTATACATGTGAATGCATGTGTATACCTATGTATGCCTGGGTATGCCTGTGTATGCCTGTGTATGTCTGTGCATGCCTGCGTATGCCTGTGCATGCGTGGATATGCCTGTGTATTTCTGTATATTCCCGTGTATGCGTCTGTATGCCTGTGAATGCCTGTGTATGCCTGTGTATGCCTATGTATGCCTATGTATGCCTATGTACGCCCGTGTATGTCTGGGTATGCCTGTGTATGCCTGTGCATGCCTGTGTATGCCTGTGTAAGCCTGTGTGTATGCCTGTGTATGCCTGTGCATGCCTGTGTATGCCTGTGTAAGCCTGTGTGTATGCCTGTGTATGCCTGTGTATGCCTGTGTATGCCTGTGTATGCCTGTGTATGCCTGTGTATGCCTGTGTATTCCTGTGAATGCCTGTGTATGCCTGTGTATGCCTGTGTTTGCCTGTATATTCCCGTGTATGCCCGTGTAAGCCTGTGTATGCCTATGTATGCCTATGTATGCCTGTGTATGCCTGTGCATGCGCGTATATGCCTGTGTATGCCCATGTATGCCTGTGTATGCCTGTGCATGCGTGTATATGCCTGTGTATGCCTATGTATTCCTGTGTATTCCTGTGTATGCCTCTGTATGTCTGTGTATTCCTGTGTATGCCTGGGTATGTCGTGTATGCCTGTGTAATCCTGTGTATGCCCGTGTATGCATGTGAATGCAGGTGTATACCTATGTATGCCTGGGTATGCCTGTGTATGCCTGTGTATGGCTGTGTATGTCTATGTATGCCTGCGTATGCCTGTTCATGCTTGTATATGCCAGTGTATTTCTGTGTATTCCCGTGTATGCCTCTGTATGCCTGTGAATGCCTGTGTATGGTATGCCTGTGTATGACTCTGTATGTCAGTGTATGCCGATGTGTGCCTGTGTGTCCATGTTTTTTTTGTTTTTTTATTTGCCTTACGGTAGGAAAATTAAAATCTTCCAAAGATACCACCTACCGTCCATAGGTGGCAATGCATAACCCTCCTAGTATAGATTATGCCTACGTACTAAAAACAAGAACCTGCGTATGCTATTCTGTCCTTTACAAGCTCACCGGGACTGCCAGTCAAGTTATTTCGTCGGTGAGCAGGATGTGGAGCCTGGTTGTACTCCCTTCCTTGTTATATGGCCTAGAGGCGCACGTCCTTCATCCCTGGTTTCGCTGGGTAGTTTTCCTCCTGCCTCCGTATAGATGTACGTCGCCTGTATTAGCCTTCAGTTCTGTTGGTCATCTCGTCGGCTCGGACCCGCTTCATCATATCCCTGATGATGTTATGTCCCCGCTCCCACGAGTCGCTGTTCTCCATCATGGCCGCGATCAAGCCGCCAGGGCTGAGCGGGGCACCGATCAGCGCCCTTAGCTGCACCCTAGTTACCGACCCATCGGTACCATCACCACCCCTGACACCGCATTCTTTTCCGGACAATTGGGCAACATATGCATTTACATACATACATACATATAAACACTTTCTGCTGCAGCAAGCACTCTAGTTCTAAGAAACACAACATTGTTATACACACATACAAATTCCTGTTAACTTATTTTAAGGCGAAGAAAAAGACGCACTTTATTTCTAAGAAACACAGCATTGTTAAACACACACATACAAATTCATGTTAGTTTATTTTAAATCGTAAAAGAAAAGACGGCGGTCAGTCGATAGCCAACAGCCAACCCGACAGCAAGTGACTTTTCTTTTCCCGAAACTTCTCAGCGACAACAGCAAAAAACCAAAGCCAACGACGATTACAAAAAATAAAAGCCAATTAAAACCCTACCTACAACTGCATTAATACCTACCGTCGGCTCCCCGAAGGTAACTGGCGCAGCCGGAAAACTGGAATGGAAAACCCGCTAAACCTACTATTAATTTTACTGCAAGTAGTTGTGAGAAAAGAATAAAAATGAAGAAGTATGTTCAAACAAAATAAAAAGTGCAAAATGTCCGAAAATCTTAAAAGTGATTACAACAAAAGTTCTATTACAATACATAAACCGCCTTAAAAAACATACAAAACAATCAAAACAACATACATGTATTTCAAATGCAAAACATTTCCCTTGTACATATCAAAAGTGCAGTGTACCTGCGTGGCATCAATCGCTGATAAACCACTACCGAAATATTAAAGGCCTGGTACTACATCACAAAAAAATAATAATAAATATATACACAACAAAAAAGGATATACAACATATAACGTACATATATTTCAAAAGCAAAACATTTCCCTTGTATATATCAAAAATGCAGTGTACCTGCGTGGCATCAATCGCTGATAAACCACTGCCGAAATATTAAAGGCCTGGTACTACATCACAAAAAAATAATAATAAATATATACACAACAAAAAAGGATATACAACATATAACATACATATATTTCAATAGCAAAACATTTCCCTTGTACATATCAAAAGTGTAGTGTACCTGAGTGGCATCAATCGCTGATAAACCACTGTCGAAATTTTAAAGGCCTGGTACCACATCACAAAAAAAATATATATATATATATATATATATATACAACTTATAACAAAAAGAGATATACAACTTACATATATGCATACGTGTAAAAATGACGTGTAATGTACTTGCGTGAAATCAATCGCCGATAATCACTGCCGAAGTTTAGTAAGGCCAAGTACCACATCACCACTTTCACGTGTACATACATATATACAAACCATCAAAGCAACATACGCACATACAAACAATATTATATGAACAGTATGATTTTTAAGGCCGGGCAGAACACCACAAAACTACATATAAATTATAGGGGAAAATATAATAAATAAAATTCTCCTTTCTTTGAACATGCATCTATATTTACATTCTTTCACACAAATAAATTATTTAAACAATACATACAAACACTAATATAACTATATTACAGAGAAATGCCAAAAAAATTAACGCAAACTATAAAACAAACAACTCGTTTCGTATTAGGAACACATACATTACCAAAGAGAGTCACACGATCAGTTGCCAAAACAAACACCCTCCCCGTTATTAGAGAAAATACCCCCTTACCCCCTCTCCAACCCTTAGATATGGATTCGGGCAACTCCTCCGGAATTAATTCCGCCCCCTTAACACCTACTGCCAGTGGCTTTAGCAGTATTGCTACGGCACTTAGTGCCACTGATATTTTAGCCTTCGTTGAAGAACTCCCGACATTCGATGGCACTCCAAGCCAACTCGACAAGTATATAACTAGCGTTGAGGAAATAATCATGCTCATTAGGGGAAGCGACCAAACACCATACGGACTGACCAAACACCATCTGACACTCAGGGCAATAAGGAATAAAATAGTTGGAAGAGCAGACGAAGCCCTTAACTTAGCCAACACCAAACTTATATGGGACGATATCAAAAGTAACTTGCTACGTGTATACTCTAGTAAGAAAAGCGAAGCTAGCCTCTTAAGCGAACTCCAATCCTTCCCGAATAATCTAACCCTAGGACTATTATTCTTCGGCTTATCGAAAATTAAAAGCCACTCATATCCACTATTTCTAATAATGGACAATCGGCCACAATCATCGAAGCCAAGAAGACACTATATGGCGAAGTTTGACTAAATGCCTTCATTTCAGGAATTAGAGAACCACTTAAAACAATCATCAGATTGAAAGACCCCAAGTCAGATAGAGAGGGCTCGATACCATAACAGAAATCCATACCCCCCAACCCAAAACAACACCGAACGACGAACTAACAATTACAATAACAATAACAGTAACAATCGCAGATAAAAACAACGAGCGTAACAACGTAATTCACCATACACCCAAAATCACTCAAACCATTATTCAAACCCCAGATACCATCAGCCCAACATTGGCAACAAAATTGATAACCCGTTTAGAGACAATAAAACACCATATCATGGGCTACACAACATAGAAGAAGGGAAACTTACCCAACACCCCCTACTAACATAAATTTTCAGGCACCAGCCTCGGGAACCCAACAGGATACATAAATCCTACCACACATGCAAACATCCCTCCCATACATAATTCTAAAAATCCATCCTCTGTCATTTCTTATTGATACAGGATCCACTAACTCATTCATCGATCCAGAATTTGCCAATCAACTAGATTGCGCAATTCTACCAATATCTACTTCAATTACAACAGCATTAAATAGTTTCAAAATCGAGGAAAAATCAATATTCCCAATGCCACCCGAATTCAAAACCGAAGGCCAATTTACCCTACTTAAATTTAAATTTCACTCTTATTTCAATGGCCTCATAGGAATGGACCTACTATCACACCTAGAAGCAAAAATAGACCTAGTAAACTTACAACTAGTAACTTCAAATTCCACACTCCCAATATTTTTGTACACTAACCAAGCTTCAAATATTTTTAATATTCCCGCCTACAGTAAAGTTATTTTACCACTACCAGTAAATATTAATCATGGGGAATTCTATTGTTGCATTACACAGCTAAATAATGAGCTATCACTGTCAGAAGGACTATATAAATCAAACAATAATATTGCTAATGTCGAAATCTCAAATCAATCTGACTCAGATAAACTATTATACCTAGAATATCCCATAGAAGCTATTCCCTACAACAGAAATGACCATATAGAACTCTTTAATATATCAGCTACACCTCTTAATAATGAAACCCCCCAAGTGCCATTACAAACTTTAACACAACACCTTAACCCAGAGGAAAAAAGAAGCCTTAGAAACCCTATGCAAACAATTTCGCGACATATTCTACAACCCAGAAACACCACTAACATTCACCAGCAAAATCACACACTCCATCCCCACCATAGACAACACGCCTATCCACGCAAAATCCTATAGATACCCCTTTGCCCATAAAACAGAAGTCAAAAAACAAATTGAATCTATGCTAGACCAGCAAATTATTAGATCGAGCCACTCCCCTTGGAGCGCCCCAGTGTGGGTGGTCCCAAAAAGACCCGACGGAACAGGAAACAGGAAATGGCGACATGTAATAGATTATCGAAAACTCAACGATAAAACCATCTCAGACAGATACCCCATTCCAAACATTAATGACATATTGGATAGCATAGGCAAGGCAAAATACTTTTCAACACTTGACCTAACTAGCGGGTTTCATCAAATTGAGATGAAACAAGAAGATATTGTCAAAACAGCCTTTACAGTCTAAGGGGGTCATTACGAATTCATACGGATGCCCTTCGGGTTAAAAAACGCACCAGCAACCTTTCAACGGGTTATGGACAGCGTCCTTGGTGACCTTAACGGTACCATTTGCTTAGTCTACCTTGACGACATAATAATTTTTTCACCTTCCCTACAAAAGCATTTATTGGACATAAAAATGGTATTTGAAAAACTTAGAGCAGCGAACTTCAAACTACAACCTTCAAAATCAGAATTTCTAAGGAAAGAGATAGAATTCTTAGGCCACATAGTCACACAAGATGGAATAAAACCAAACCCGAACAAAATAAGTGCAATTCAAAAATTCCCCTGCCCCACCAACAGAAGAACCATCAAATCTTTCCTTGGCCTACTAGGCTACTACAGGAAATTTATACGGGACTTTGCACGAATAACAAAACCCATGACTAAACAACTGAAAGGGAAAAGACAAATTACTACAGACAAAGACTTTTTAGCCGCATTCGAACAATGCAAAACTCTTCTTTCCAACGACCCAATACTTTTACACCCAGACTTCAAAAAACCATTCATTCTTACTACAGATGCTAGTAACTTCGCGTTAGGAGCTGTACTATCTCAAGGCTCCTTACAAATCGATAGACCTGTATGCTTTGCCAGAAGGACTCTATCCGATACCGAAGTCAACTATTCAACTATAGAAAAAAAAAAGCTAGCGATAATATGGGCAGTAAAATACTTCAGACCATATATTTATGGCGTAAAATTTACTATTGTTACGGATCACAAACCATTAATATGGCTTATGAATTTTAAGGAACCCAACTCAAAAATAATCCGTTGGAGACTCCAACTTATGGAATATGATTTCGAAATAATTCATAAGAAAGGTTCACAAAATGTAATTGCGGACGCCCTAAGCCGAGCAGACCCAAATTTAAACCACAATGAAACCCTAACGATTAAGCCTTGCCTCACATCTGAAAAACCAATTAATGAATTTAACACACAACTCATACTAGAAATAGATTCACATACGTCTTGCCAAACTACAACACCATTTAAACAAAAGATTAGGAAAAAATACTCACAACCCTCTTTCGATTTCGACAATATCGCTAAAATCTTGAAAGGAACCCTAAAACCTAACAGGATTTGCGCCTTCTTGGCAGATGATAATAACTCCGCATTAATTGAAAAAGCGTTCCTAACTTTTTTTGCACACAAAAAACACTTCAAAATTATCAGATGTAATTCATTTCTCCACGAAATCATGGGAACCTCCGAACAAAATAAATTCATTAACGAATACCACATAAACAGCAACCACAGAGGCATAGATGAAACATTCCTTCACCTCAAACGGGAAACTTACTTCCCCAATATGAAAAACAAAATCTCTCAACTAATTAGAAACTGCGAAACCTGTCTAAAGCTCAAATACGACAGGTAACCACAGAACATTGTATTCGAAACCCCAGAAACCCCAACAAAACCCCTCGACATAATACACATTGACATCTATACCATTAACGATAACTTTAACCTGACGATCATAGACAAGTTCTCGAAATTCGCAGCTGTCTACCCTATTCCAAATAGAAACGGCATCAACTGCATCAAATCAATCAAAAATTTCTTCAGTCAATTTGGGCTACCCAAAAAACTAATACACGACCAAGGAGTAGAATTTTGCAATGACATATTTCGCAAATTCTGTTCTCAATATAACATACTACTCCATGTCACATCCTTTCAACAATCGTCAAGTAATTCGCCAGTAGAACGCTTACATTCCTCCTTGACAGAAATTTACAGAATAATCTTTGACACACGTAAAAAACACAAACTACCTACAGATCACGAAGAAATAATATCAGAAACCGTAATAACATATAATAACGCAATCCACTCCACCACTAAACACACCCCTTTTGAATTATTTAACTGTAGGACCCATTTATTAATAAAACAATAATACCTAATAACGAGCATGATTATTTAAATAAACAAAACACATTCCAAGACAAACTTAACTCGGAAATAAAAGATAAACTGTCCACAAACGTCCAACAAAGGACAGAAAAGCTAAACACAAACAGAGTAGAACCAACAACAATACAACCTAACAGCACAATTTTCAGAAAAGAAAACAGGAGAAATAAATTAACACCGCGGTTTTCCTTACACAGGACAGTAAAAGATAAAGGGAAAACTCTAGTAACCACAAGAAATCAAAAAATCCACAAATCAAAAATTAGGAAAATATTCAAACCTCCGAACGACTTAAGCCTTTCCACCTGCATTCCAGATCCTTCCATGGGGCATATCAATCTACCCTCATCCACAACTTCGATAGCACCAACCCCTTAGCAAAAGTGCCACTAGGAAAAACACTCGTAATAGCAAACTATAAAAAGATTAGCCACATAATCGATCTGCCCGAATACATCAATTGTATCAAAAAATTATACCACACCATCGATACCCTAAGATACGATGAAAAACTCGCCGACTCCATATCTATACTAAACGCTAAACTTGCCCAAACCCAAACTAAAATCGACACACTAAACACCCTTCTCACGCCACAAAAGAGGTCCTATTAACGGGTTAGGTAGTCTAGTTAAAGTCGTCACCAGCAATACGGATGCCAATGATAACCCAATCAGATAACTTTAAAATAAAGAACTTGTTTAATGATAAAATTCAATTATGTTTCAAAAACATAACAAAACACATTAATAATGAGCAAAATCTGATTAAAAACTTCTTCGATAACATGCAAAACGCAATCTACACAAAGATATATAACAACGAAGAAGAAATAAAGAAACTACAATATATAAATAGACTCAACTATAATATAGATTTATTACTTAATCATCTAAGCGACATTATAAAAAGTACACTGCTTGCCAAAATCAATGTTATTCCAAAACTTATTTTAGATAAGACAGAAATAATGAAAATCAAACAAATCTTTAAAACTCAAAACTATACTATAAAATCCGAACAACATATTTATAATCTGTTAAAATTTAACACACTAAACTACCAAGACAAAATAATTTTCAGTATCGAAATTCCAATTTTTCTAAATTCTAACTACGAAATGGCAAGAATAATTCCACTTCCAATAAATTACACACAGTTTGTAATAACACCTAAGTACTTAATATATGTATAATAACAAAAGTAGTAGTATGTTTTCAACTATGCATAAATGCCCTGTAATAGAGGAACAATTCGTTTGCGAAATCGAGTCCATCAATAACCTTGGAAATAACACTTGCTTGGGACACTTAACGGAAACAACCTCCCAATCATCTCCTCCAACCAGACCACAACCCACATCAATGGCTCAGCTATAATAAGAAGAGCATCCCGACTTCTTCCTACCACCAATGCGAAGAGAAAAAAAAAAAAAATGCCACTATCAAGGTACTTACCTTAGAAATACTTCGCCTGGACACACTCACAACATCCAACAAGCTATTGGTCGTCACCGCAGGAAACTCTCGACACTCGACAACCATGTACATTCTCTACATCATATCCCTAGTACTCACCTGGACACTTCGTAGAGACACCCACATCTTCCATACCGGACCCGACCACGTTCTACCAATCGTCGCTCCACCAACCCCTTCGTTATGGCCGTCGCTCCAAACTGGGGGGGGAGGAGTTACCGACCCATCGGTACCATACACCACCCCTGACACCGCATTCTTTTCCGGACAATTGGGCAACATATGCATTTACATACATACATACATATAAACACTTTCTGCTGCAGCAAGCACTCTAGTTCTAAGAAACACAACATTGTTATACACACATACAAATTCCTGTTAACTTATTTTAAGGCGAAGAAAAAGACGCACTTTATTTCTAAGAAACACAGCATTGTTAAACACACACATACAAATTCATGTTAGTTTATTTTAAGTTGTAAAAGAAAAGACGGCGGTCAGTCGGTAGCCAACAGCCAACCCGACAGCAAGTGACTTTTCTTTTCCCGAAACTTCTCAGCGACAACAGCAAAAAACCAAAGCCAACGACGATTACAAAAAATAAAAGCCAATTAAAACCCTACCTACAACTGCATTAATACCTACCGTGGGCTCCCCGGAGGTAACTCCCTCTCATCCGTGAACCTGGAGCAGTGCATGAGTACATGCTCTGCTGTTTCCTCAGCATCGGGGCAGTGGAGGCATTGAGCTGCCTCTACGTGGTGGAACCGGAGTAGGTACGCCCGGAAGCAACCATGGTCCGTGAGGAACTAGGTGGGGTGGTAGTCCAGTTTTTTGTGGCGGCAGTTGGCCCACGCCGTTAAATCGGGGATGAGTTGGTAGGTCCACTTCCCCCGTTGCGATGTTATCCATCTGGTCTGCCACTCTCCCATCAGTCGCTCGTGAGCCTCCAGCCGGGTAGCACCTTCTCGGACCTGACAAATAGCCTTTATCTCCAGGTCGATTGGCGGCAAGCCTGCCAGTGCTAGTGCTGCGTCTCCAGATATGGTCCTGAAGCCTCTAATGAGCCGAAGGGCCATAGACCGTACCGCCGCTCGTGCTCCTTTCAAGTAAATGCCTTTCTTGGTGGCGTTGCTCCATATTGGTGCAGCATAGAGCAGCGTTGCCTTGGCTACCGCCACCAGTAGTTTCCTTGCCGGGTAATTTGGACCTCCTACATTGGGCATGAGCCTGGACAAGGACGCAGTTGTTATTGCTGCTTTCCTGCTTGCGTAGCTAGCATGCTCCTTGAAAGCTAGCCTGTGGTCTATCATTACTCCCAGGTATTTTAAGGAGTCTTGTGATGCCACCTGTGTCCCGTTGACCGTGATCAGCATTCTTTCCACCTTCTTCCTGCTGCTTAATAGGACAGCCACGGTCTTGTGCGCCGCAATTGTTAAGCCGGCTTTCTCTAGCCAGTCGGTGGCCATAGTAATTGTCGCGTTGCACTTCTCTTCGATGACTGCTTTTGTCTTGGCCACTGCAGTTATTGCCACATCGTCCGCGAAGCAATGTAGCTCAGCTCCTAAGGGCTTGTTGATGCCCAGGATTCCATCATACATAATGTTCCACAGGATCGGTCCAAGCACAGATCCTTGTGGGACTCCTGCAGAAACACTGTAGCATCTCGGGCCAGCGTCCGTGTCGAACCAGAGGACGCGATCCGTGAAGTAGCTTCCAACGACGATCCTGAGGTACTCCGGGATACCCATCCTATGGCGCTGAGGATTACTGGCCATCTGGCGGTGTTGAAGGCGTTCTTCATGTCCAACGTGACGATTGCGCAGTACTCTTTCCTTCCACCCAGCCATCTATCGCCATCGAGAGCGTTCTCGGCGATGTTTCTCACCGCCATAAGTGCGTGCAGAGTGCTCCTGCCCTTCCGGAATCCGTGCTGCTGCGTACCTAGTCCGTTGCTGTGCTCTGTGATTGCCTCTATTCGAGCATACAGGATGCGCTCGAATAGCTTGCCCACGATGTCCAGTAGGCACAGCGGGCGGTAGCTGGTTGCGGCGTGTGCTGATCCCTTGCCTTTCGGCAGCAGAACTAGTTTCTGACTTTTCCACCTCGTCAGAAAGACCCCGTTCAAGAGACACTGCTGGAAGGTTTCCCTGAATATATCGGGTCTAGTTAACGCCGCTGCCTTGACGACTGCTCCAGGAATTCCATCCAGGCCAGGAGCTTTGGTTGGCTTGATTCGCTTGGCTGCCTCCACAACTTCGAGGTCTGTAATGCTCGGGAAGTCATAGGAGGGGGAGCTACTGATGTTGGCCGCCATAGAGTGGTGTGCCTTGGGAATAGTTCTGCTACTATGCTGGCCAGAATATACGGGTCAGTTGGAATTGCCTCTCTCTTCCTTAGCTTGTTAGCTCCGAGTTTGTAGGCAAGTCCCCAGGGCTCTCTATACACGGTATCTAGCAGTTCCTTATAGGCCCGCGCTTTGGCAGCCAATATGCCGTGCTTAAACTCAGAGCGTTTGCTTCTAAAAGCCTCCATAAGTTCTGCGTGCTGGGTGCTGCCTCTGGCTCGTTGCGCCCTTCTCCTTGCCCTTAGGCATTCCGAGCGTAGCTTGCTTAAGTTGGCGCTCCACCTCCTCCTTGGCATGGTTGCATCACACGTTGCCTCAAGCATCTTCATGAGGTCGGCCGCTATTGAATCTGCGTGTCCATTTGAGATTCGAAACGAGTCGATTTGGTATGCCAGCATATTTTCGTCCATCTTCCTCGAGTCCCAGGCTTGCCCGACTGATCTTCTCTGCCGCCTTCAAGTCGTGCCCTTCGGTAGGATGCAGAAGGAAATCAGTGCGTGGTCACTCAGCGTTACAATGTCGTGGACCGTCCAGCTCGCGTTAGCCACTAACCCTCTGCTGATGTAGGTGATGTCGATATAGGACGAGCCCCAATCGTTGTTGAACGTTGGTTTGCAGCCGTCGTTCAGCAGTACCAGGTCCAACATAAGCATTGTGTTTATTTTTGCATATGCTATTCCGCGCATCGGCGAGGCCGCCAAGTCCTGTATGTGCAGGTTGCTGCAACACTTGATGGCTGCTTTACCGGTCTCGTCCAATATCATTGTGGGGTTGCCTCGGACAGGGTAATAGGGTTCGCAATGGTTAACATTCAGCTGAACAATCTGAATTTGCTCCTGCATTATGCTGGGACTTTGCTTCTTTAAGGCTGGCTCTGTATGTCGGGTACGCGAAACAGCCCGTCGGGTGCTTCTTGTCCACTTCATCGCTGCATATTAGGCACTTTGGTGGTGCAACACATCCCCTTGCCTTGTGTCCTCGTTCGCCGCATCGCAGGCAGCAGTCTGATCGGTCGATCGCCTTGCAGATCGTTGCTCGATGCCCGTAGCCCAGGCACTTTTAACATCTCGTGGGCCGGACGTCCTGGATGATGCGGCACCTTGACCACCCCACGGTTACCGTGCCCTTCTTTAAGACCGCGATCGCATCATTCGCGTTCATCAGGACAGAGGCTATCTGAGTCCCATCCCGCATCCTACGTAGTCCTTTGATGTCCTCTGGTTTCAGCTGAATGCCTTGAAATTGGGAGACCAGGCAGCTGTGGAGATCTTCCGCTGTCGGGGCCTCGTCCAATCCACTGCAGGATAGTGCTATTCTATGAGTACCCGTACGTACCGAAGCCATGTCTTTTAGAGTTGCTTCCAGCTCGGTCTTAAATTTGGGGACGCTGTCTGAGACTTTTCCCTCTACTTCCAGCAGTAGTTCCCCTTGCTGAGTTCTGCGGACTTTGCGAACATGTTTGCCCAGTTCGCTGAGGTTCGGGTCCGCTTTCAGTTTCCGGAGCATTTCCGCATACGAGGCCTCTTCCGTCTTCTTTAATATAAGTGCCTCCGGCTTCTTCCTCAGGCGTTTAGGCTGAACTTTTTTCCACTCGCCTCCAGTGCTAGCCTCCTTGGCGACGGATGCATAGCTGCGCGGCTTGGACGCGTTTTCTTTCGGTTTGGCTATGCCCTCTGAGCTCACCGCGGGTAGTTGCCGCGCTTGGGTGCCTGTGCTTTAGGCTCCTGGACTTTGGGCATCTGTCGCTTTGGCAGTTCCCTTGCTGGTGTAGCTTTTTGCCAGGCTTTTGGGGCTCGGTTTGGGTAGAAGCGGTCGTAGAAAGATTCTCTTTAGCGCCGCCTTCGT
This sequence comes from Drosophila ercepeae, assembly GCA_018150545.1. NCBI lineage: Eukaryota > Metazoa > Arthropoda > Insecta > Diptera > Drosophilidae > Drosophila > Drosophila ercepeae. The sequence goes on along the minus strand of JAECWL010000177.1, from coordinate 469,299 downwards.
GAAGCTCGATGGCCCTGTTGCTGAGAGCCGAGAGTTCCAGGAGAACGCTCTTGTCCTCTATGATAACATGACGCCGAATTTCGAACGCGGATAGTATCGCGTTAATTTTGTTTCCCATCCTAGCGAGGATACTCCTCAGATCTTCATTTTTGAATCCCGCGGCGAAGTCCAAAGGCCTTATAGGCGATCCCGTTGGTGATTTCCTTCCTTTTTTGTTCGACGGCACGCTGATAACGTCCTTTGCCTTCGGGTTGCTCGTATTAGTATCGCTGCTGGCTACAGGGGCCGAGTTGTCCAAATCTGCCGCACTGCGGGGGCTAGTCGGTATGTCCTCCAACACAACCGCCACAACCGCCGGCGTAGGGGTTCCCGCGGCTAGGTCTAAAGGCCCTATAGGCGATCCGATTGGTGATTTCCTTAATTTCCTGAGCGACGGCACGCTGATAACGTCCTTTGCCTTCTGGTTACTCGTATTGATAGCGCTGCTGGCTGCAGGGGCCGAGTTGTCCAACGCTGTATAACTGCGGCGGCAAGTCGGTATATCCTCCAGCACTACCGCCGGCGCAGGGGTTCCGGCGTCCTGCACCGCGATTCCTCCTCCTTTTGTTGGTGACCTTGACATTCTGGAGCTCCTCCTGAATGGGTCATCATCGGTGGGGGCGGGGCCCCCCGCTGCTCTGTCCATTTAGTTCCCGATCACCAGATCTGGCAGCACTGTTGGTCTGCGACAAGTTGCCAGCTCCACCGGCTGATTTAACAGGTGGGCCTCCCACCGCAAATAGTGCAATCGGAAAAGGAAAAAGTGAGAAATTCTATTTCGACCTTTTTAACACACTTGCTTTTGGATGGTTCGCTCAACCGAACAATTACACGTTCCCACGGTGTGGCTCTGTGCAATTTAGGCTTGTTCCAGCTGGGCTGTCTCCGTTTTTTATGGTTTTTTGCGCTGCTTATGTTAAACACGTCTGTATTGATCAGAATCTCAAGAGAATCTCTCTCGTATGTCTGTGTATGACTGTGTATGTCTGTGTATGCCTGTGTTTGCCTGTGTATTCCTGTGTATTCCTGTGTATGCCTGTGTATGACTGTATATGCCTGTGATTGCCTGTTTATGCCTGTTTATGCCTGTTTATGGCTATGTATGCCTGCGTATGTCTGTGCATGCCTGTATATTCCCGTGTATGCCCGTGTATGCCTGTGTATGCCTATGTATGCCTGTGTATGACTCTGTATGCCTGTATATGCCTGTGTATACCTGTGTATGCCTGTGTATTCCTGTGTATTCCTGTGTATTCCTGTGTATTCCTGTGTGTTCCTGTGTATGCCTGTGTATGCCTGTGTATGCCTGTGTATGCCTGTGTATGCCTGTGTATGCCTGTGAATGCCTGTGTATGCCTGTGTATCCCTGTGTATGCCTTTGTATTCCTGTGTATTCCTGTGTATTCCTGTGTATGCCTGTGTATGCCTGTCTATGCCCGTGTATGCATGTGAATGCATGTGTATACCTATGTATGCCTGTGAATTACTGTGTATGCCTGTGAATGCCTGTGTATGCCTGTGTATGCCTGTGTTTGCCTATGTATGCCTATGTATGCCTATGTATGCCTATGTATGCCTATGTATGCCTTTGTACGCCCTTGTATGTCTGGGTATGCCTGTGTATGCCTGTACATGCCTGTGAATGCCTGTGTATGCCTGTGTATCCCTGTGTATGCCTTTGTATTCCTGTGTATTCCTGTGTATTCCTGTGTATGCCTGTGTATGCCTGTCTATGCCCGTGTATGCATGTGAATGCATGTGTATACCTATGTATGCAGCCATACACCGGCACACACAGGCATATGGTACACAGGCATACACGGGCATACACAGGCATACATATGCATACACAGGCATTCACGGGCATACACAGGCATATACAGGAATACACAGGCATACACTGGCATACACAGGCATACACAGGCATACACAGGGCATACACAGGCATACACAGGCATGCACAGGCATGCAGAGGCATACACACAGGCTTACACAGGCATGCAGCATGTACAGGCATACACAGGCATACCCAGACATACAAGGGCGTACAAAGGCATACATAGGCATACATAGGCATACATAGGCATACATAGGCATACATAGGCAAACACAGGCATACACAGGCATACACAGGCATTCACAGGCATACACAGTAATTCACAGGCATACATAGGTATACACATGCATTCACATGCATACACGGGCATACACAGGATTACACAGGCATACACGACATACCCAGACATACACGACATACCCAGGCATACACAGGAATACACAGACATACACAGGCATACACAGACATACACAGACATACACAGACATACACAAGCATACATAGGCATAAACAAGCATACACAGGAATACACAGGAATACACCGGAATACACAGGAATACACAGTCATACACAGGCATACACAGGTATACACAGGAATACACAGGAAAACACAGGCATATACACGCATGCATAGGCATACACAAGCATACACAGGCATACGCAGGCAAACGCAGGCAAACATATGCATACACAGGCGTACACAGGCATACACAGGCGAACACAGGCATATACAGGCATACACAGGCAAACACAGGCATACACAGGCATACTCAGGCAAACGCAGGCAAACATATGCATACACAGGCGTACACAGGCATACACAGGCGAACACAGGCATATACAGGCATACACAGGCAAACACAGGCATATACAGGCATATACAGGCATAAACATGCATACATAGGTATACACATGCATTCACATGCATACACGGGTATAGACAGGCATACACAGGCATACACAGGAATGTGTATGACTGTGTATGCCTGTGTATGCCTGTGTATGCCAGTGTATGCCTGTGTATTCCTGTGTATTCCTGTGTATGCCTGTGTATGCCTGTGTATGCCTGTGTATGCCTGTGTATGCCTGTGTATGTTTGTGTATGCCTGTGTGTGCCTGTGTATGCCTGTGTATGCCTGTGTATGCCTGTGTATGCCTGTGTATGCCTGAGTATGCCTGTGTATGCCCGCGAATGCCTGTGTGTGCCGGTGTATGCCCGTGTATGCCTGTGTATGACTGTGTATGCCTGTGTATGCCCGTGAATGCCTGTGTACCATATGCCTGTGTATGCCGGTGTATGCCTGTGTATGCCAGTGTTTGCCTGTGTATGCCTGTGTATGCCTGTGTATGCCTGCGAATACCTGTGTATGCCTGTGCATGTATATGTATGCCTGTGTATGCCCGTGAATGCCTGTGTATGCCTGTGTATGCTTGTGTAGGCCTCTGTATGCCTGGGAATTCCTGTGTATGCCTGCTAATGCATGTGTATGCCTGTGTATGCCTGTGTATGCGTGTGTATGCCCGTGAGTGCCTGTGTATGCCTGTGTTTGCCTTTGCATGCCAGTAAATGCCTGTGTATCCCTGTGTTCCATATGCCTGTAAGTGCCGGTGTATGCCTGTGAATGCCATTGTTTGCCTGTGCATGCCTGTGTATGCCTGTGTGTGCCTGTGTATGTCTGTGTATGCCTGTGTATGCCTGTGCATGCCTGTGTACCATATGCATGTGTATGCGAGTGTATGCCTGTGTATGTCTGTGTATGCCTGTGTATGCCTGTGCATGCCCGTGAATGCCTGTGTATGCCTGTATATGCCTGTGTATGCCAGTGTATGCCAGTGTATGCCTGTGTATTCCTGTGTATGTCTGTGTATGCCTGTGTATGCCTGTGTATGCCTGTGTATGCCTGTGTATGCCTGTGTATGCCCGTGAATGCCTGTGTATGCATATGTATTCCTGTTTATGCCTTTGTACGCCTGGGTATGCCTGTGTTTGCCTGTGTATGCCTGTGTATGCCTGTCTATGCCTGTGTATGCCTGTGTATGCCTGTGTATGCCAGTGTATGCCTGTGTATGCCTGTGTATGCCTGTGTATGCCTGTGTATGCCTCTGTATGCCTGTGTATGCCCGTAAATGCCTGTATATGCATATGTATGACTGTGTTTGCTTGTGTTTGCCCGTGAATGCCTGTGTATGCCTGTGTATGCCTGTGTATGCCAGTGTATGCCTGTGTATTCCTGTGTATTCCTGTGTATGCCTGTGTATGCCTGTGTATGCCTGTGTATGCCTGTGTATGTTTGTGTATGCCTGTGTATGCCTGTGTATGCCTGTGTATGCCTGTGTATGCCTGTGTATGCCTGTGTATGCCTGAGTATGCCTGTGTATGCCCGCGAATGCCTGTGTGTGCCGGTGTATGCCCGTGTATGCCTGTGTATGACTGTGTATGCCTGTGTATGCCCGTGAATGCCTGTGTACCATATGCCTGTGTATGCCGTTGTATGCCTGTGTATGCCAGTGTTTGCCTGTGTATGCCTGTGTATGCCTGTGTATGCCTGCGAATACCTGTGTATGCCTGTGCATGTATATGTATGCCTGTGTATGCCCGTGAATGCCTGTGTATGCCTGTGTATGCTTGTGTAGGCCTCTGTATGCCTGGGAATTCCTGTGTATGCCTACTAATGCATGTGTATGCCTGTGTATGCCTGTGTATGCGTGTGTATGCCCGTGAGTGCCTGTGTATACCTGTGTTTGCCTTTGCATGCCAGTAAATGCCTGTGTATCCCTGTGTTCCATATGCCTGTAAGTGCCGGTGTATGCCTGTGAATGCCATTGTTTGCCTGTGCATGCCTGTGTATGCCTGTGTGTGCCTGTGTATGTCTGTGTATGCCTGTGTATGCCTGTGCATGCCTGTGTACCATATGCATGTGTATGCCAGTGTATGCCTGTGTATGTCTGTGTATGCCTGTGTATGCCTGTGCATGCCCGTGAATGCCTGTGTATGCCTGTATATGCCTGTGTATGCCAGTGTATGCCAGTGTATGCCTGTGTATTCCTGTGTATGTCTGTGTATGCCTGTGTATGCCTGTGTATGCCTGTGTATGCCCGTGAATGCTTGTGTATGCATATGTATTCCTGTTTATGCCTTTGTATGCCTGGGTATGCCTGTGTTTGCCTGTGTATGCCTGTGTATGTCTGTGTATGCCTGTCTATGCCTGTGTATGCCTGTGTATGCCTGTGTATGCATATGTATGCCTGTGTATGCCTTTGTATGCCTGTGTATGCCTGTGTATGCCTGTGTATGCCTGTGTGTACCTGTGTATGTCTGTGTATGCCTGTGTATGCCTGTGCATGCCTGTGTACCATATGCATGTGTATGCCAGTGTATGCCAGTGTATGCCTGTGTATGCCTGTGTATGCCTGTGTATGCCTGTTTATGCCTGTGTATGTCTGTGTATGCCTGTGTATTCCTGTGTATGCCTGTGTATTCCTGTGTATGCCTGTGTATGCGTGTGTATTCCTGTTTATGCCTGTGTATGCCTGTGTACCATTTGCCTGTGTGTGCCGATGTATGCCTGTGTATGCCTATGTGTGCCTGTGTATGTCTGTGTATGCCTGTGTATGGCTGTGTATTCCTGTGTATGCCTGTGTATGCCTGTGTATGCCTGTGTATGTCTGTGTATGCCTGTGTATTCCTGTGTATGCCTGTGTATTCCTGTGTATGCCTGTGTATGCGTGTGTATTCCTGTTTATGCCTGTGTATGCCTGTGTACCATTTGCCTGTGTGTGCCGATGTATGCCTGTGTATGCCTATGTGTGCCTGTGTATGTCTGTGTATGCCTGTGTATACCTGTGCATGCCTGTGTATGGCTGTGTATTCCTGTGTATGCCAGTGTATGCCAGTGTATGCCTGTGCATGCCAGTGTATGCCTGTGTACGCCTGTGTATGCCTGTGTACCATATGCCTGTGTGTGCCTGTGTATGCCCGTGTATGCCTGTGTACCATATGCCTGTATGTGCCTGTGTATGCCTGTGTATGCCGGTGTTTGCCTGTGTATGCCTGTGTATTCCTGTCTATGCCTGTGTATGCCTGTGTATGCCTGTGTATGCATATGTATGCCTGTGTATGCCTTTGTATGCCTGTGTATGCCTGTGTATGCCTGTGTATGCCTGTGTGTACCTGTGTATGTCTGTGTATGCCTGTGTATGCCTGTGCATGCCTGTGTACCATATGCATGTGTATGCCAGTGTATGCCAGTGTATGCCTGTGTATGCCTGTGTATGCCTGTGTATGCCTGTTTATGCCTGTGTATGCCCGTGAATGCCTGTGTATGCATATGTATGCCTGTGTATGTCTTTGTATGCCTGTGTATGCCTGTGTTTGCCTGTGTATGCCTGTGTATGCCTGTCTATGCCTGTGTATGCCTGTGTATGCCTGTGTATGCCTGTGTATGCCTGTGTATGCCTGTGTATGCCTGTGTATGCCTATGTATGCCTGCGTATACCTGTGTATGCCTGTGTATGCCCGTGAATGCCTGTGTATGCATATGTATGCCTGTGTATGCCTTTGTATGCCTGTGTATGCCTGTGTATGCCTGTGTATGCCTGTGCATTCCTCTGTATGCCTGTGTATGCCCGTGATTGCCTGTGTATGCCTGTGTATGCCTGTGTATGCCAGTGTATGCCAGTGTTTGCCTGTGTATGCCTGTGTATGCCTGTGCATGCATGTGTACCATATGCCTGTGTATGCCGGTGTATGCGTATGTATGCCAGTGTATGCCTGTGTATGGCTTTGTATGCCTGTGTATGCCTGTGTTTGCCTGTGTATGCCTGTGTATGCCTGTGTATGTCTGTCTATGCCTGTGTATGCCTGTGTATGCCTGTGTATGCCTGTGTATGCCTGTGTATGCCTGTGTATGCCTGTGTATGCCTGTGTATGCCTGTGTATGCCTGTGTATGCCTATGTATGCCTGCGTATACCTGTGTATGCCTGTGTATGCCTGTGTATGCCTGTGTATGCCTGTGTATGTCTGTGTATGCCCGTGAATGCCTGTGTATGCCTGTGTATGCCTGTGTATGCCTGTGCATGTATGTGTATGCCCGTGAATGCCTGTGTATGCCTGTGTATGCTTTTGTATGCTTGTGTATGCCTGGGAATTCCTGTGTATGTCTGTTTATGCCTGTGCATGCCAGTGTATGCCTGTGTTCCATATGCCTGTATGTGCCGGTATATGCCGGTGTATGCCATTGTTTGCCTGTGTATGCCTGTGTATTCCTGTGTATGCCTGTTTATGCCTGTGTATGCCTGTATATGCCTGTGTATTCCCGTGAATGCCTGTGTATGCCTGTGTATGCATATGTATGCCTGTGTATGCCCTTGTATGCCTGTGTATGCCTGTGTATGCCTGTGTGTGCCTGTGTATGTCTGTGTATGCCTGTGTATGGCTGTGTATGCCTGTGTATGCCAGTGTATGCCAGTGTATGCCTGTGTTTGCCTGTGTATGCCTGTGCATGCCTGTGTACCATATGCCTGTGTATGCCGGTGTATGCCTGTGTATGCCACTGTATGCCTGTGTATGCTTGTGAATGCCTGTGTATGCCTGTGTATGCATATGTATGCCTGTGTATGCTTGTGAATGCATGTGTATGCCTGTGTATGCATATGTACGCCTGTGTATGCCTTTGTATGCCTGTGTATGCCTGTGTATGCATGTGTATGCCCGTGTATGCCTGTGTATGACTGTGTATGCCTGTGTATGCCCGTGAATGCCTGTGTATGCCTGTGTATGCCTGTGTATGCCTGTGCATGCCAGTGTATTCCTGTGTACTAATGTTGTGTCGTTCGTAAACGAACGAACTAAATTGAACTATTCACCAAACTGAACGAACGAACTAGGTCTGTCTTTATAGTTCTATATAGTTCGTTAGTTCAATATAGTTCACTTTGTTCATTATAGTTCACTTAGTTCAATATAGTTCACTTAGTTCAGTAAGTTCAGTAGTTCAATAAGTTCACTTAGTTCAATATAGTTCACTTAGTTCAATATAGTTCACTTAGTTCAATAAGTTCACTAGTTCCCGTCGTTCATTTTGATCTCTTAACCTGGTCGTTAGTTCGTTGTTCACTTAGTTCGATAGGTCTGTCTTAGTTCATTTAGTTCGAAAGTTCGCTTATCGAATAAGCTGATTAATTTTCGCATACATTTAAAACTACGGTTTACAAGTTTGTGCGTATCTATGGCTTCAAAACGAAAGTATAGCAAAGTTTGGAATTTCGTTGATTCAGTGGATGAGATAAGCTTCTCTATTCTCATTTCAGAAAACAAATTAATGCATTAAAATTACTATATTATCTGTTTGTAAACTCTTTATTATTTCTTATTATTATTATTATGTATAAGTGGTATTGACATAAATTGAATAAATAATAATAATTTTCAATGACAGCATTGTATGAAATAATTTCATAACATTTTTTTTTTTTGAAGCACCACACTAGCAAGTTTAAAAATGAACGATTGAACTTAATGAACGACCTAGTTCATTGATTTTAAACGAACGAACGAACTTATTCCTCAAATTGAACTAGGATTACCCAACACTACTGTGTACCATATGCCTGTGTGTGCCGGTGTATGCATATGTATGCCTTTGTATGCCTGTGTATGCCTGTGTATGCCTGTGTGTGCCTGTGTATGTCTGTGTATGCCTGTATGCCTGTGTATGCCCGTGTATGCCTGTGTATGCCAGTGTATGCCTGTGTTTGCCTGTGTTTGCCTGTGTGTGCCTGTGTATGTCTGTGTATGCCTGTATGCCTGTGTATGCCCGTGTATGCCTGTGCATGCCAGTGTATGCCTGTGTACCATATGCCTGTGTATGCTTGTGTATTCCTGTGTGTGCCTGTGTATGTCTGTGTATGCCTGTATGCCTGTGTATGCCCGTGTGTGCCTGTGTATGCCAGTGTATGCCTGTGTTTGCCTGTGTTTGCCTGTGTATGCCTGTGCATGCCAGTGTATGCCGGTGTACCATATGCCTGTGTATGCCGGTGTATGCCTGTGTATGCCGGTGTATGCCTGTGTATGCTTGTGTATGCCTGTGGATGCCTGTGTATGCCTGTGTATGCCTGTGTATGCCCGTGTATGCCTGTGTATGCCTGTGTATGCCCGTGAATGCCTGTGTATGCATATGTATGCCTGTGTATGCATGTGTATGCCTGTATATGCCTGTGTATTCCTGTGTATGCCTGTGGATGCCTGTGTATGCGTGTGTATGCCTGTGTATGCTTGTGTATGCCTGTGTATGCCTGTGTATGCCTGTGTATGTCTGTGTACTCCCGTGAATGCATGTGTATGCTTGTGTAAGCATATGTATGCCTGTGTATGCCTGTGTATGCCTGTGAATGCATGTTTATGCCTGTGTATGCCTATATATACCTGTGTATTACTATAGATACCTGTATATGCCTGTGTATGCCTGTGTATTCCTGTGTATGCCTGTGTACCATATGCTTGTGTATGCCTGTGTACCATATGCTTGTGTATGCCTGTGTATGCCTGTGTATGCCTGTGTATGCATGTGTATGCCTGTGTATTCCTGTGTATGCCTGTGTACCATATGCTTGTGTATGCCTGTGTATTCCTGTTTTTGCCTGTGTATGCCTGTGTATTCCGGAGTATGCATGTGTATGCCTGTGTACCATATGCCTGTGTCTGCCGGTGTATACCTTTGTATGCCGGTGTATGCCAGTGTATGACTGTATATGCCTGTGCATTCCTGTGTAATATATGCCTGTGCGTGCCGGTATATGCCTGTGTATGTCCATGTATGCCTGTGTATGGCTGTGTATTCCTGTGTATGCCTGTGTATGCCTGTGTATGCCTGTGTATGTCTGTGTATGCCTGTGTATTCCTGTGTATGCCTGTGTATTCCTGTGTATGCCTGTGTATGCGTGTGTATTCCTGTTTATGCCTGTGTATGCCTGTGTACCATTTGCCTGTGTGTGCCGATGTATGCCTGTGTATGCCTATGTGTGCCTGTGTATGTCTGTGTATGCCTGTGTATACCTGTGCATGCCTGTGTATGGCTGTGTATTCCTGTGTATGCCAGTGTATGCCAGTGTATGCCTGTGCATGCCAGTGTATGCCTGTGTACGCCTGTGTATGCCTGTGTACCATATGCCTGTGTGTGCCGGTGTATGCCCGTGTATGCCTGTGTACCATATGCCTGTATGTGCCTGTGTATGCCTGTGTATGCCGGTGTTTGCCTGTGTATGCCTGTGTATTCCTGTGTATGCCTGTGTATGCCTGTTTATGCCTGTATATGCCTGTGTATGCCAGTGTATGCCTGTGTATGCCTGCGTATTCCTGTGTATGCCTGTGTATGCCTGTGTATGCCCGTGTATTCCTGTGTATGCCTGTGTATTCCTTTGTATGCCTGTGTATGCCTGTGTATTCCTGTTCATGCCTGTGTATGCCTTGAATGACTGTGTATGCCTGTTAATGCCTGTGTATGCCTGTGTACCATATGCCTGTATGTGCCGGGTGTATGCCTGTGTATGCCTGTGTATGCCTGTGTATGCCTGTGTATGCTCGTGTATGCCTGTGTATGCCTGTGTACCATATGCCTGTGTGTGCCGGTGTATGCCTGTGTATGCCAGTGTTTGCCTGTGTATGCCTGTGTATGCCCGTGAATGCCTGTGTATGCCTGTGTATGCATATGTATGCCTGTGTATGCCTTTGTATGCCTGTGTATGCGTGTGTGTGCCTGTGTATGCCGGTGTATGCCTGTGTATGCCTGTGTATGCCTGTGTATGCCTGTGTATGCCTGTGTATGCCTGTGTATGCCCGTGAATGCCTGTGTATGCCTTTGTATGCTTGTGTATGGCTGTGTATGCCTGTGTATGCCCGTGTATGCCTGTGTATGCCTGTGTATGCCTGTGTATGCCTGTGTATGCCTGTGTATGCCTGTGTATGCCTGTGTATGCCTGTGCATGCATGTGTACCATATGCCTGTGTATGCCGGTGTATGCGTATGTATGCCAGTGTATGCCTGTGTATGGCTTTGTATGCCTGTGTATGCCTGTGTTTGCCTGTGTATGCCTGTGTATGCCTGTGTATGTCTGTGTATGCCTGTGTATGCCTGTGTATGCCTGTGTATGCCTGTGTATGCCTGTGTATGCCTGTGTATGCCTGTGTATGCCTGTGTATGCCTGTGTATGCCTGTGTATGCCTGTGTATGCCTGCGTATACCTGTGTATGCCTGTGTATGCCTGTGTATGCCTTTGTATGCCTGTGTATGTCTGTGTATGCCCGTGAATGCCTGTGTATGCCTGTGTATGCCTGTGTATGCCTGTGCATGTATGTGTATGCCCGTGAATGCCTGTGTATGCCTGTGTATGCTTTTGTATGCTTGTGTATGCCTGGGAATTCCTGTGTATGTCTGTTTATGCCTGTGCATGCCAGTGTATGCCTGTGTTCCATATGCCTGTATGTGCCGGTATATGCCGGTGTATGCCATTGTTTGCCTGTGTATGCCTGTGTATTCCTGTGTATGCCTGTTTATGCCTGTGTATGCCTGTATATGCCTGTGTATTCCCGTGAATGCCTGTGTATGCCTGTGTATGCATATGTATGCCTGTGTATGCCCTTGTATGCCTGTGTATGCCTGTGTATGCCTGTGTGTGCCTGTGTATGTCTGTGTATGCCTGTGTATGGCTGTGTATGCCTGTGTATGCCAGTGTATGCCAGTGTATGCCTGTGTTTGCCTGTGTATGCCTGTGCATGCCTGTGTACCATATGCCTGTGTATGCCGGTGTATGCCTGTGTATGCCACTGTATGCCTGTGTATGCTTGTGAATGCCTGTGTATGCCTGTGTATGCATATGTATGCCTGTGTATGCTTGTGAATGCATGTGTATGCCTGTGTATGCATATGTACGCCTGTGTATGCCTTTGTATGCCTGTGTATGCCTGTGTATGCATGTGTATGCCCGTGTATGCCTGTGTATGACTGTGTATGCCTGTGTATGCCCGTGAATGCCTGTGTATGCCTGTGTATGCCTGTGTATGCCTGTGCATGCCAGTGTATTCCTGTGTACTAATGTTGTGTCGTTCGTAAACGAACGAACTAAATTGAACTATTCACCAAACTGAACGAACGAACTAGGTCTGTCTTTATAGTTCTATATAGTTCGTTAGTTCAATATAGTTCACTTTGTTCATTATAGTTCACTTAGTTCAATATAGTTCACTTAGTTCAGTAAGTTCAGTAGTTCAATAAGTTCACTTAGTTCAATATAGTTCACTTAGTTCAATATAGTTCACTTAGTTCAATAAGTTCACTAGTTCCCGTCGTTCATTTTGATCTCTTAACCTGGTCGTTAGTTCGTTGTTCACTTAGTTCGATAGGTCTGTCTTAGTTCATTTAGTTCGAAAGTTCGCTTATCGAATAAGCTGATTAATTTTCGCATACATTTAAAACTACGGTTTACAAGTTTGTGCGTATCTATGGCTTCAAAACGAAAGTATAGCAAAGTTTGGAATTTCGTTGATTCAGTGGATGAGATAAGCTTCTCTATTCTCATTTCAGAAAACAAATTAATGCATTAAAATTACTATATTATCTGTTTGTAAACTCTTTATTATTTCTTATTATTATTATTATGTATAAGTGGTATTGACATAAATTGAATAAATAATAATAATTTTCAATGACAGCATTGTATGAAATAATTTCATAACATTTTTTTTTTTGAAGCACCACACTAGCAAGTTTAAAAATGAACGATTGAACTTAATGAACGACCTAGTTCATTGATTTTAAACGAACGAACGAACTTATTCCTCAAATTGAACTAGGATTACCCAACACTACTGTGTACCATATGCCTGTGTGTGCCGGTGTATGCATATGTATGCCTTTGTATGCCTGTGTATGCCTGTGTATGCCTGTGTGTGCCTGTGTATGTCTGTGTATGCCTGTATGCCTGTGTATGCCCGTGTATGCCTGTGTATGCCAGTGTATGCCTGTGTTTGCCTGTGTTTGCCTGTGTGTGCCTGTGTATGTCTGTGTATGCCTGTATGCCTGTGTATGCCCGTGTATGCCTGTGCATGCCAGTGTATGCCTGTGTACCATATGCCTGTGTATGCTTGTGTATTCCTGTGTGTGCCTGTGTATGTCTGTGTATGCCTGTATGCCTGTGTATGCCCGTGTGTGCCTGTGTATGCCAGTGTATGCCTGTGTTTGCCTGTGTTTGCCTGTGTATGCCTGTGCATGCCAGTGTATGCCGGTGTACCATATGCCTGTGTATGCCGGTGTATGCCTGTGTATGCCGGTGTATGCCTGTGTATGCTTGTGTATGCCTGTGGATGCCTGTGTATGCCTGTGTATGCCTGTGTATGCCCGTGTATGCCTGTGTATGCCTGTGTATGCCCGTGAATGCCTGTGTATGCATATGTATGCCTGTGTATGCATGTGTATGCCTGTATATGCCTGTGTATTCCTGTGTATGCCTGTGGATGCCTGTGTATGCGTGTGTATGCCTGTGTATGCTTGTGTATGCCTGTGTATGCCTCTGTATGCCTGTGTATGTCTGTGTACTCCCGTGAATGCATGTGTATGCTTGTGTAAGCATATGTATGCCTGTGTATGCCTGTGTATGCCTGTGAATGCATGTTTATGCCTGTGTATGCCTATATATACCTGTGTATTACTATAGATACCTGTATATGCCTGTGTATGCCTGTGTATTCCTGTGTATGCCTGTGTACCATATGCTTGTGTATGCCTGTGTACCATATGCTTGTGTATGCCTGTGTATGCCTGTGTATGCCTGTGTATGCATGTGTATGCCTGTGTATTCCTGTGTATGCCTGTGTACCATATGCTTGTGTATGCCTGTGTATTCCTGTTTTTGCCTGTGTATGCCTGTGTATTCCGGAGTATGCATGTGTATGCCTGTGTACCATATGCCTGTGTCTGCCGGTGTATACCTTTGTATGCCGGTGTATGCCAGTGTATGACTGTATATGCCTGTGCATTCCTGTGTAATATATGCCTGTGCGTGCCGGTATATGCCTGTGTATGTCCATGTATGCCTGTGTATGGCTGTGTATTCCTGTGTATGCCTGTGTATGCCTGTGTATGCCTGTGTATGTCTGTGTATGCCTGTGTATTCCTGTGTATGCCTGTGTATTCCTGTGTATGCCTGTGTATGCGTGTGTATTCCTGTTTATGCCTGTGTATGCCTGTGTACCATTTGCCTGTGTGTGCCGATGTATGCCTGTGTATGCCTATGTGTGCCTGTGTATGTCTGTGTATGCCTGTGTATACCTGTGCATGCCTGTGTATGGCTGTGTATTCCTGTGTATGCCAGTGTATGCCAGTGTATGCCTGTGCATGCCAGTGTATGCCTGTGTACGCCTGTGTATGCCTGTGTACCATATGCCTGTGTGTGCCGGTGTATGCCCGTGTATGCCTGTGTACCATATGCCTGTATGTGCCTGTGTATGCCTGTGTATGCCGGTGTTTGCCTGTGTATGCCTGTGTATTCCTGTGTATGCCTGTGTATGCCTGTTTATGCCTGTATATGCCTGTGTATGCCAGTGTATGCCTGTGTATGCCTGCGTATTCCTGTGTATGCCTGTGTATGCCTGTGTATGCCCGTGTATTCCTGTGTATGCCTGTGTATTCCTTTGTATGCCTGTGTATGCCTGTGTATTCCTGTTCATGCCTGTGTATGCCTTGAATGACTGTGTATGCCTGTTAATGCCTGTGTATGCCTGTGTACCATATGCCTGTATGTGCCGGTGTATGCCTGTGTATGCCTGTGTATGCCTGTGTATGCCTGTGTATGCTCGTGTATGCCTGTGTATGCCTGTGTACCATATGCCTGTGTGTGCCGGTGTATGCCTGTGTATGCCAGTGTTTGCCTGTGTATGCCTGTGTATGCCCGTGAATGCCTGTGTATGCCTGTGTATGCATATGTATGCCTGTGTATGCCTTTGTATGCCTGTGTATGCGTATGTGTGCCTGTGTATGCCGGTGTATGCCTGTGTATGCCTGTGTATGCCTGTGTATGCCTGTGTATGCCTGTGTATGCCTGTGTATGCCCGTGAATGCCTGTGTATGCCTTTGTATGCTTGTGTATGGCTGTGTATGCCTGTGTATGCCTGTGTATGCCTGTGTATGCCTGTGTATGCCTGTGTATGCCTGTGTATGCCTGTGTATGCCTGTGTATGCCTGTGTATGCCTGTGTGATTGCCTATATATACCTGTGTATGCCTGTGTGTGCCTGTGTATGTCTGTGTATGCCTGTGTATGCCTGTGTATGGCTGTGTATGCCTGTGTATGCCAGTGTATGCTTGTGTTTGCCTGTGTATGCCTGTGCATGCCAGTGTATGCCTGTGTATGCCTGTGTATGCCCGTGTATGCCTGTGTATGCCTGTGTATGCCCGTGAATGCCTGTGTATGCATATGTATGCCTGTGTATGCATGTGTATGCCTGTATATGCCTGTGTATTCCTGTGTATGCCTGTGTATGCCTGTGTATGCGTGTGTATGCCTGTGTATGCTTGTGTATGCCTGTGTATGTCTGTGTATGCCTGTGTATGGCTGTGTATGCCTGTGTATGCCTGTGTATGCCTGTGTATGCCTGTGTATGCCTGTGTATGCCTGTGTATGCCTGTGTATGCCTATGTATGCCTGCGTATACCTGTGTATGCCTGTGTATGCCTTTGTATGCCTGTGTATGTCTGTGTATGCCCGTGAATGCCTGTGTATGCCTGTGTATGCCTGTGTATGCCTGTGCATGTATGTGTATGCCCGTGAATGCCTGTGTATGCCTGTGAATGCCTGTGTATGCCTGTGTATGCTTTTGTATGCTTGTGTATGCCTGGGAATTCCTGTGTATGTCTGTTTATGCCTGTGCATGCCAGTGTATGCCTGTGTTCCATATGCCTGTATGTGCCGGTATATGCCGGTGTATGCCATTGTTTGCCTGTGTATGCCTGTGTATTCCTGTGTATGCCTGTTTATGCCTGTGTATGCCTGTATATGCCTGTGTATTCCCGTGAATGCCTGTGTATGCCTGTGTATGCATATGTATGCCTGTGTATGCCCTTGTATGCCTGTGTATGCCTGTGTATGCCTGTGTGTGCCTGTGTATGTCTGTGTATGCCTGTGTATGGCTGTGTATGCCTGTGTATGCCAGTGTATGCCAGTGTATGCCTGTGTTTGCCTGTGTATGCCTGTGCATGCCTGTGTACCATATGCCTGTGTATGCCGGTGTATGCCTGTGTATGCCACTGTATGCCTGTGTATGCTTGTGAATGCCTGTGTATGCCTGTGTATGCATATGTATGCCTGTGTATGCTTGTGAATGCATGTGTATGCCTGTGTATGCATATGTACGCCTGTGTATGCCTTTGTATGCCTGTGTATGCCTGTGTATGCATGTGTATGCCCGTGTATGCCTGTGTATGACTGTGTATGCCTGTGTATGCCCGTGAATGCCTGTGTATGCCTGTGTATGCCTGTGTATGCCTGTGCATGCCAGTGTATTCCTGTGTACTAATGTTGTGTCGTTCGTAAACGAACGAACTAAATTGAACTATTCACCAAACTGAACGAACGAACTAGGTCTGTCTTTATAGTTCTATATAGTTCGTTAGTTCAATATAGTTCACTTTGTTCATTATAGTTCACTTAGTTCAATATAGTTCACTTAGTTCAGTAAGTTCAGTAGTTCAATAAGTTCACTTAGTTCAATATAGTTCACTTAGTTCAATATAGTTCACTTAGTTCAATAAGTTCACTAGTTCCCGTCGTTCATTTTGATCTCTTAACCTGGTCGTTAGTTCGTTGTTCACTTAGTTCGATAGGTCTGTCTTAGTTCATTTAGTTCGAAAGTTCGCTTATCGAATAAGCTGATTAATTTTCGCATACATTTAAAACTACGGTTTACAAGTTTGTGCGTATCTATGGCTTCAAAACGAAAGTATAGCAAAGTTTGGAATTTCGTTGATTCAGTGGATGAGATAAGCTTCTCTATTCTCATTTCAGAAAACAAATTAATGCATTAAAATTACTATATTATCTGTTTGTAAACTCTTTATTATTTCTTATTATTATTATTATGTATAAGTGGTATTGACATAAATTGAATAAATAATAATAATTTTCAATGACAGCATTGTATGAAATAATTTCATAACATTTTTTTTTTTGAAGCACCACACTAGCAAGTTTAAAAATGAACGATTGAACTTAATGAACGACCTAGTTCATTGATTTTAAACGAACGAACGAACTTATTCCTCAAATTGAACTAGGATTACCCAACACTACTGTGTACCATATGCCTGTGTGTGCCGGTGTATGCATATGTATGCCTTTGTATGCCTGTGTATGCCTGTGTATGCCTGTGTGTGCCTGTGTATGTCTGTGTATGCCTGTATGCCTGTGTATGCCCGTGTATGCCTGTGTATGCCAGTGTATGCCTGTGTTTGCCTGTGTTTGCCTGTGTGTGCCTGTGTATGTCTGTGTATGCCTGTATGCCTGTGTATGCCCGTGTATGCCTGTGCATGCCAGTGTATGCCTGTGTACCATATGCCTGTGTATGCTTGTGTATTCCTGTGTGTGCCTGTGTATGTCTGTGTATGCCTGTATGCCTGTGTATGCCCGTGTATGCCTGTGTATGCCAGTGTATGCCTGTGTTTGCCTGTGTTTGCCTGTGTTTGCCTGTGTATGCCTGTGCATGCCAGTGTATGCCGGTGTACCATATGCCTGTGTATGCCGGTGTATGCCTGTGTATGCTTGTGTATTCCTGTGTGTGCCTGTGTATGCCTGTGGATGCCTGTGTATGCCTGTGTATGCCTGTGTATGCCCGTGTATGCCTGTGTATGCCTGTGTATGCCCGTGAATGCCTGTGTATGCATATGTATGCCTGTGTATGCATGTGTATGCCTGTATATGCCTGTGTATTCCCGTGTATGCCTGTGTATGCCTGTGTATGCGTGTGTATGCCTGTGTATGCTTGTGTATGCCTGTGTATGCCTGTGTATGCCTGTGTATGTCTGTGTACTCCCGTGAATGCATGTGTATGCTTGTGTAAGCATATGTATGCCTGTGTATGCCTGTGTATGCCTGTGAATGCATGTTTATGCCTGTGTATGCCTATATATACCTGTGTATTACTATAGATACCTGTGTATGCCTGTGTATGCCTGTGTATTCCTGTGTATGCCTGTGTACCATATGCTTGTGTATGCCTGTGTATTCCTGTGTATGCCTGTGTATGCCTGTGTATGCCTGTGTATGCATGTGTATGCCTGTGTATTCCTGTGTATGCCTGTGTACCATATGCTTGTGTATGCCTGTGTATTCCGGAGTATGCATGTGTATGCCTGTGTACCATATACCTGTGTGTGCCGGTGTATACCTTTGTATGCCGGTGTATGCCAGTGTATGACTGTATATGCCTGTGTATTCCTGTGTAATATATGCCTGTGCGTGCCGGTATATGCCTGTGTATGTCCATGTATGCCTGTGTATGGCTGTGTATTCCTGTGTATGCCTGTGTATGCCTGTGTATGCCTGTGTATGCCTGTGTATGTCTGTGTATGCCTGTGTATGCCTGTGTATGCCTGTGTATTCCTGTGTATGCCTGTGTATGCGTGTGTATTCCTGTTTATGCCTGTGTATGCCTGTGTACCATTTGCCTGTGTGTGCCGATGTATGCCTGTGTATGCCTATGTGTGCCTGTGTATGTCTGTGTATGCCTGTGTATACCTGTGCATGCCTGTGTATGGCTGTGTATTCCTGTGTATGCCAGTGTATGCCAGTGTATGCCTGTGCATGCCAGTGTATGCCTGTGTACGCCTGTGTATGCCTGTGTACCATATGCCTGTGTGTGCCGGTGTATGCCCGTGTATGCCTGTGTACCATATGCCTGTATGTGCCTGTGTATGCCTGTGTATGCCGGTGTTTGCCTGTGTATGCCTGTGTATTCCTGTGTATGCCTGTGGATGCCTGTTTATGCCTGTATATGCCTGTGTATGCCAGTGTATGCCTGTGTATGCCTGCGTATTCCTGTGTATGCCTGTGTATGCCTGTGTATGCCCGTGTATTCCTGTGTATGCCTGTGTATTCCTTTGTATGCCTGTGTATTCCTGTTCATGCCTGTGTATGCCTTGAATGCCTGTGTATTCCTGTGTATGCCTGTGTTTGCCTGTGTATGCTTGTGTATGCCCGTGAATGCCTGTGTATGCATATGTATGCCTGTGTATGCCTTTGTATGCCTGTGTATGCCTATGTGTGCCTGTGTATGTCTGTGTATGCCTGTGTATGCCTGTGTATGGCTGTGTATTTTAAGATCGGATGTCGTTTGTATTCCTTATGGAGCACAGCTCCGTTTTTTTTTTAAGATAGAAAGTCCTTTGTATTCCTTATGAAGCATAGCTCCGTTTATTTTGTAGTTATGCTTGTGTCAGTTCTCAAACTCGACTGATTCTTAAAGCTAATATAATATTCTTCTTAGGCTATGAATTAAGCCTTCGCTGCCTGGTGAAGTCGGCAGAGAAACGGCTATTATATATGTATGATAAAAGAGTTGGGCGAAAATGCTATATGCGCACAGTATTTATATAGTGGGCTTTTGGTTAGCGTGGGAATGCTGACCATGCATTTGTGCAGTGTGTTTCAGAAGCGGGCGATCATATAATGCTTCCACTTGAACATTATTGTTTATGCTAGCACTGCCAATGCGTATGTAATTGTGTTATTTATTTATGCAAATATTCTGAGTACATTGTACTCTATGTAGATATGTACTCTAAATATATACATATGTTCGCATACCACATCTCCCTCCTTTTTAAAAAAATAACGTAACATTGTGTAGTTATTTTATTCTATTATTATTATTATTATTATTATTAAAATTTTTATTTTTTTTTCTTTTTGTGTTTCATTTTCTTTTTGACATCTTAAATTGTACTTTTCCATTATTATAATGCTTTTTGTATTAAATCATGACGTCATTTATGAATAAAAAACTTTTAATCGATCTTTATGTACTATTTGCTTTTTATTTTTATTGTTTGATATTGTTATGTTGTCTCGGTCTTCTATCTTTTCTACCTTATAGGGTCCCGTATATTTAAAATCAAATTTATGACCTACTTCATTTCTTAATAGAACTTTATCTCCTACTGTTATTTCTATATTTTTTGTTTTTAAATCATAATTTTCCTTATTTTTTCTTTTATGCTCTTCAAGCATAGTTCTAGCTCTTTTATATGCCACTTCTAATCTATATTTAATTTCCTTAGCATAATCATCTATATTGTATATTGGTTCTATGCTAGTTATATTAGTGAAATTTCTGGGTACATTATTTGTTCTACCAAAAAGAAGTTCATATGGACAATAATTATGTACCATAGAAGGGGTTGTATTAAAACAATAGACGAAATAATGAAGCCATACATCCCAATCAGTTTTATCAACCGATATGTAAGATCGTATGTATTCATTTAGAGTTCTATGACTTCTTTCGACTACACCTACTCTTTGATGGTGGTGAGCGGTAGACGTTATATTTTTAATTTTTAGGTGTTTGCAAAGGTCTGTAATGATTGAATTCTTATACTCTGTACCCATATCCGTAATGAACGTCTTCATTGGACCATAAGTAAGAATAAATGATTCGAAAATTGCTGTAGCGACTGTTGTTGCGATTTTGTTCGGTATGGGTATTGCAACTAAATATTTAGTTAAATCACAAATGAGAGTGACTGCATATTCGTTGCCATTTTCCGACTTTGGTAGAGGACCTATAGTGTCCACTATCACTCTGTCGAAAGCATGATCAGGGGTTTCAGTTAAAGTCATTGGGGTCTTTGTATGCGTTGTTATTTTCGCTTTTTGGCATTTTTGACATTTTTTAATGTAGTCTGTTATTTGTTTAGACATACCTTTCCAAAAATAATGTCTTTTGACCTTGGCCAAGGTTTTTCGAATGCCTGTATGACCTCCTTGTAATGGATCATCATGTAGTGTAGACAAAATTGCTTCTTTTTCTTTTTCATTGTTTATTAAGGTCACCGGGTTGAGTAGCGCTACTCTTAATTTTGTTAATATTTTATTGCCCTTTTGCTTAAAATTATCTATTGAAACGTATTCAAAGATATTTTCCCACGGTGCCATTTTTTAGATGATTGATTTTATATATACCGGCCTGCATTTCAAGCCTTTGGAAAAATTGATCTAAATCAAGAACTCCATTTGTATATAAATCATCGATTTCATATCTTGCAGTAATCTTTTTTCCATGTTTAAAGAAACATATCATATTTTTTACTTGCAAGGTCACTACTTTACGTATCTCGTCATTATTGATGACTTGGTATACGTTGGGCATTGAAGCTTTTTTTATTGATTGCGTATGCAATTCAGATTTGTTTGTTTCTCCTGCGCAGGATTTTTGTCTACTTTGTAATCTTGTAGTGACTTTCTTAATATTTCCGGTTATATCTTTCAATTCTTTGATGGTTATTCTTGATAACGCATCAGCTACATAGTTATCTTTACCTCTCAGATACTCTACTGTAAAATTATATTCCTCCAATTCAAGTCTCATACGAGTCAATTTTGAGCCAGGATTAGTCATTGAAAATAAAAAGGTTAGTGGTCTATGATCAGTTTTGACTGTAAAATGTTTACCATAGATATAGGGTCTGAAGTGGGTTATTGCCCAATGTATTGCTGCTAATTCCTGCTCAGTAGTACTTTTATTACTCTCGCCCTTAGTAAATGATCTTGATGCGTATGTAACTGGAAGTTTGTGGCCATTGTGGTCTTGAGATAAGACTGCGCCACATGCCATTTTGCTAGCATCTGTTGTAATACAAAATTCTTTGCTAAAATCGGGGTATTGTAAGAGAGTAGGTTCCATCAGTTTTGTTTTTAAGTGTAAAAATGCTTTTTGACAGTCTTCTGTCCATTCAAAAGGAACATTCTTTTTACATAATCTAGTTATGTGCCGTGAATAGTCGGCGCAGTTTTTTATGAATCTTCTATAATAGTTAAAAAATGCAACGAAACGCCTTGCGCTATCTGCATAATGAGGTACTGGGTAATTTTTGATGGCATCATACTTCTTGTCATCTGGCAGTATTCCTCTATCTGTGCATTTATGTCCCAAAAAGGTGACTTCACGCATAAAGAATGAACATTTCTCTGGATGTAGTCTTAGGTTGTATTTCCTGCATTTGTCAAAAACATCTGATAAGTTTTTAATCATATGGTTTTCGGAACAACCTATTACTATTAAATCATCCATATAGATAAATGCTTGCGTTGGCTCAAGGCCAGAAAATGCAATAGTCATCATTCTTCGAAAAGAATTTGGCGCTATTTTCAGTCCAAATGCTAATCGCGTAAAACGATATGAACCGTTTGTTGTTGAAAATGAAGTTATATCTCTTGAACTCTTCTCAAGTTCAATTTGGTGAAAACCTGACATCAAGTCAAGGCATGAAAAATATTTGGCTCGACCTAGTTGATCCAAAATGTCCTCAATTCTAGGGAGTGGAAATTTATCAGACAACAGTTTTTTATTGATTTGACGATAGTCAATTACTAATCGCCATTTCTTTTCATCTGAGCCTGGAAGAGATTTTTTCGGTACTAATAGTAATGGACTATTGTATTCCGATACTGATGGTTCGACTATTTTATTATTGATCAATTTTTGTACTTGTTCTTGAATTTCGTTTTTTTATACCCTGTACCCATTAAAAATGGGTAAAAAGGGTATCATAATATGGTGCAAATGTATGTAACAGGCAGAAGGAAGCATCTCCGACCCCATAAAGTATATATATTCTTAATCAGCATCAACAGCCGAGTCGATATAGCCATGTCCGTCTGTTCGTCCGTCCGTCCGTCCGTCCGTCCGTCCGTCCGTCTGTCCGTATCAACGCCTAGATCTCAGAAACTACAAGATCTACAGACATGTGCCATATATCGTTGGATAGGTAATTACCATACGCAGTACAAGTTTGTTTTTTTATTTTGATATCACCCCCCGAAAACTGTCACGACCACGCTCACCGCAAACCTCAAAAAACTGCCACGCCCACAATTATTGTCCTAATGCTATGCAATTCGGCATATGCGTTGGTGCTTATAGAAGCTATATAATTTTTAAATTTGAACCAAATCGGATAAGAAACACGGAAGTTATGCCACATGCAAAATCTATGGCAAGGGAAGCAGAAGCGCAGCAAAACACGCATTGCGCGACGCCGACTGCGACGTTGACAGCGAAATGTATTGGCTTTATGACACGAAACTTATTTTCATAACCAAAAACAAACCAAATTTATATTGTTATGGTCCTCTTTTCTAATAGAATATTGTTTCATTTATTTATTGATACTAAATAAATAAATTGTAAGCATGTCTAAGGGTACAGGGTATTTTGCAATCGGGAAACTCGACTGCTGCTACCTTACTTGTTGACTATGAGGATTTCTATAATTTTAAATATATATTGGCTCAGCATCTTTCAATCTTAATCTTTGTTTGTATAAATTATTAGCCGATATTGGTTCTGTTGTCAGACCAAATATATCAGTGTAGTTACTACAAAGCTTTGTCAGCTGTGTTTTGAATTGTGATGGGAAATTTTTTGACAATTGAGACATGACAGTTTGTTCTCTGGTTTCTTTATTTGGTTGAACCACATCATAGTTTGAAAATGGCTCGTATTTTAAGTTGTTTGCATCTACTAGTTTATCAGTATGATGCGTATTTAATATTCGGATATAAACATAGTTTGATGTTGAAATGGTATTCGCTACAAATACCTGTTTCTATTTCTTGGTTTGGGATAAATATATTTGTATCTTCAATTGAAGTTATATTGATTTTTCGGACAACTTGTGATCTAGCTGGTAATAATATTCTATTATTACCAGAGTTGTTGTTATTGGAACATAAATCGGAAATTTTAAATTATTGGGTCTAATGATAAACCAATCTTCTTTTGGTTTGAAGTCTAATTGGCAGTTAAATTTTTTTATAAAATCAATGTCAATTATTCCATCGCATGGTATGGGAAATTATTGACAATATGAAAATTGTGAGGGATTATGTATTTATCGGTTTGTAGTTCTATTGAGGTTAAGCCCTTAGATTTAATAATCTCTTGGCTTATGCCTTGAATGTTTATTATACTGTCATCTTGGATACTATTGAAGTAGTCGGCTTCTTCTTTTAGTATTGAAATATCTGCACCCGTGTTAACTAAGAAAATTAATTTTTTTCCTGTTGTCACATGGTCAAATGCAATGAATATATTTATACTTAGATTGATTGAATGTACATGAGCTTTATTTATTGCCTTGTATCTGAGGGTTGTTGCGAGTTTCCCGAATTATCTTGGGTTACTCTCACATTAGCATTATTATTGTTATTAAATCTATTCTGATTGTTTGGGCTTCCTCTATTTGAGTAGCCACGGCCTCTATAATTGTTACCATTATTTTGGTTACCTTTATTGCCGTAATTGTTATTGTACCGGTTATTGTAATGGCCTCTGCCGCGACCATTACCTCTATAACCTTGGCCTCTATAGTTAGAGTTTGAGTAACCTCTCTTTGAATACATTACATGATTCACATTTCCGGTTACTCTGGTGCTAGTTCTTATGTACGCACCTATGGCAGCGTCCATAGTTGTGCACGTACCTGCTTCTAGCACAGTTTTCACAGTTTCGTGTTCGGTCTTTTTGATCATGACATCGATGGCATCCCTAGTACTCAATCTATTGGCTTGCTCACTTTGTAAACCTTCATCGATATACGAGGCTTCTAAGAGCTTACGTAAATTATCAACTTCGGTTGTGAACTGTGTAGCTGTTTTGCCTCTTTGTAGTACAGTGGATAATTTTGCCTTGATGTTTTGGGATGTCTCCCCAACAATTAAAGTTTGCAGTTTATTAATTATTGCTTCAATTGTAGATTCGCTCAGTACCAGGTTCAGAGTAGTGCCAATCAATTTTGATTTTATTACTTGGACTGCAATGTCCTCAAATGGTCCTTTTGCAAGGTCTACTATTTTGATGGCCATAATAAACCTCTGAAGATGGATCTTTTGTCCATCAAACTCCGGTACTGCGCTCGACACTTCCTTTATGTAGGCCCTGATGGCGGCTGAATTGTCTGTCATTTTGCTTAATTGTATTTCCTGATCTTCTTTATTTCCTGAATCTTCTGGCAATTGTAACATTGCTGGTATTGTTAGATCGTTCAGATCTTCTTCTTTGATTTTTAGTTCCGAGTCAGAATCATTGAGTGATTCTGTTTCTCCTTCACTTAGAGTCAAAGGGGAATTAAGAATTGTTGGTATCGATATGTTTAGATCGAACCTTTCTTTGATATTTATTAGATTACTTCTTAATCTAATCAAAAATTTGGACACTGTTGTCCACTGTTTTTTATCTAGTTTCCCTCTTTGGTCATGTATACGGGATCTAGCCTGATTGAATGATTCTACCAGAATGGTTATATGCTTACTAGCAGTTTGTTTTTGAATAGTTCTATTCTGAGACAAACAATTATATGACTTATCAAATTTTTCTTTTATTTCATTTAAGATGGCTGTTAAATTTTGCCAATCCATAATTTATTTGAGACATTTTAAGTATTTAGAAGGAAGATTTTTTTTTGATTTTATTATTATTTTTATTTCATTAATGACCTCATTATTTAAAAATTAAATTGTTTCTAGGCCATTGGCCTTGCTATTATAGCGTTTCTTTAAACATTTATTGTGGAGTTTGTACACTTTTATGAGTGCATGTATCAACATTAATATAAAAATTGCTAACAATAGTATTGTTATATAGCTTAAATTGTTCTGCTTAAATTCTATCTCCACTTTGTTTATTACATTTGCAGTGGAATCCACTGTTTTTGTATCAATTAAGTTTTTTCGAAAATTTCTTCCTTATATATTCTGTTTGTCACTATTGACATTTACGTTAAAAGTTGTATTACTATTAGTATTTTTATGTCAAATTTTGTATTTTGCTTTTTTTTTTTTTACATATGTTCCTGCCTATTGTTTTTGTATAGCTTTACAGGCTATACTGCTCATCGGGCAGAAATATTTCCGCTCAATTTTACAATTTTTGGTTTTTATTGTTAAGAAAAAACAAAAATATGCATCGCAGTGCACTCAAAAAAATTTTGCAACGCAGTGCTATTTACAAAAAATAATTTGCGCTCTAGGAAGCGCTGTCGGTTTCCTTGCTGGCTTAACTTGGCGCGTTAAGCGGTGCCGGTACTGGTTGTCGCATTGGCCTCCTTCTGCTGGTTGATGTCCTTACAATGTTTGCAAGTGTACTTGCAATAGTCCACCATGTCGGGGTCACCATATGCTCCATAGTCCCTCGCAGTCCAACGGGCATTGTTCCTTGTAGACTGGTATGCTGGCTCTGGGTGGTGGTGTTGCGGATTTGATTTTTGTATTATTCATGGTTTTTATGAATGAGAGAGTTGGACTTTGGGTTATTATTGGCGCTTTTTTTATACCCTGTACCCATTAAAAATGGGTGAAAAGGGTATCATAATATGGTGCAAATGTATGTAACAGGCAGAAGGAAGCATCTCCGACCCCATAAAGTATATATATTCTTGATCAGCATCAACAGCCAAGTCGATATAGCCATGTCCGTCTGTCCGTCCGTCCGTCCGTCCGTCCGTCCGTCCGTCCGTCCGTCCGTCCGTCCGTCCGTCCGTCCGTCCGTCCGTCCGTCCGTCCGTCCGTCCGTCCGTCCGTCCGTCCGTCCGTCCGTCCGTCCGTCCGTCCGTCCGTCCGTCCGTCCGTCCGTCCGTCTGTCCGTATCAACGCCTAGATCTCAGAAACTACAAGAGCTACAGACATGTGCCATATATCGTTGGATAGGTAATTAGCATACGCAGTACAAGTTTGTTTTTTTATTTTGATATCACCCCCCGTTCCATCGCAAACAGCAAAAAACTGTCACGACCACGCTCCCCCGCAAACCTCAACAAACTGCCACCCCCACAGTTATTGTCCTAATGCTATGCAATTCGGCATATGCGTTGGTGCTTATAAAAGCTATCTAATTTTTAAATTTGAACCAAATCAGATAAGAAACACGGAAGTTATGCCACATGCAAAATCTATGGCAAGGGAAGCAGAAGCGCAGCAAAACACGCATTGCGCGACGCCGACTGCGACGTTGACAGCGAAATGTGTATGGCTTTATGACACACGAAACTTATTTTCATAACCAAAATCATACCAAATTTATATTGTTATGGTACTCATTTGTAATAGAATATTGTTTCATTTATTTATTGATATTATATACAATTACAATTAATAGAAAGCATGTCTAAGGGTACAGGGTATTTTGCAATCGGGAAACTCGACTGCTGCTACCTTACTTGTTTTTAATTCTTCTTGTAAGAAGTCAAGCTCTGCTTGTAGTTTGCGAGCAGTTGACCAGGCTGGTGGTGGCGTTTAAGAATATAATAGCCATCTTGGGTGAGCTATTCTCGTTTTTAACTTTTGCCGCACACCGCCGCTCTTATTTCCCATTGCCTCACTCTACTCACTCAGAATTTTGTTTTCCATCCGTAAGAATTTTGTATTCCATCCGTATCTCCAGTCCAGTCCAATATAATTTTGATATGGTAGTGATTGTAGTCCTTAGCGTAAAGAGCGATGAGTTCCTGCTTCTTGGGTCCTAGATCCTGGTCCTGTCACGGTCCTGTCCATATGGAGCATAGCTCCGTTTATTTTGTAAGATAGAAAGTCCTTTGTATTCCTTATGGAGCATAGCTCCGTTTATTTTGTAGTTATGCTTGTGTCAGTTCTCAAACTCGACTGATTCTTAAAGCTAATATAATATTCTTCTTAGGCTATGAATTAAGCCTTCGCTGCCTGGTGAAGTCGGCAGAGAAACGGCTATTATATATGTATGATAAAAGAGTTGGGCGAAAATGCTATATGCGCACAGTATTTATATAGTGGGCTTTTGGTTAGCGTGGGAATGCTGACCATGCATTTGTGCAGTGTGTTTCAGAAGCGGGCGATCATATAACGCTTCCACTTGAACATTATTGTTTATGCTAGCACTGCCAATGCGTATGTAATTGTGTTATTTATTTATGCAAATATTCTGAGTACATTGTACTCTATGTAGATATGTACTCTAAATATATACATATGTACGCATACCACAGTAGTCTGTGTATGCCAGTGTATGCCTGTGTATGCCTGTGTATGCCTGTGAATTCCTGTGTATGCCTGTGTATGCCTGTGTATGCTTGTGTATGCCTGTGTATGCCCCTATATGCCTGTGTATGCCCGTGAACGCCTTTGTATGCCGGTGTATGCCTGTGTATGCCTGTGTATGCCTGTGTATGCCAGTGTATGCCTGTGTATGCCTGTGTATTCCTGTGTATGCCAGTGTATGACTGTGTACGCATGTGTATGCCTGTGTATGCCTGTCCATGCCTGTGTATGCCTATGTATGCCTATGTATGCCTGTGCATGCCAGTGTATGCCTGTGTATGCCTGTGTACCATATGCCTGTGTGTGCCGGTGTATGCCTGTTTTTTTTTTTTTTTTATTATGCCTTACGGTAGGAAAATTAAAATCTTCCAAAGATACCACCTACCGTCCATAGGTGGAATGCACGATTCATAGCCCCCCTAGTAAAGTTATGCCTACGTACTAAAAACAAAAACCTCCGTATTCTATTCTGTCCTTTACAAGCTCACCGGGACTGCCAGTCAGTTATTTCGTCGGTGAGCAGGATGTGGAGCCTGGTTGTACTCCCTTCCTTGTTATATGGCCTTGAGGTGCCCTGGAGACGTCCTTTATCCCTGGTATCGCTGAGTAGTTTTCCTCCTGCCACCGTATAGGTGTACGTTGCCTGTATTAGCCTTCAGCTCTGTTGGCCATCTCGTCGGCTCGGACTCGCTTCATCATATCCCTGATGATGTTATGTCCCCGCTCCCAAGAGTCGCTGTTCTTCATCATGGCCGCGATCAAGCCGCCAGGGCTGAGCGGGGCACCGATCAGCGCCCTTAGCTGCACCCTCTCCTCCGTGAACCTGGAGCAATGCATGAGTACATGCTTTGCTGTTTCCTCAGCATCGGGGCAGTGAAGGCATTGAGCTGCCTCTACGTGGTGGAACCGGAGTAGGTATGCCCGAAAGCAACCATGATCCGTGAGGAACTGGGTAAGGTGATAGTCCAGTTTTTTGTGGCGGCAATTGGCCCACGCCGTTAAATCGGGGTTGAGTTGGTAGGACCACCTCCCCCGATGCGATGTTATCCATCTGGTCTGCCACTCTCCCATCAGTCGCTCGTGAGCCTCCAGCCGGGTAGCACCTTCTCGGACCTGACAAATAGCCTTTATCTCCAGGTCGATTGGCGGCAAGCCTGCCAGTGCTAGTGCTGCGTCTCCGGATATGGTCCTGAAGCCTCTAATGAGCCTAAGGGCCATAGACCGTACCGCCGCGCGTGCTCCTTTCAAGTAAGTGCCTTTCTTGGTGGCGTTACTCCATATTGGTGCAGCATAGAGCAGCGTTGCCTTGGCTACCGCCACCAGTAGTTTCCTTGCCGGGTAATTTGGACCTCCTACATTGGGCATGAGCCTGGACAAGGACGCAGTTGTTATTGCTGCTTTCCTGCTTGCGTAGCTAGCATGGTCCTTAAAAGCTAGCCTGTGGTCTATCATTACTCCCAGGTATTTTAAGGAGTCTTGTGATGCCACCTGTGTCCCATTGACCGTGATCAGCATTCTTTCCGCCTTCTTCCTGCTGCTTAATAGGACAGCCTCGGTCTTGTGCGCCGCAATTGTTAAGCCGGCTTTCTCTAGCCAGTCGGTGGCCATAGTAATTGTCGCGTTGCACTTCTCTTCGATGCATTCGGTGTATGCCTCTGTATGCCTCTGTATGCCCGTGTATGCCCGTGAATACCTGTGTATGCCTGTGTATGCTTTTGTATGTCTGTGTATGCCTGTGTATGCCAGTGTATGCCAGTGTATGCCTGTGTGTGCCTGTGTATGCCTGTGCATGCCAGTGTATGCCTGTGTATGCCTTTGTATGCCAGTGTATGCCTGTGTATGCCTGTGTATTCCTGTGTATGCCTGAGTATGCCTATGTATGCCTGTGTATGCTCGTGTATGCCTGTGTATGCCTGTGTATGCCCGTGAATGCCTGTGTATGCCTGTGTATGCCTGTGTATGCCTGTACATGCCAGTGTATGCCTGTGTGTGCCTGTGTACCATATGCCTGTGTGTGCCGGTGTATGGCTGTGTATGCCTGTGTATGACAGTGTATGCCTATGTATGCCTGTGTATACCTGTTTATGCCTGTGTATGCCTGTGTCTGCCGGTGTATGTCAGTGTATGACTGTGTAAGCATGTGTATGCCTGTGTATGCCTGTCCATGCCTGGGTATGCCTGTGTATGCCTATGTATGCCTGTGTATGCCTGTGTATGCCTGTGTATGCATATGTATGCCTGTGTATGCCTGTGTATGCCTTTGTATGCCCGTGATTGCCTGTGTATGCCTGTGTATGCATACGTATGCCTGCGTATGCTTGTGAATGCCTGTGTATGCATATGTATGCCTGTCTATGCTTGTGAATGCCTGTGTATGCCAGTGTATGCCTGTGTATGCCAGTGTATGCCTGTGAATGCCTGTGTATTTCTGTGTTTACCTGTGTATGCCGGTGTAGGCCTGTGTATGCCCGTGTATGCCTGTGTATTCCTTTGTATGCCCGTGGATGCCTGTGTATGCCCGTGTATGCCTGTGTATGCCTGTGCATGCTAGTGTATGCCTGTGTATGCCTGTGTACCATATGCCTGTGTGTGCCGGTGTATGCCTGTGTATGCCCGTGTATGCCTGTGTATGCCTGTGTATGCCCGTAAAAACCTGTGTTTGCTTGTGTATGCCTGTTCATGCCAGTGCATGCCTGTGTACCATATGCCTGTGTGTACCGGTGTATGCCTGTGTATGCCAGTGTTTGCCTGTGTATGCCTGTTCATGCCAGTGCATGCCTGTGTACCATATGCCTGTGTGTACCGGTGTATGCCTGTGTATGCCAGTGTTTGCCTGTGTATGCCTGTGTATTCCTGTGTATGCCTGTGTATGCCCGCGAATGCCTGTGTATGCGTGTGTATGCCTGTGTATGCCTGTGTATGCCTGTGTATGCCCGTGAATGCCTGTGTATACGTGTGTATGCCTGTGTATGCCTGTACATGCCAGTGTATGCCTGTGTGTGCCTGTGTACCATATGCCTGTGTGTGCCGGTGTATGGCTGTGTATGCCTGTGTATGATAGTGTATGCCTATGTATGCCTGTGTATTCCAGTTTATGCCTGTGTATGCCAGTGTATGCCTGTGTATGCCAGTGTATGCCTGTGAATGCCTGTGTATTTCTGTGTTTACCTGCGTATGCCGGTGTAGGCCTGTGTATGCCCGTGTATGCCCGTGTATGCCTGTGTATTCCTGTGTATGCCCGTGGATGCCTGTGTATGCCCGTGTATGCCTGTGTATGCCTGTGCATGCCAGTGTATGCCTGTGTACCATATGCCTGTGTGTGCCGGTGTATGCCTGTGTATGCCCGTGTATGCCTGTGTATGCCTGTGTATGCCTGTGTATGCCCGTAAAAACCTGTGTATTCCTGTGTATGCCTGTGTATGCCTGTGTATTCCTGTGTATGCCTGTGTATTCCTGTGTATGCCTGTATATGCCTGTGTATGCCTGTGTATGCCTGTGAATGCCCGCGAATGCCTGTGTATGCGTGTGTATGCCTGTGTATGCCTGTGTATGCCTGTGTATGCCTGTGTATGCCTGTGTATGCCTGTGTATGCCCGTGAATGCCTGTGTATGCGTGTGTATGCCTGTGTATGCCTGTGTATTCCTGTGTATGCCTGTGCATTCCTGTGCATGCCAGTGTATGCCTGTGTATGCGTGTGTATGCCCGTGAATGCCTGTGTATGGCTGTGTATGCATGTGCATGCCAGTGTATGCCTGTGTATGCCTGTGTATGCCTGTGTATGACAGTGTATGCCTATGTATGCCTGTGTATTCCTGTGTATGCCTGTGTATGCCTGTGTATTCCTGTGTATGCCCGTGAATGCCTGTGTATGCCTGTACATGCCAGTGTATGCCTGTGTACCATATGCCTGTGTGTGCCGGTGTATGGCTGTGTATGCCTGTGTATGACAGTGTATGCCTATGTATGCCTGTGTATACCTGTTTATGCCTGTGTATGCCTGTGTCTGCCGGTGTATGTCAGTGTATGACTGTGTAAGCATGTGTATGCCTGTGTGCCTGTCCATGCCTGGGTATGCCTGTGTATGCCTATGTATGCCTGTGTATGCCTGTGTATGCCTGTGTATGCCTGTGTATGCATATGTATGCCTGTGTATGCCTGTGTATGCCTTTGTATGCCCGTGATTGCCTGTGTATGCCTGTGTATGCATACGCATGCCTGCGTATGCTTGTGAATGCCTGTGTATGCATATGTATGCCTGTGTATGCTTGTGAATGCCTGTGTATGCCAGTGTATGCCTGTGTATGCCAGTGTATGCCTGTGAATGCCTGTGTATTTCTGTGTTTACCTGTGTATGCCGGTGTAGGCCTGTGTATGCCCGTGTATGCCTGTGTATTCCTTTGTATGCCCGTGGATGCCTGTGTATGCCCGTGTATGCCTGTGTATGCCTGTGCATGCTAGTGTATGCCTGTGTATGCCTGTGTACTATATGCCTGTGTGTGCCGGTGTATGCCTGTGTATGCCCGTGTATGCCTGTGTATGCCTGTGTATGCCCGTAAAAACCTGTGTATGCCTGTGCATTCCAGTGTATGCCTGTGTACCATATGCCTGTGTGTACCGGTGTATGCCTGTGTATGCCAGTGTTTGCCTGTGTATGCCTGTTCATGCCAGTGCATGCCTGTGTACCATATGCCTGTGTGTACCGGTGTATGCCTGTGTATGCCAGTGTTTGCCTGTGTATGCCTGTGTATTCCTGTGTATGCCTGTGTATGCCCGCGAATGCCTGTGTATGCGTGTGTATGCCTGTGTATGCTTGTGTATGCCTGTGTATGCCTGTGTATGCCTGTGTATGCCCGTGAATGCCTGTGTATACGTGTGTATGCCTGTGTATGCCTGTACATGCCAGTGTATGCCTGTGTGTGCCTGTGTACCATATGCCTGTGTGTGCCGGTGTATGGCTGTGTATGCCTGTGTATGATAGTGTATGCCTATGTATTCCTGTGTATTCCAGTTTATGCCTGTGAATTCCTGTGTCTGCCGGTGTATGTCAGTGTATGACTGTGTAAGCATGTGTATGCCTGTGTATGCCTGTCCATGCCTGGGTATGCCTGTGTATGCCTTTGTATGCCCGTGATTGCCTGTGTATGCCTGTGTATGCATACGTATGCCTGCGTATGCTTGTGAATGCCTGTGTATGCATATGTATGCCTGTGTATGCTTGTGAATGCCTGTGTATGCCAGTGTATGCCTGTGTATGCCAGTGTATGCCTGTGAATGCCTGTGTATTTCTGTGTTTACCTGCGTATGCCGGTGTAGGCCTGTGTATGCCCGTGTATGCCCGTGTATGCCTGTGTATTCCTGTGTATGCCCGTGGATGCCTGTGTATGCCCGTGTATGCCTGTGTATGCCTGTGCATGCCAGTGTATGCCTGTGTACCATATGCCTGTGTGTGCCGGTGTATGCCTGTGTATGCCCGTGTATGCCTGTGTATGCCTGTGTATGCCAGTAAAAACCTGTGTATTCCTGTGTATGCCTGTGTATGCCTGTGTATTCCTGTGTATGCCTGTGTATTCCTGTGTATGCCTGTATATTCCTGTGTATGCCTGTGTATGCCTGTGAATGCCCGCGAATGCCTGTGTATGCGTGTGTATGCCTGTGTATGCCTGTGTATGCCTGTGTATGCCTGTGTATGCCTGTGTATGCCCGTGAATGCCTGTGTATACGTGTGTATGCCTGTGTATGCCTGTGTATTCCTGTGTATGCCTGTGCATTCCTGTGCATGCCAGTGTATGCCTGTGTACCATATGCCTGTGTGTGCCGGTGCATGCCTGTGTATGCCAGTGTTTGCCTGTGTATGCCTGTGTATTCCTGTGTATGCCCGTGAATGCCTGTGTGTGCCTGTGTATGCCTGTGTATGCCTGTGTATGCCTGTGCATGACAGTGTATGCCTGTGTATGCCTGTGTGTGTCGGTTTATGCCTGTGTATTCCTGTGTATTCCTGTGTATGCCTGTGTATGCCTGTGTATGCCTGTGTATGCCCGTGAATGCCTGTGTATGCCTGTGCATGTATATATATGGCAGGATTTGCCTGTGTATGCGTGTGTATTCCTGTGTATGGCCGTGAATGCCTGTGTACCATATGCCTGTGTGTGCCGGTGTATGCCTGCGTATGCCTGTGTATGCCAGTGTATGCCTGTGTATGCCTGTGTATGCCTGTGTGTGCTCGTGTATGCCTGTGTATGCTCGTGAATGCCTGTGTATGCCTGTACATGCCAGTGTATGCCTGTGTACCATATGCCTGTGTGTGCCGGTGTATGGCTGTGTATGCCTGTGTATGACAGTGTATGCCTATGTATGCCTGTGTATTCCTGTGTATGCCTGTGTATGCCTGTGTATGCCTGTGTATGCGTGTGTATGCCCGTGAATGCCTGTGTATGGCTGTGTATGCATGTGCATGCCAGTGTATGCCTGTGTATGCCTGTGTATGACAGTGTATGCCTATGTATGCCTGTGTATTCCTGTGTATGCCTGTGTATGCCTGTGTATTCCTGTGTATGCCCGTGAATGCCTGTGTATGCCTGTACATGCCAGTGTATGCCTGTGTACCATATGCCTGTGTGTGCCGGTGTATGGCTGTGTATGCCTGTGTATGACAGTGTATGCCTATGTATGCCTGTGTATTCCTGTGTATGCCTGTGTATGCCTGTGTATTCCTGTGTATGCCCGTGAATGCCTGTGTATGCCTGTGTATGCCTGTGTATGCATGTGCATGCCAGTGTATGCCTGTGTATGCCTGTGTATGCCTGTGTATGCCTGTGTATGCCTGTGCATGCCAGTGTATGCCTATGTATGCCTGTGTACCATATGCCTGTGTGTGTCGGTGTATGGCTGTGTATGCCTGTGTATTCCTTTGTATGCCTGTGTATGCCTGTGTATGCCTGTGTATGCCTGTGTATGCCTGTTAATGCCTGTGTATGCCCGTGAATGCCTGTGTATGCCTATTAATGCCTGTGTATGCCCGTGAATGCCTGTGTATGCCTGTGTATGCCTGTGTACCATATGCCTGTATGTGCCGGCGTATGCCAGTGTTTGCCTGTGTATGCCTGTGTATTCCTGTGAATGCCTGTGTATGCCTGTTTATGCCTGTATATGCCTGTGTATGCCTGTGTATGCCTGTGTATGCCTGTGTATGCCTGTGTATGCCTGTGTATGCCTGTGTATGCCTGTGTATGCCTGTGTATGGCTGTGTATGCCTGTGTATTCCTGTGTATTCCTGTGTATGCCTATGTATGCCTGTGTATTCATGTGCATGCCTGTGTGTGTCGGTGTATGGCTGTGTATGCCTGTGTATGACAGTGTATGCCTATGTATGCCCGTATATTCCTGTGTATGCCTGTGTATGCCCGTGAATGCCTGTGTATGCCTGTTTATGCTTGTGTATGCCTGTGTATGCCTGGAAATTCTTGTGTATGCCTGTTAATGCCTGTGTATGCCTGTGTATGCCCGTGAATGCCTGTGTATGCCTGTGTACCATATGCCTGCTTGTGCCGGTGTATGCCCGTGAATGCCTGTGTATGCCTGTGTATGCTTGTGTATGCCTGTGTATACCTGGAAATTCCTGTGTATGCCTGTTAATGCTTGTGTATGCCTGTGTATTCCTGTGAATGCCTGTGTATGCCTGTTTATGCCTGTGTATGCCTGTGTATGCCTGTGTATGCATATGTATACCTGTGTATGCCTTTGTATGCCTGTGTATGCCTGTGTATGCCAGTGTGTGCCTGTGTATGGCTGTGTATGCCTCTGTATGCCTGTGTATGCCTGAGTATGCCCGTGTATGCCTGTGTATGCCTGTGTATTCCTGTGTATGCCCGTGTATGCCTGCGTATGCCCGTGAATGCCTGTGTATGCCTGTGTATGCCTGTGCATTCCAGTGTATGCCTGTGTATGCCTGTGTACCATATGCCTGTGTGTGCCGGTGTATGCCCGTGTATGCCTGTGTATGCCTGTGTATGCCAGTGTATTCCTGTGTATGCCTGTTTATGCCTGTATATGCCTGTGTATGCCTGTGTATGCCTGTGTATGCCTGTGTATGCCTGTGTATGCATATGTATGCCTGTGTATGCCAGTGTTTTCCTGTGTATGCCTGTGTATTCCTGTGTATGCCCGTGAATGCCTGTGTATGCCTGTGTATGCATATGTATGCCTGTGTATGCCTTTGTATGCCTGTGTATGCCTATGTGTGCCTGTGTATTTTTGTGTATGCCTGTGTATGCCAGTGTATGCCTGTGTATGCCTGTGTATTCCTGTGTGTGCCTGTGTATGCCTGTGTATGCCTGTGTTTGCCCGTGTATGCCTGTATGTGCCCGTGAATGCCTGTGTATGCCTGTGTATGCCAGTGTATGTCTGTGTATGTCTGTGTACCATATGCCTGTGTGTGCCGGTGTATGGCTGTGTATGCCTGTGTATTCCTTTGTATGCCTGTGTATGCCTGTGTATGCCTGTTAATGCCTGTGTATGCCCGTGAATGCCTGTGTATGCTTGTTAATGCCTGTGTATGCCTGTGTACCATATGCATGTGTGTGCCGGTGTATGCCTGTGTATGCCTGTGAATGCCAGTGTATGCCTGTGTATGCCTGTGTATGCGTGTGGATGCATATGTATGCCCGTGTATGCCTTTGTATGCCTGTGTATGCCTGTGTATGCCTGTGTATGCCTGTGTGTGCCTGTGTATGTCTGTGTATGCCTGTGTATGCCAGTGTATGCCTGTGTATGCCTGTGTATTCCTGTGTGTGCCTGTGTATGCCTGTATATGCCTGAGTTTGCCCGTGTATGCCTGTATATGGCCGTGAATGCCTGTGTATGCCTGTGTATGCCAGTGTATGTCTGTGTATGTCTGTGTACCATATGCCTGTGTGTGCCGGTGTATGCCTGTGTATTCCTTTGTATGCCTGTGTATGCCTGTCAATGCCTGTGTATGCCCGTGAATGCCTGTGTATGCTTGTTAATGCCTGTGTATGCCTGTGTACCATATGCCTGTGTGTGCCTGTGTATGCCTGTGCATGCTAGTGTATGCCTGTGTATGCCTGTGTATGCCTGTGTATGCCTGTGTACCATATGCCTGTGTGTGCCGGTGTATGCCTGTGTTTTCCAGTGTACACACAGTGTTTTCCTGTACACAGTGTTTTCCTGTGTATGCCTGTGTATGCCTGTGTACCATATGCCTGTGTGTGCCGGTGTATGCCCGTGAATGCCTGTGTATGCCTGTGTATGCATATGTATGCCTTTGTATGCCTGTGTATGCCTATGTGTGATTGTGTAGGGCTGTGTATGCCTGTGTATGGCTGTGTAGTCTGTGTATGCCAGTGTTTTCCTGTGTATGCCTGTGTGTGCCTGTGTATGTCTGTGTATGCCTGTATATGCCTGTGTATGGCTGTGTATTCCTGTGTATGCCAGTGTATGCCACTGTATGCCTGTGCATTCCAGTGTATGCCTGTGTATGCCTGTGTACCATATGCCTGTGTGTGCCGGTGTATGCCCGTGTATGCATGTGTGTATGCCTGTGTATGCCCGTGTATGCATGTGTATGCCTGTGTATGCCCGTGAATGCCTGCGTATGCCTGTGTATGCTTGTGTATGCCTGTGTATGCCTGTGTATTCCTGTGAATGCCTGTGTATGCCTTTTTATGCCTGTATATGCCTGTGTATGCCTGTGTATGCCTGAGTATGCCTGTGTATGCATATGTATGCCTGTGTATACCTTTGTATGCCGGTGTATGCCTGTGTATGCCAGTGTATGCCTGTGTATTCCTGTGTATGCCTGTGTATGCCTGTGTATGCCCGTGTATGCATGTGTATGCCTGTGTATGCCCGTGAATGCCTGTGTATGCCAGTGTATGCCTGTGCATGCCAGTGTATGTCTGTGTATGCCTGTGTACCATATGCCTGTGTGTGCCTGTGTATGTCTGTGTATGCCTGTGTATGCCTGTGTATGCCAGTGTCTGCCTGTGTATGCCTGTGTATTCCTGTGAATGCCTGTGTATGCCTGTTTATGCCCGTATATGCCTGTGTATGCCTGTGTATGCCAGTGTCTGCCTGTGTATGCCTGTGTATTCCTGTGAATGCCTGTGTATGCCTGTTTATGCCCGTATATGCCTGTGTATGCCTGTGTGAGCATATGTATGCCTGTGTATGCCAGTGTTTTCCTGTGTATGCCTGTGTATTCCTGTGTATGCCCGTGAATGCCTGTGTATGCCTGTGTATGCATATGTATGCCTGTGTATGCCTTTGTATGCCTGTGTATGCCTATGTGTGCCTGTGTATTTTTGTGTATGCCTGTGTATGCCAGTGTATGCCTGTGTATGCCTGTGTATTCCTGTGTATGCCTGTGTATGCCTGTGTATGCCAGTGTATGCCATTGTATGCCTGTGTATTCCTGTGTGTGCCTGTGTATGCCTGTGTATGCCTGTGTTTGCCCGTGTATGCCTGTATATGCCCGTGAATGCCTGTGTATGCCTGTGTATGACAGTGTATGTCTGTGTATGTCTGTGTACCATATGCCTGTGTGTGCCGGTGTATGGCTGTGTATGCCTGTGTATTCCTTTGTATGCCTGTGTATGCCTTTGTACCATATGCCTGTGTGTGCCTGTGTATGCCTGTGTATGCCTGTGTATGCCTGTGTATGCCTGTGCATGCCAGTGTATGCCTGTGTATGCCTGTGTATGCCTGTGTGTGCCTGTGTATGCCTGTGTATGCCTGTGTACCATATGCCTGTGTGTGACGGTGTATGCCTGTGTATGCCAGTGTTTTCCTGTGTATGCCTGTGTACCATATGCCTGTGTATGGCAGTGTTTTCCTGTGTATGCCTGTGTATTCCTGGGTATGCCTGTGTATGCCTGTGTTTGCCTGTGTATGCCTGTGTATGCCCGTGAATGCCTATGTATGCCTGTGTATGCATATGTATGCCTTTGTATGCCTGTGTATGCCTATGTGTGCCTGTGTATGGCTGTGTATGCCTGTGTATGGCTGTGTAGTCTGTGTATGCCAGTGTATGCCTTTGTTTGCCTGTGTATGCCTGTGTATGCCTGTGTATGCCTGTGCATGCCAGTGTATGTCTGTGTATGCCTGTGTACCATGTGCCTGTGTGTGCCGTTGTATGGCCGTGTATGCCTCTGTATTCCTTTGTAGGCCTCTGTATGCCTGTGTATGCCTGTTAATGCCTGTGTATGCCCGTGAATGCTTGTGTATGCCTGTTAATGCCTGTGTATGAGCGTGAATGCTGTGTATGCCTGTGTATGCCTGTGTACCATATGCATGTGTGTGCCGGTGTATGCCTGTGTATGCCTGTGAATGCCAGTGTATGCCTGTTTATGCCTGTGTATGCCTGTGTATGCCTGTGTACCATATGCCTGTGTGTGCCGGTGTATG
Source organism: Drosophila ercepeae (assembly GCA_018150545.1). Taxonomy (NCBI): domain Eukaryota; kingdom Metazoa; phylum Arthropoda; class Insecta; order Diptera; family Drosophilidae; genus Drosophila; species Drosophila ercepeae. The sequence goes on along the minus strand of JAECWL010000177.1, from coordinate 429,673 downwards.
CCTGTGTATGCCTGTGTATGCATATGTATGCCCGTGTATGCCTTTGAATGCCTGTGTATGCCTGTGTATGCCTGTGTGTGCCTGTGTATGTCTGTGTATGCCTGTGTATGCCAGTGTATGCCTGTGTATGCCTGTGTATTCCTGTGTGTGCCTGTGTATGCCTGTGTATGCCTGTGTTTGCCCGTGTATGCCTGTATATGCCCGTGAATGCCTGTGTATGCCTGTGTATGCCAGTGTATGTCTGTGTATGTCTGTGTACCATATGCCTGTGTGTGCCGGTGTATGGCTGTGTATGCCTGTGTATTCCTTTGTATGCCTGTGTATGCCTGTGTATGCCTGTTAATGCCTGTGTATGCCCGTGAATGCCTGTGTATGCTTGTTAATGCCTGTGTATGCCTATGTACCATATGCCTGTGTGTGCCGGTGTATGCCTGTGTATGCCTGTGTATGCCTGTGCATGCCAGTGTATGCCTGTGTATGCCTGTGTATGCCTGTGTACCATATGCCTGTGTGTGCCGGTGTATGCCTGTGTATGCCAGTGTTTTCCTGTGTATGCCTGTGTATGCCCGTGTACCATATGCCTGTGTGTGCCGGTGTATGCCTGTGTATGCCAGTGTTTTCCTGTGTATGCCTGTGTATTCCTGGGTATGCCTGTGTTTGCCTGTGTGTGCCTGTGTATGCCCGTGAATGCCTGTGTATGCCTGTGTATGCATATGTATGCCTTTGTATGCCTGTGTATGCCTATGTGTGCCTGTGTAGGGCTGTGTATGCCTGTGTATGGCTGTGTAGTCTGTGTATGCCAGTGCTTTCCTGTGTATGCCTGTGTGTGCCTGTGTATGTCTGTGTATGCCTGTATATGCCTGTGTATGGCTGTGTATTCCTGTGTATGCCAGTGTATGCCAGTGTATGCCTGTGCATTCCTGTGTATGCCTGTGTACCATATGCCTGTTTGTGCCGGTGTATGCCCGTGTATGCATGTGTGTATGCCTGTGTATGCCCGTGTATGCATGTGTATGCCTGTGTATGCCCGTGAATGCCTGTGTATGCCTGTGTATGCTTGTGTATGCCTGTGTATGCCTGGAAATTCCTGTGTATGCCTGTTAATGCCTGTGTATGCCTGTGTATTCCTGTGAATGCCTGTGTATGCCTGTTTATGCCTGTATATGCCTGTGTATGCCTGTGTATGCCTGAGTATGCCTGTGTATGCATATGTATGCCTGTGTATACCTTCGTATGCCTGTGTATGCCTGTGTATGCCAGTGTATGCCTGTGTATTCCTGTGTATGCCTGTGTATGCCTGTGTATGCCCGTGTATGCATGTGTATGCCTGTGTATGCCCGTGAATGCCTGTGTATGCCTGTGTATGCCTGTGCATGCCAGTGTATGTCTGTGTATGCCTGTGTATGACTGTGTATGCCTGTGTATGCCTGTGTATGCCTGTGTATGCCTGTGTATGCCTGTTAATGCCTGTGTATGCCCGTGAATGCCTGTGTATGCCTGTTAATGCCTGTGTATGTCCGTGAATGCTGTGTATGCCTGTGTATGCCTGTGTATGCCTGTGTACCATATGCCTGTGTGTGCCGGTGTATGCCCGTGTATGCCTGTGTATGCCTGTGTATGCCTGTGTATGCCTGTGTATGCCTGTGTATGCCTGTGTATTCCTGTGTATGCCTGTGTATGCCCGTGAATGCCGGTGTATGCCTGTGTATGCCTGTGTATGCCTGTGTATGCATATGTATGCCTGTTTATGCCTTTGTATGCCTGTGTATGCCTATATGTGCCTGTGTATGTCTGTGTATGCCTGTGTATGCCTGTGTATGCCTGTGTATGCCTGTGTATGGCTGTGTAGTCTGTGTATGCCAGTGTATGCCAGTGTATGCCGGTGTATGCCTGTGTATGCCTGTGTATGCCAGTGTATGCCTGTGTATGCCTGTGTATGCTCGTGTATGCATGTGTATGCCCGTGAATGCCTGTGTATGCCTGTGTTTGCCTGTGCATGCCAGTGTATGTCGGTGTATGCCTGTGTACCATATTTTTTTTTTTTTTGTATGCCTGTGTATGACAGTGTATTCCTGTGTATGCCTGTGTATGCCTGTGTATGCCTGTGTATGCCTTTGTATGCCTGTGTATGCTTGTGTATGCCTGTGTATGCCTGGAAATTCCTGTGTATGCCTGTTAATGCCTGTGTATGCCTGTGTATTCCTGTGAATGCCTGTGTATGCCTGTTTATGCCTGTGTATGCCTGTGTATGCCAGTGTATGCCTGTGTATGCCTGTGTATGCCTGTGTATGCCTGTGTATGCTTGTGTATGCATATGTATACCTTTGTATGCCTTTGTATGCCTGTGTATGCCTGTGTGTGCCAGTGTGTGCCTGTGTATGGCTGTGTATGCCTGTGTATGCCTGTGTATGCCTGTGTATGCCCGTGTATGCCTGTGTATGCCTGTGTATTCCTGTGTATGCCCGTGTATGCCTGTGTATGCCCGTGAATGCCTGTGTCTGCCTGTGTATGCCTGTGTATGCCTGTTAATGCCTGTGTATGCCCGTGAATGCCTGTGTATGCCTGTGTATGCTTGTGTATGCCTGTGTATGCCTGGAAATTCCTGTGTATGCCTGTTAATGCCTGTGTATGCCTGTGTATTCCTGTGAATGCCTGTGTATGCCTGTTTATGCCTGTGTATGCCTGTGTGTGCCTGTGTATGCCTGTGTATGCCTGTGTATGCTTGTGTATGCATATGTATACCTGTGTATGCCTTGTATGCCTGTGTATGCCCGTGAATGCCTGTGTATGCCTGTGTATGCCTGTGTATGCCTGTGCATTCCAGTGTATGCCTGTGTATGCCTGTGTACCATATGCCTGTGTGTGCCGGTGTATGCCCGTGTATGCCTGTGTATGCCTGTGTATGCCTGTGTATTCCTGTGTATGCCTGTGTATGCCTGTGTATGCCTGTGTATGCCCGTGTATGCCTGTGTATGCCCGTGAATGCCTGTGTATGCCTGTGTATGCCTGTGTATGCCTGTGCATGCCACTGTATGTCTGTGTATGCCTGTGTACCATATGCCTGTGTGTGCCGGTGTATGGCTGTGTATGCCTGTGTATTCCTTTGTATGGTTGTGTATGCCTGTGTATGCCTGTTAATGCCTGTGTATGCCCGTGAATGCCTGTGTATGCCTGTTAATGCCTGTGTATGCCCGTGAATGCCTGTGTATGCCTGTGTATGCCTGTGTATGCCTGTTAATGCCTGTGTATGCCCGTGAATGCCTGTGTATGCCTGTTAATGCCTGTGTATGCCCGTGAATGCCTGTGTATGCCCGTGTATGCTTGTGTATGCCTGTGTATGCCTGGAAATTCCTGTGTATGCCTGTTAATGCCTGTGTATGCCTGAGTATGCCTGTGTATGCCCGTGTATGTTTGTGTATGCCTGTGTATGTCTGTGTATGCCCGTGAATGCCTGTGTATGCCTGTGTACCATATGCCTGTATGTGCCGGTGTATGCCTGTGTATGCTAGTGTTTGCCTGTGTATGCCTGTGTATTCCTGTGAATGCCTGTGTATGCCTGTTTATGCCTGTATATGCCTGTGTATGCCTGTGTATGCCTGTGTATGCCTGTGTATGCATATGTATGCCTGTGTATGCCTGTGTATGCCTGTGTGTGCCTGTGTATGTCTGTGTATGCCTGTGTATGCCTGTGTATGCCAGTGTTTGCCTGTGTATGCCTGTGTATTCCTGTGAATGCCTGTGTATGCCTGTTTATGCCTGTATATGCCTGCGTATGCCTGTGTATGCCTGTGTATGCCTGTGTATGCCTGTGTATGCATATGTTTGCCTGTGTATGCCTTTGTATGCCCGTGTATGCCTGTGTATGCCTGTGTATGCCTGTGTATGTCTGTGTATGCCTGTGTATGCCTTTGTATGCCTGTGTATGCCAGTGTTTTCCTGTGTATGCCTGTGTATTCCTGTGTATGCCTGTGTATGCCTGTGTATGCATATGTTTGCCTGTGTATGCCTTTGTATGCCCGTGTATGCCTGTGTATGCCTGTGTGTGCCTGTGTATGGCTGTGTATGCCTGTGTATGCCCTTGAATGCCTGTGTATGCCTGGGTATGCCTGTGTATGCTTGTGTATGCCTATGTATACCTGTGTATGCCTGTTTATGCCTGTATATGCCTGTGTATGCCTGTGTATGCCTGTGTATGCCTGTGTATGCCTGTGTATGCATATGTTTGCCTGTGTATGCCTTTGTATGCCCGTGTATGCCTGTGTATGCCTGTGTGTGCCTGTGTATGTCTGTGTATGCCTGTGTATGCCCGTGAATGCCTGTGTATGCCTGTGTATGCCTGTGTATGCTTGTGTATGCATATGTATACCTGTGTATGCCTTTGTATGCCTTTGTATGCCTGTGTATGCCTGTGTATGCCAGTGTGTGCCTGTGTATGCCCGTGAATGCCTGTGTATGCCTGTGTATGCCTGTGTATGCCTGTGCATTCCAGTGTATGCCTGTGTATGCCTGTGTACCATATGCCTGTGTGTGCCGGTGTATGCCCGTGTATGCCTGTGTATGCCTGTGTATGCCAGTGTATTCCTGTGTATGCCTGTGTATGCCTGTGTATGCCTGTGTATGCCCGTGTATGCCTGTGTATGCCCGTGAATGCCTGTGTATGCCTGTGTGTGCCTGTGTGTGCCTGTGCATGCCACTGTATGTCTGTGTATGCCTGTGTACCATATGCCTGTGTGTGCCGGTGTATGGCTGTGTATGCCCGTGTATTCCTTTGTATGGTTGTGTATGCCTGTGTATGCCTGTTAATGCCTGTGTATGCCCGTGAATGCCTGTGTATGCCTGTTAATGCCTGTGTATGCCCGTGAATGCCTGTGTATGCCTGTGTATGCCTGTGTATGCCTGTGTATGCCTGTGTATGCCTGGAAATTCCTGTGTATGCCTGTTAATGCCTGTGTATGCCTGAGTATGCCTGTGTATGCAAGTGTATGTTTGTGTATGCCTGTGTATGGCTGTGTATGCCCGTGAATGCCTGTGGATGCCTGTGTACCATATGCCTGTATGTGCCGGTGTATGCCTGTGTATGCCAGTGTTTGCCTGTGTATGCCTGTGTATTCCTGTGAATGCCTGTGTATGCCTGTTTATGCCTGTATATGCCTGTGTATGCCTGTGTATGCCTGTGTATGCCTGTGTATGCCTGTGTATGCATATGTTTGCCTGTGTATGCCTTTGTATGCCCGTGTATGCCTGTGTGTGCCTGTGTATGTCTGTGTATGCCTGTGTATGCCCGTGAATGCCTGTTAATGCCTGTGTATGCCTGTGTATGCTTGTGTATGCATATGTATACCTGTGTATGCCTTTGTGTGCCTGTGTATGCCTGTGTATGCCAGTGTGTGCCTGTGTATGCCCGTGTATGCCTGTGTATGCCTGTGTATGCCTGTGTATGCCTGTGTATGCCTGTGCATTCCAGTGTATGCCTGTGTATGCCTGTGTACCATATGCCTGTGTGTGCCGGTGTATGCCCGTGTATGCCTGTGTATGCCTGTGTATGCCAGTGTATTCCTGTGTATGCCTGTGTATGCCTGTGTATGCCTGTGTGTGCCTGTGTATGTCTGTGTATGCCTGTGTATGCCTGTGTATGCCAGTGTTTGCCTGTGTATGCCTGTGTATTCATGTGAATGCCTGTGTATGCCTGTTTATGCCTGTATATACCTGTGTATGCCTGTGTATGCCTGTGTATGCCTGTGTATGCATATGTTTGCCTGTGTATGCCTTTGTATGCCCGTGTATGCCTGTGTATGCCTGTGTGTGCCTGTGTATGTCTGTGTATGCCTGTGTATGCCTGTGTATGCCTGTGTATGCCTGTGTATGCCTGTGTATGCCAGTGTTTTCCTGTGTATGCCTGTGTATTTCTGTGTATGCCTGTGGATGCCCGTGAATGCTTGTGTATGCCTGTGTATGCATATGTATGCCTGTGTATGCCTTTGTATGCCTGTGTATGCCTATGTGTGCCTGTGTATTTTTGTGTATGCCTGTGTATGCCAGTGTATGCCTGTGTATGCCTGTGTATTCCTGTGTATGCCTGTGTATGCCTGTGTATGCCAGTGTATGCCTGTGTATGCCTGTGTATTCCTGTGTGTGCCTGTGTATGCCTGTGTATGCCTGTGTTTGCCCGTGTATGCCTGTATATGCCCGTGAATGCCTGTGTATGCCTGTGTATGCCAGTGTATGTCTGTGTATGCCTGTGTACCATATGCCTGTGTATGCCGGTGTATGCCGGTGTATGCCTGTGTATGCCTGTGTATGATATATATGCCTGTGTATGCTTGTGAATGCCTGTGTATGCCAGTGTATGCCTGTGTATTCCTGTGTATGCCCGTGAATGCCAGTGTATGCCTGTGTTTGCCTGTGTACCATATGCCTGTGTGTGCCGGTGTATGCATGTGTATGCCTGTGCATACCAGTGTATGCCTGTGTACCATATGCCAGTGTTTGCCTGTGTATGCCTGTGTATTCCTGTGTATACCCGTTAATGCCTGTGTATGCCTGTGTATTCCTGTGTATGCCTATGTGTGCCTTTGTATTCCTGTGTATGCCTGTGTGTGACGGTGTATGGCTGTGTATGCCTGTGCATGACAGTGTATGCCTATGTATGCCTGTGTATTTCTGTGTATGCCTGTGTATGCCTGTGTATGCCTGTGTATGCCCGTGTATGCAGGTGTATGCCCGTGAATGCCTGTGTATGCCTGTTAATGCCTGTGTATGCCCGTGAATGCCTGTGTATGCCTGTGTATGCCTGTGTATGCCTGTTAATGCCTGTGTATGCCCGTGAATGCCTGTGTATGCCTGTTAATGCCTGTGTATGCCCGTGTATGTTTGTGTATGCCTGTGTATGTCTGTGTATGCCCGTGAATGCCTGTGTATGCCTGTGTACCATATGCCTGTATGTGCCGGTGTATGCCTTGTATGCCAGTGTTTGCCTGTGTATGCCTGTGTATTCCTGTGAATGCCTGTGTATGCCTGTTTATGCCTGTATATGCCTGTGTATGCCTGTGTATGCCTGTGTATGCCTGTGTATGCATATGTATGCCTGTGTATGCCTGTGTATGCCTGTGTGTGCCTGTGTATGTCTGTGTATGCCTGTGTATGCCTGTGTATGCCAGTGTTTGCCTGTGTATGCCTGTGTATTCCTGTGAATGCCTGTGTATGCCTGTTTATGCCTGTATATGCCTGCGTATGCCTGTGTATGCCTGTGTATGCCTGTGTATGCCTGTGTATGCATATGTTTGCCTGTGTATGCCTGTGTATGCCCGTGTATGCCTGTGTATGCCTGTGTGTGCCTGTGTATGTCTGTGTATACCTGTGTATGCCTGTGTATGCCTGTGTATGCCAGTGTTTTCCTGTGTATGCCTGTGTATTCCTGTGTATGCCTGTGTATGCCTGTGTATGCATATGTTTGCCTGTGTATGCCTTTGTATGCCCGTGTATGCCTGTGTATGCCTGTGTGTGCCTGTGTATGTCTGTGTATGCCTGTGTATGCCCTTGAATGCCTGTGTATGCCTGGGTATGCCTGTGTATGCTTGTGTATGCATATGTATACCTGTGTATGCCTGTTTATGCCTGTATATGCCTGTGTATGCCTGTGTATGCCTGTGTATGCCTGTGTATGCATATGTTTGCCTGTGTATGCCTTTGTATGCCCGTGTATGCCTGTGTATGCCTGTGTGTGCCTGTGTATGTCTGTGTATGCCTGTGTATGCCCGTGAATGCCTGTATATGCCTGTGTTTGCCTGTGTATGCTTGTGTATGCATATGTATACCTGTGTATGCCTTTGTATGCCTGTGTATGCCTGTGTATGCCAGTGTGTGCCTGTGTATGCCCGTGAATGCCTGTGTATGCCTGTGTATGCCTGTGCATTCCAGTGTATGCCTGTGTATGCCTGTGTACCATATGCCTGTGTGTGCCGGTGTATGCCCGTGTATGCCTGTGTATGCCTGTGTATGCCAGTGTATTCCTGTGTATGCCTGTGTGTGCCTGTGTATGCCTGTGTATGCCTGTGTATGCCCGTGTATGCCTGTGTATGCCCGTGAATGCCTGTGTATGCCTGTGTATGCCTGTGTATGCATATGTATGCCTGTGTATGCCTGTGTGTGCCTGTGTATGTCTGTGTATGCCTGTGTATGCCTGTGTATGCCAGTGTTTGCCTGTGTATGCCTGTGTATTCCTGTGAATGCCTGTGTATGCCTGTTTATGCCTGTATATGCCTGCGTATGCCTGTGTATGCCTGTGTATGCCTGTGTATGCCTGTGTATGCATATGTTTGCCTGTGTATGCCTTTGTATGCCCGTGTATGCCTGTGTATGCCTGTGTGTGCCTGTGTATGTCTGTGTATACCTGTGTATGCCTGTGTATGCCTGTGTATGCCAGTGTTTTCCTGTGTATGCCTGTGTATTCCTGTGTATGCCTGTGTATGCCTGTGTATGCATATGTTTGCCTGTGTATGCCTTTGTATGCCCGTGTATGCCTGTGTATGCCTGTGTGTGCCTGTGTATGTCTGTGTATGCCTGTGTATGCCCTTGAATGCCTGTGTATGCCGGTGTATGCCCGTGTATGCCTGTGTATGCCTGTGTATGCCAGTGTATTCCTGTGTATGCCTGTGTGTGCATGTGTATGCCTGTGTATGCCTGTGTATGCCCGTGTATGCCTGTGTATGCCCGTGAATGCCTGTGTATGCCTGTGTATGCCTGTGCATGCCACTGTATGTCTGTGTATGCCTGTGTACCATATGCCTGTGTGTGCCGGTGTATGGCTGTGTATGCCCGTGTATTCCTTTGTATGGTTGTGTATGCCTGTGTATGCCTGTTAATGCCTGTGTATGCCCGTGAATGCCTGTGTATGCCTGTTAATGCCTGTGTATGCCCGTGAATGCCTGTGTATGCCTGTGTATGCCTGTGTATGCCTGTGTATGCCTGAAATTCCTGTGTATGCCTGTGAATGCCTGTGTATGCCTGTGTATGCCTGTGCATGCCAGTGTATGCCTGTGTATGCCTGTGTATGCCTGTGTACCGTATGCCTGTGTGTGCCGGTGTATGCCTGTGTATGCCAGTGTTTTCCTGTGTATGCCTGTGTATGCCCGTGTACCATATGCCTGTGTGTGCCGGTGTATGCCTGTGTATGCCAGTGTTTTCCTGTGTATGCCTGTGTATTCCTGGGTATGCCTGTGTTTGCCTGTGTGTGCCTGTGTATGCCCGTGAATGCCTGTGTATGCCTGTGTATGCATATGTATGCCTTTGTATGCCTGTGTATGCCTATGTGTGCCTGTGTAGGGCTGTGTATGCCTGTGTATGGCTGTGTATGCCAGTGTGTGCCTGTGTATGCCCGTGAATGCCTGTGTATGCCTGTGTATTCCTGTGCATGTCAGTGTATGTCGGTGTATGCCTGTGTACCATATTTTTTTTTTTTTTTTTTTTTTTTTGTATTATGCCTTACGGTAGGAAAATTAAAATCTTTCAAAGATACCACCTACCGTCCATAGGTGGCATGCACGATTCATAACCCTCCTAGTATAGATTATGCCTACGTACTAAAAACAAAAACCTGCTCTACTGTCCTTTACAAGCTCACCGGGACTGCCAGTCAAGTTGTTTCGTCGGTGAGCAGGATGTGGAGCCTGGTTGTACTCCCTTCCTTGTTATATGGCCTAGAGGCGCACGTCCTTCATCCCTGGATTCGCTGGGTAGTTTTCCTCCTGCCTCCGTATACATCTATACGGATCTATACGGATACGGATCTATACGGCGCCTGTATTAGCCTTCAGTTCTGTTGGTCATCTCGTCGGCTCGGACCCGCTTCATCATATCCCTGATGATGTTATGTATCCGCTCCCACGAGTCGCTGTTCTCCATCATGGCCGCGACCAAGCCGCCAGGGCTGAGCGGGGCACCGATCAGCGCCCTTAGCTGCACCCTCTCATCCGTGAACCTGGAGCAGTGCATGAGTACATGCTCTGCTGTTTCCTCAGCGTCGGGGCAGTGGAGGCATTGAGCTGCCTCTACGTGGTGGAACCGGAGTAGGTACGCCCGGAAGCAACCATGGTCCGTGAGGAACAGGGTGAGGTGGTAGTCCAGTTTTTTGTGGCGGCAGTTGGCCCACGCCGTTAAATCGGGGATGAGTTGGTAGGTCCACCTCCCCCGTTGCGATGTTATCCATCTGGTCTGCCACTCTCCCATCAGTCGCTCGTGAGCCTCCAGCCGGGTAGTACCTTCTCGGACCTGACAAATAGCCTTTATCTCCAGGTCGATTGGCGGCAAGCCTGCCAGTGCTGCATCTCCAGATATGGTCCGGAAGCCTGTAATGAGCCTAAGGGCCATAGACCGTACCGCCGCTCGTGCTCCTTTCAAGTAAGTGCCTTTCTTGGTGGCGTTACTCCATATTGGTGCAGCATAGAGCAGCGTTGCCTTGGCTACCGCTACCAGTAGTTTCCTTGCCGGGTAATTTGGACCTCCTACATTGGGCATGAGCCTGGACAAGGACGCAGTTGTTATTGCTGCTTTCCTGCTTGCGTAGCTAGCATGCTCCTTGAAAGCTAGCCTGTGGTCTATCATTACTCCCAGGTATTTTAAGGAGTCTTGTGATGCCACCTGTGTCCCGTTGACCGTGATCAGCATTCTTTCCACCTTCTTCCTGCTGCTTAATAGGACAGCCACGGTCTTGTGCGCCGCAATTGTTAAGCCGGCTTTCTCTAGCCAGTCGGTGGCCATAGTAATTGTCGCGTTGCACTTCTCTTCGAGGACTGCTTTTGTCTTGGCCACTGCAGTTATTGCCACATCGTCCGCGAAGCAATGTAGCTCAGCTCCTAAGGGCTTGTTGATGCCCAGGATTCCATCATACATAATGTTCCACAGGATCGGTCCAAGCACAGATCCTTGTGGGACTCCTGCAGAAACACTGTAGCATCTCGGGCCAGCGTCCGTGTCGAACCAGAGGACGCGATCCGTGAAGTAGCTTCCAACGACGATCCTGAGGTACTCCGGGATACCCATCCTATGGCGCTGAGGATTACTGGCCATCTGGCGGTGTTGAAGGCGTTCTTCACGTCCAACGTGACGATTGCGCAGTACTCCTTAGTTCCACCCAGCCATCTATCGCCATCGAGAGCGTTCTCGGCGATGTTTCTCACCGCCGAAATCCGTGCTGCTGCGTACCTAGGCCGTTGCTGCTCTCGGTGATTGCCTCTATTCGAGCATATAGGATGCGCTCGAATAGCTCCATGAGTTCTGCGTGCTGGGTGCTGCTTCTGGCTCGTTGCGTTGCTTAAGTTGGCGCTCCACCAGTACACTGGGGGCTTGCGCTGCTCTTTTTTCCTCCTTGGCATGGTTGCGTCACACGTTGCCTCAATCATCTTCATGAGGTCGGCCGCCATTGAATCTGCGTGTCCATTTGTAAAAATGCACTCCTTTATTTTTGCATATGCTATTCCGCGCATCGGCGAGGCCGCCAATTCCTGTATGTGCAGGTTGCTGCAACACTTGATGGCTGCTTTACCGGTCTCGTCCAATATCATTGTGGGGTTGCCTCGGACAGGGTAATAGGGTTCGCAATGGTTAACATTGAGCTGAACAATCTGAATTTGCTCCTGCATTATGCTGGGACTTTGCTTCTTTGAGGCTGGCTCTGTATGTCGGGCAAGCGAAACAGCCCGTCGGGTGGTTTTTGTCCACTTCGTCGCTGCATATTAGGCACTTTGGTGGTGCAACACATCCCCTTGCCTTGTGTCCTCGTTCGCCGCATCGCAGGCAGCAGTATGATCGGTCGATCGCCTTGCAGGACGTTGCTCGATGCCCGTAGCCCAGGCACTTGTAACATCTCGTGGGCCGGACGTCCTGGATGATGCGGCACCTTGACCACCCCACGGTTACCGTGCCCTTCTTTAAGACCGCGATCGCATCATTCGCGGTCATCAGGACAGAGGCTATCTGAGTCCCATCCCGCATCCTACGTAGTCCTTTGATGTCCTCTGGTTTCAGCTGGATGCCTTGGTATTGGGAGACCAGGCAGCTGTGGAGATCTTCCGCTGTCGTGGCCTCGTCCAATCCACTGCAGGATAGTGCTATTCGATGAGTTCCCGTACGTACCGAAGCCATATCCTTTAGCGTTGCTTCCAGCTCGGTCTTAAATTTGGGGACGCTGTCTGAGACTTTTCCCTCTACTTCCAGCAGTAGTTCCCCTTGCTGAGTTCTGCGGACTTTGCGAACATGTTTGCCCAGTTCGCTGAGGTTCGGGTCCGCTTTCAGTTTCTGGAGCATTTCCGCATACGAGGCCTCTCCCGTCTTCTTTAATATAAGTGCCTCCGGCTTCTTCTTCAGGCGCTTAGGCTGAACTTTTTTCCACTCGCCTCCAGTGCTAGCCTCCTTGGCGACGGATGCATAGCTGCGTGGCTTGGACGCGTTTTCTTTGGGTTTGGCTATGCCCTCTGAGCTCACCACGGGTAGTTGCCGCGCTTGGGTGCCTGTGCTTTAGGCTCCTGGACTTTGGGCATCTGTCGCTTTGGCAGTTCCCTTGCTGGTGTAGCTTTTTGCCAGGCTTTTGGTTTGGGTAGAAGCGGTCGTAGAAAGATTCTCTTTAGCGCCGCCTTCGTGAAGCTCGATGGCCCTGTTGCTGAGAGCCGAGAGTTCCAGGAGTACGCTCTTGTCCTCTATGATAACATGACGCCGAATTTCGAACGCGGATAATATCGCGTTTGTAAAACAGAACTTTCTTTCTTTCGCGTGAAGACGTGTTTTCATCGAGCTCCGATAAAAACAATTGATTCTAGTGAAGTGAATGATTATTAATAAACAACAAATAAATATATTGAAAGCGAAAAAGACGCTCCGGGCGATGCACCATCGCTCGAATACATATTCTGCGTTTGAAATAGTTAAATAATAGTTTCAAACAAATTAAATAAAACAAAACAAAAAAAAATATGAGCCAGAACGACACTCGCGCTCAGCGGCAACGAGAGCAAGACGATCGCCGGCTCTCATTACAACGAAACAACGCGTACTTTTCTTATGTCTCCTCGACACCTTCAAACGAAGACAACGAGCGGCCAATAACCCATAACCCAACGAACCATCTTGTACCAACAAATCAAGAAAGAGCGCGCTCTTGCTCTCCCTCACTTCTAGCTCCGACACAAGCTCCGCTATCTGCAACAACAACAACTGGAGCAATATCGACAACCCGCACTACTTCGCCATTGGCTGCACCCGCTCACGCTTTTGCTGTGTCAACGAATACCAAAACAAAAGCCCAAGAGCCAAACGGCACTGCTGCACAACTAGCAAAACAAAACGCAAACAAAAAAGCTGGGTCGGCCTCACAGACTGGACTGGACCGCTACATAACAATAAAGCGGAAGCTTAGCCCTAAAACTTCCGATACAGAAAACAAGCCGAAAAATATACGCGACAATACTACCTCGATCACCTCGAGCTGAAAACCCGTCTCCACCAAAGAATGAACACGGCAAGGGTACACCAAGGAACAGCTACGCTGATACCATCGGAAACAAATCCAGAAGTACTTTTTTCGAAACCATCAAGTATTGCTCCCTGGCCTATACCAAGCACTAACAATATAAGTTTTGCAAACGTTTTAAAATCAGGTATGACACCTCCAACCCAAAACTCCCAAACCTCACATGAAGAACACACAAAATTGGACACACAACAAAACTATAGGCCATCCGAGCAGCAAGAAACGAAAACAGAAGCTATGATCCAAGCCTTACAACAGAGCATGATGGAATTCATGACATTTATGCGAACCACCATTCAAGACATGATGCGTAATCAAAACCTATTGATACAAATGCTTGTCTCCCAACAATCAAAATAAATAATGGCTACCTTACGCATAGCTACGTGGAACGCCAATGGCGTCTCACAGCGCAAACTTGAGCTAGCTCAATTTCTACATGAGAAGCATATCGACGTAATGCTTCTTTCGGAGGCTCATCTTACGAGCAAATACATCTTTCAAATAAGAGATTACAACTTCTATGGTACAAATCACCCCGATGGTAAAGCACACGGTGGGACCGGCATTCTAATTAGGAACCGTATGAAGCACCACTTTTACAAAGAGTTTGCTGAAACTTATCTACAGGCCACATCTATCAACATACAGCTGGAGGACAACACTCACCTCACACTAGCGGCCGTATACTGCCCCCCTCGTTTCACAATATTGGAAGACCAATTCCTGGATTTCTTCCATGCACTAGGACCACACTTCATTGCAGCAGGCGACTACAATGCTAAACATACTCACTGGGGATCGCGCCTTGTGAATCCAAAAGGAAAACAGCTTTATAAGGCTTTAATTAAAGCCACTAATAAACTAGATCATGTTTCCCCTAGGAGTCCCACATACTGGCCATCAGACCTCAATAAGCTGCCTGACTTGATTGACTTCGCAGTCACGAAAAATATTCCTCGCAGTTTCATTAGAGCTGAATGTCTACCAGATCTGTCATCTGATCACTCGCCTGTGCTAATTCATCTCAGCCGGTATGCAGAAAACGTAAAACCACCCTACAAACTGACTTCGCACAAAACGAACTGGCTAAGGTATAAAAAATATATAAGCTCACACATTGAGCTAAACCCAAAACTCAATACAGAACCTGATATAGAGAGCTGCACAGAAACACTGGAATCCATTCTTACGGAAGCAGCACGAAATGCAACACCTAAAACCACAAACGTTACGATTAATCCGAATAAGACTAACGCACAAATCGAGCAACTCGTCCACGCAAAACGACGCTTACGTAGAGAATGGCAATCCTCCAGATCACCATCTGCAAAACAAAAGCTAAAAATAGCCACACGGAAGCTGACCAACGCTCTGAAACAAGAGGAAGAGTACGCTCAGATCCGATATATAGAGCAACTTTCACCAACAGGTATTAAACATAAGTCACTGTGGAGAGCCCACCCAACCCTTCGCCCACCGACTGAAACCGTTTTTCCCATAAGGAATTCCTCAGGCGGCTGGGCACGTAGTGATGCAGACAGAGCCACCACATTTGCCGCTCACCTACAAAATGTATTTACGCCAAACGAGGCTACTAGCACATTTGCGCTACCGACTTCAAACGCAATCTGCAACCAGCAACACACCCCAATTGTGTTTCGTCCAAAAGAAATATCAAACATAATTAAAGAAAATATCAGCCCAAAAAAATCCGCCGGCTACGACCTGATTACCCCGGAAATGATCATCGAGCTGCCACATTCTGCAGTTGGCTACCTAACGCAGCTCTTTAATGCCATCACAAAACTTGGCTACTTTCCACAACGATGGAAGAGATCGATAATCATAATGATTCCGAAGCCTGGTAAGGACCACACAGTTCCCTCATCCTACAGACCAATAAGCCTACTCTCATGTATATCGAAACTATTCGAAAAATGCCTGCTAATCCGACTGAATCCACACCTGAGAGCCCACAATATAATCCCAGCCCACCAATTTGGCTTTCGCAAAAGCCACGGAACCATTGAACAGGTGAATCGAATAACAGCGGAGATAAGAACTGCATTTGAAAATCGAGAATACTGTACAGCCGTATTTCTAGACGTATCCCAAGCATTCGACAGAGTCTGGCTAGACGGCCTAATGTTTAAAGTTAAAACAGCTCTACCCGAAAGCACACACAAACTTCTAAGCTCATACCTATATAACAGAAAGTTTGCAGTGCGGTGCAACACTGCTACTTCCACTGACCACGAAATGAAGGCTGGAGTCCCCAAGGCAGCGTTCTTGGGCCAACTTTATACCTCATCTATACCGCTGACATTCCTACAAATAGTCGGCTAACAGTGTCCACGTTTGCCGACGATACAGCTATCCTTAGCCGTTCAAGGTCCCCAATCCAAGCTACAGCACAGCTGGCATTGCACCTCATAGCCACTGAGAAGTGGCTCTCTGACTGGCGCATAAAAGTCAACGAGGAAAATGCAAGCACGTGACATTTACGCTGAACAGACAAGATTGCCCACCACTTTGATGAACAACATACCACTCCCGAAAACAGATGAGGTAACGTACCTAGGAGTACACCTCGATAGAAGACTTACATGGCGCAGACACATTGAAGCGAAAAAAATTCATCTTAAGCTCAAAGCGAACAACTTACACTGGCTCATCAACGCTGGCTCTCCGCTCAGCTTGGACCACAAGGTCTTACTTTACAACGCAGTACTGAAACCAATCTGGACCTATGGTTCACAGCTATGGGGCAACGCCAGCAACAGCAATATTGACATCATACAGCGGGCACAGACAAAGATCCTGAGAACTATCACTGGGGCACCGTGGTATGTTCGAAACGAAAACATCCATCGAGATTTAAATATTCCAACAGTCACCAATGAAATCAAAGAGCTTACGAAAAAATATCATGGCAAGCTTTCCTCGCACCCCAACCACCTAGCGCGAAATCTAACCCAGCTCAGCAGTCGTTCCCGTCTCCGACGAAGGGACCTACCAACCCAGCGAAGAAATCTTTAGGGACGCTTAATCACGGAACAGTTGGATTAATTAAAACGACTGTTTAGGAAAATTGTATTAGTTAAGATTTTTAAACTTATTGTTAGCTCCTATTTAAGAGGATCCAATAAATAAAAGCAGAGTAAAAAAAAAAAAAAAAAAAAAATTTTGTTTCCCATCCTAGCGAGGATACTCCGCAGATCTTCATTTTTGAATCCCGCGGCGAAGTCCAAAGGCCTTATAAGCGATCCCGTTGGAGATTTTCTTCCTTTTTTGTTTGATGGTACGCTGATGACGTCCTTTGCCTTCGGGTTGCTCGCATTAGTATCGCTGCTGGCTACAGGGGCCGAGGTGTCCAGCTCTGCCGCACTTCGGGGGCTAGTCGGTGTATCCTCCAACACAACCGCCACAACCGCCGGCGTAGGGGTTCCCGCGGCTAGGTCTAACGGACCAATAAGCGATCCGATTGGTGATATCCTTGCTTTCCTGAGTGACGGCACGCTGATGGCGTCCTTTGCCTTCCGGTTACACGTATTGATGGCGCTGCTGGCTGCAGGGGCCGAGTTGTCCAACGCTGTATCACTGCGGCGGCAAGTTGGTAAATCCTCCAGCACTACCGCCGGCGCAGGGGTTCCGGCGTCCTGCACCGCGATTCCTCCTCCTTTTGTTGGTGACCTAGACATTCTGAAGCTCCTCCTGAATGGGTCATCCTCGGTGGGGGCGGGGCCCCCCGCTGCTCTATCCATTTAGTTCCTGATCACCAGATCTAAAAGGTGGGCCTCCCACCGCAAATAGTGCACTCGGGAAAGGAAAAAATGAGAAATTGTTTTTCTACCTTTTTAACACACTTGCTTTGGGTTGGTTCGCTCAGCCGAACATTTACACGTTCCCACGGTGTGGCTCTGTGCAATTTAGGTTTCTTCCAGCTGGGCTGTCTCCGTTTTATATGGTTTTTTCGCGCTGCTTCTGTTGATCACGTCCGTATTGATCAGAATCTCAAGAGAGAGTCCGGCCTGTGTACCATATACCTGTGTGTGCCGGTGTATGGCTGTGTATGCCTGTTAATGCCTGTATATGCCTGTGTATGCCTGTGTATGCCTGTGTATGCCTGTGTATGCCTGTTAATGCCTGTGTATGCCCGTGAATGCCTGTGTATGCCTGTTAATGCCTGTATATGCCTGTGTATTCCTGTGAATGCCTGTGTATGCCTGTGTATGCCAGTGTATGCCTGTGTATGCCTGTGTATGCCTGTGTATGCCCGTGTATGCATGTGTATGCCTGTGTATGCCCGAGAATGCCTGTGTATGCCTGTGTATGCCTGTGTGTGCCTGTGTATGGCTGTGTATGCCTGTATATGCCTGTGTATGGCTGTGTATTCCTGTGTATGCCAGTGTATGCCAGTGCATGCCTGTGCATTCCAGTGTATGCCTGTATATGCCTGTGTACCATATGCCTGTGTGTGCCGGTGTATGCCCGTGTATGCCTGTGTATGCCTGTTTATGCCAGTGTATGCCAGTGTATGCCTGTGTATTCCTGTGTATGCCTGTGTATGCCTGTGTATGCCCGTGTATGCATGTGTTTGCCTGTGTATGCCCGTGAATGCTTGTGTAAGGTTGTGTATGCCTGTTCATGCCAGTGTATGTCTGTGTATGCCTGTTTACCATATGCCTGAGTGTGCCGGTGTATAGCTGTGTATGCCTGTGTATTCCTTTGTATGCCTGTGTATGACTGTGTATGCCTGTGTATGCCTGTGTATGCCTGTTAATGTCTGTATATGCTCGTGAATGCCTGTGTATGCCTGTTAATGCCTGTGTATGCCCGTGAATGCTGTGTATGCCAGTGTATGCCTGTGTATGCCTGTGTTTGCATATGTATGCCTGTGTATGCCTTTGTATGCCTGTGTATGCCTATGTGTGCCTGTGTATGTCTGTGTATGCCTGTGTATGCCTGTGTATGGCTGTGAAGTCTGTGTATGCCAGTGTATGCCAGTGTATGCCTGTGTTTGCCTGTGTATGCCTGTACATGCCAGTGTATGCCAGTGTACTCAGAATCTCAAGAGAGAGTCCGGCCTGTGTACCATATACCTGTGTGTGCCGGTGTATGGCTGTGTATGCCTGTTAATGCCTGTATATGCCTGTGTATGCCTGTGTATGCCTGTGTATGCCTGTGTATGCCTGTGTATGCCTGTTAATGCCTGTGTATGCCCGTGAATGCCTGTGTATGCCTGTTAATGCCTGTATATGCCTGTGTATTCCTGTGAATGCCTGTGTATGCCTGTGTATGCCAGTGTATGCCTGTGTATGCCTGTGTATGCCTGTGTATGCCCGTGTATGCATGTGTATGCCTGTGTATGCCCGTGAATGCCTGTGTATGCCTGTGTATGCCTGTGTGTGCCTGTGTGTGCCTGTGTATGGCTGTGTATGCCTGTATATGCCTGTATATGCCTGTGTATGGCTGTGTATTCCTGTGTATGCCAGTGTATGCCAGTGCATGCCTGTGCATTCCAGTGTATGCCTGTGTATGCCTGTGTACCATATGCCTGTGTGTGCCGGTGTATGCCCGTGTATGCCTGTGTATGCCTGTTTATGCCAGTGTATGCCAGTGTATGCCTGTGTATTCCTGTGTATGCCTGTGTATGCCTGTGTATGCCCGTGTATGCATGTGTTTGCCTGTGTATGCCCGTGAATTCTTGTGTAAGGTTGTGTATGCCTGTTCATGCCAGTGTATGTCTGTGTATGCCTGTGTACCATATGCCTGAGTGTGCCGGTGTATAGCTGTGTATGCCTGTGTATTCCTTTGTATGCCTGTGTATGACTGTGTATGCCTGTGTATGCCTGTGTATGCCTGTTAATGTCTGTATATGCTCGTGAATGCCTGTGTATGCCTGTTAATGCCTGTGTATGCCCGTGAATGCTGTGTATGCCAGTGTATGCCTGTGTATGCCTGTGTTTGCATATGTATGCCTGTGTATGCCTTTGTATGCCTGTGTATGCCTATGTGTGCCTGTGTATGTCTGTGTATGCCTGTGTATGCCTGTGTATGGCTGTGAAGTCTGTGTATGCCAGTGTATGCCTGTGTTTGCCTGTGTATGCCTGTACATGCCCGTGTATGCCAGTGTACCATATGCCTGTGTATGCATGTGTATGCCTGTGTATGCCCGTGAATGCCTGTGTATGCCTGTGTATGCCTGTGCATGCCTGTGCAGTGTATGTCTGTGTATGCCTGTGTACCATATGCCTGTGTGTGCCGGTGTATGGCTGTGTATGCCTGTGTATGACAGTGTATGCCTATGTATGCCTGTGTATTCCTGTGTATACCTGTGTATGCCTGTGTATGCCTGTGTATGCCTGTGTATGCCCGTGAATGCCTGGAAATTCCTGCGTATGCCTGTTAATGCCTGTGTATGCCTGTGTATGCCTGTGTATGCATATGTATGCCTGTGTAGGCCTTTGTATGCCTGTGTATGCCTGTGTATGCCTGTGTGTGCCGGTGTATGCCTGTGTATGCCTGTGTATGCCAGTGTTTTCCTGTGTTTGCCTGTGTATTCCTGGGTATGCCTGTGTTTGCCTGTGTATGCCCGTGTATGCCCCTGAATGCCTGTGTATGCCTGTGTATGCATATGTATGCCTGTGTATGCCTTTGTTTGCCTGTGTATGCCTATGTGTGCCTGTGTATGTCTGTGTATGACTGTGTATGCCTGTGTATGGCTGTGTAATCTGTGTATGCCAGTGTATGCCAGTGTATGCCTGTGTTTGCCTGTGTATGCCTGTGCATGCCAGTGTATGCCAGTGTACCATATGCCTGTATATGCCGGTGTATGCCGGTGTATGCCTGTGTATGCCAGTCTATGCCAGTGTATGCCTGTGTTTGCCTGTGTATGCCTGTGCATGCCAGTGTATGCCTGTGTACCATATGCCTGTGTATGCCGGTGTATGCCTGGGTATGCCTGTGTATGATATATATGCCTGTGTATGTTTGTTAATGCCTATGTATGCCAGTGTATGCATGTGTATCCTTGTGTATTCCTGTGTTTGTCTGTGTATGCCGGTGTATGCCTGTGTATGCCCGTGTATGCCTGTGTATTCCTGTGCATGTATATGTATGCCAGTGTTTGCCTGTGTATGCCTGTGTATTCCTGTGTATACCCGTGAATGCCTGTGTATGCCTGTGCATGCCAGTATATGCCTGTGTATGCCTGTGTACCATATGCCTGTGTGTGCCGGTGTATGGCTGTGTATGCCTGTGTATTCCTTTGTATGCCTCTGTATGCCTGTGTATGCCTGTTAATGCCTGTGTATGCCGGTGAATGCCTGTGTATGCCTGTTAATGCCTGTGTATGCCCGTGAATGCTGTGTATGCCTGTGTATGCCTGTGTACCATATGCCTCTGTGTGCCGGTGTATGCCTGTATATGCCTGTGTATGCCTGTGTATGCCTGTGCTTGCCAGTGTATGCCTGTGTATGCATATGTATGCCTGTGTATGCCTTTGTATGCCTGTGTATGCCTATGTGTGCCTGTGTATTTTTGTGTATGCCTGTGTATGCCTGTGTATGCCAGTGTATGCCTGTGTATGCCTGTGTATTCCTGTGTATGCCTGTGTATGCCTGTGTATGCCTGTGTTTGCCCGTGTATGCCTGTATATGCCCATGAATGCCTGTGTATGCCTGTGTATGCCTGTGCATGCCAGTGTATGTCTGTGTATGTGTGTGTACCATATGCCTGTGTGTGCCGGTGTATGGCTGTGTATGCCTGTGTATTCCTTTGTATGCCTGTGTATGCCTGTGTATGCCTGTGTACCATATGCCTGTGTATGCCAGTGTATGCCTGTGAATGCCAGTGTATGCCTGTGTATGCCTGTGTATGCCTGTGTATGCCTGTGTATGCCTGTGTATGCCTGTGTATGCCTGTGTATGCCTGTGTTTGCCCGTGTATGCCTGTATATGCCCGTGAATGCCTGTGTATGCCTGTGTATGCCTGTGCATGCCAGTGTATGTCTGTGTATGTGTGTGTACCATATGCCTGTGTGTGCCGGTGTATGCCCGTGTAAGCCTGTGTATACCTGTGTATGCCAGTGTATGCCTGTGTATGCCTGTGTATGCCAGTGTATGCCAGTGTATGTCTGTGTATGCCTGTGTACCATATGCCTGTGTGTGCCGGTGTATGCCTGTGTATGCCAGTGTTTTCCTGTGTATGCCTGTGTATTCCTGTGTATGCCTGTGTTTGCCTGTGTATGCATATGTATACCTGTGTATGCCTTTGTATGCCTGTGTATGCCTATGTGTGCCTGTGTATTTTTGTGTATGCCTGTGTATGCCTGTGTATGCCTGTGTATGGCTGTGTAGTCTGTGTATGCCAGTGTATGCCCGTGTATGCCTGTGTTTGCCTGTGTATGCCTGTGTATGCCAGTGTATGCCCGTGTATGCCTGTGTTTGCCTGTGTATGCCTGTGCATGCCAGTGTATGCCTGTGTACCATATGCCTGTGTATGCCGGTGTATGCCTGGGTATGCCTGTGCATGCCAGTATATGCCTTTGTATGCCTGTGTACCATATGCCTGTGTGTGTCGGTGTATGCCTGTGTATGCCTGTGTATGCCAGTGTTTGCCTGTGTATGCCCGTGCGTTCCTGTGTATGCCTAGGTATGCCTGTGTATTCCTGTGTATGCCTGTGTATGCATATGTATGCCTGTGTATGCCTTTGTATGCCTGTGTATGCCTATGTATGCCTGTGTATGGCTGTGTATGCCTGTGTATGGCTGTGAAGTCTGTGTATGCCAGTGTATGCCAGTGTATGCCTGTGTTTGCCTGTGTATGCCTGTGCATGCCAGTGTATGCCAGTATACCATATGCATGTGTATGCCGCTGTATGCCGGTGTATGCCTGTGTATGCCTGTGTATGCCTGTGTATGCCTGTGCATGCCAGTGTATGCCTGTGTATGCCTGTGTATTCCTGTGTATGCTTGTGTATGCCTGTGTATGCCTATGTATGCCTGTGTATTCCTGTGTATGCCTGTGTGTGTCGGTGTATGGCTGTGTATGCCTGTGTATGACAGTGTATGCCTATGTATGCCTGTGTATGCCTGTGTATGCCTGTGTATGCCTGTGTATGCCCGTGAATGCCTGTGTATGCCTGTGTATGTTGTGTATGCCTGTGCATGCCTGGAAATTCCTGTGTATGCCTGTTAATGCCTGTGTATGCCAGTGTTTGGCTGTGTATGCCTGTGTATTCCTGTGAATGCCTGTGTATGCCTGTTTATGCCTGTATATGCCTGTGTATGCCTGTGTATGCCTGTGTATGCCTGTGTATGCCCGTGAATGCCTGTGTATGCTTGTGGATGCCTGTGTATGCCTGTGTGTGCCGGTGTATGCCTGTGTATGCCAGTGTTTTCCTGTGTATGCCAGTGTATGCCTGTGTATGCCTGGAAATTCCTGTGTATGCCTGTGTATGCCTGTGTATACCTGTTAATGCCTGTGTATGCCAGTGTTTGCCTGTGTATGCCTGTGTATTCCTGTGAATGCCTGTGTATGCCTGTTTATGCCTGTATATGCCTGTGTATGCCTGTGTATGCCTGGGTATGCCTGTGTATGCATATGTATGCCTGTGTATGCCTTTGTATGCCTGTGTATGCCTGTGTATGCCTGTGTGTGCCTGTGTATGTCTGTTAATGCCTGTATATGCCTGTGTATGATTGTGTATGCCTGTGTATGCCTGAGTACCATATGCCTCTGTGTGCCGGTGTATGCCTGTGTATGCCAGTGTTTTCCTGTGTATGCCTGTGTATGCCTGTGTATGCCCCTATATGCCTGTGTATGTCCGTGAATGCCTGTGTATGCCGGTGTATTCCTGTGTATGCCTGTGTATGCCAGTGTTCGCCTGTGTATGCCTGTGTATTCCTGTGTATGCCTGTGTATGCCTGTGTATGCCTGTTAATGCCAGTGTATGCCCGTGAATGCTGTGTATGCCTGTGTAAGCCTGTGTATCATATGCCTGTGTGTGCCGCTGTATGCCTGTGTATGCCTATCTATGCCTGTGTATGCCTGTGTATCCCTGTGCATGCCAGTGTATGCCTGTGTATGCCTGTGTATGCCTGTGTATGCCTGTGTATGCCTGTGTATGCCTGTGTATGCCTGTGTATGCCTGTGTATGCCTGTGTACCATATGCCTGTGTGTGCCGGTGTGTGCCGGTGTATGCCTGTGTATGTCAGTGTTTTCCTGTGTTTGCTTGTGTATGCCCGTGTATGCCCGTGAATGCCTGTGTATGTCTGTGTATGCCTGTGTATGCCTGTGTATGCCTGTGTATGGCTGTGTAGTCTATGTATGCCAGTGTATGCCAGTGTATGCCTGTGTTTGCCTGTGTATGCCTGTGCATGCCAGTGTATGCCAGTGTACCATATGCCTGTGTATGCCGGTGTATGCCGGTGTATGCCTGTGTATGACTGTGTATGCCAGTGTATGCCTGTGTATGCCCGTGTATTCCTGTGTATGCCTGTGTATGCCTGTGTATGCCCCTATATGCCTATGTATGCCTGTGTATGCCCGTGAATGCCTGTGTATGCTTGTGGATGCCTGTGTATGCCTGTGTATGCCTGTGTATGCCTGTGTGTTCCTGTGTATGCCTGTGTATGCCTGTGTATGCCTATGTATTCCTGTCTATTCCTGTGTATGCCTGTTAATGCCTGTATATGCCTGTGTATGATTGTGTATGCCTGTGTATGCCTGTGTACCATATGCCTGTGTGTGCCGGTGTATGCCTGTGTATGCCTCTGTATGCCCGTGTATGCCCGTGAATGCCTGTGTATGCCTGTGTATGCTTTTGTATGCCTGTGTATGCCTGTGTATGCCTGTGTATGCCTGTGTGTGCCTGTGTATGTCTGTGTATGCCTGCGTATGCCTGTGTATGGCTGTGTATCCTGTGTATGCCAGTGTATGCCTGTGTTTGCCTGTGTATGCCTCTGCATGCCAGTGTATGCCTGTGTACTATATGCCTCTGTGTGCCGGTTTATGCCTGTGTATGCCTGTGTATACCTATGTATGCCTGTGTATGCTCGTGTATGACTGTGTATGCCTGTGTATGCCCTTGAATGCCTGTGTATGCCTGTGTATGCCTATGTATGCCTGTACATGCCAGTGTATGCCTGTGTACCATATGCCTGTGTATGCCGGTGTACCATATGCCTGTGTGTGCCGGTGTATGGCTGGGTATGCCTGTGTATGCCAGTGTTTGCCTGTGTATGGCTGTGTATTAATGTGTATTCCTGTGTATGCCAGTGTATGCCAGTGTATGCCTGTGCATTCCAGTGTATGCCTGTGTGTGCCGGTGTATGGCTGTGTATGCCTGTGTATGACAGTGTATGCCTGTGTATTCCTGTGTAAGCCCGTGTATGCCTGTGTATGCCCGTGAATGCCTGTGTATGCCTGTGTATGCTTGTGTATGCCTGTGTATGCCTGTGTATGCCCATGTATGCCTGTGTATGCCCGTGAATGCCTGTGTATGCCTGTGTGTGCCTGTGTATGTCTGTGTATGCCTGCGTATGCCTGTGTATGGCTGTATATCCTGTGTATGCCAGTGTATGGCTGTGTTTGCCTGTGTATGCCTCTGCATGCCAGTGTATGCCTGTGTACTATATGCCTCTGTGTGCCGGTGTATGCCTGTGTATGCCTGTGTATGCCTATGTATGCCTGTGTATGCTCGTGTATGCCTGTGTATGCCCTTGAATGCCTGTGTATGCCTGTGTATGCCTATGTATGCCTGTACATGCCAGTGTATGCCTGTGTACCATATGCCTGTGTATGCCGGTGTATGGCTGTGTATGCCTGTGTATGAAAGTGTATGCCTATGTATGCCTGTACATGCCAGTGTATGCCTGTGTATGCCTGTGTACCATATGCCTGTGTGTGCCGGTGTATGGCTGGGTATGCCTGTGTATGCCAGTGTTTGCCTGTGTATGGCTGTGTATTAATGTGTATTCCTGTGTATGCCAGTGTATGCCAGTGTATGCCTGTGCATTCCAGTGTATGCCTGTGTATGCCTGTGTGTGCCGGTGTATGGCTGTGTATGCCTGTGTATGACAGTGTATGCCTGTGTATTCCTGTGTAAGCCCGTGTATGCCTGTGTATGCCCGTGAATGCCTGTGTATGCCTGTGTATGCTTGTGTATGCCTGTGTATGCCTGGAAATTCCTGTATATGCCTGTGTATGCCTGTTAATGCCTGTGTATGCCTGTGTACGCCTGTGTATGCCTGTGTATGCCTGTGTATGCCTGTGTATGCCTGTGTATGCCTGTGTATGCCTGTGTATGCCCATGTATGCCTGTGTATGCCCGTGAATGCCTGTGTATGCCTGTGTATGCCTGTGCATGCCAGTGTATGCCTGTGTATGCCTGTGTACCATATGCCTGTGTGTGCCGGTGTATGCCTGTGTATGCCTGTGTATGCCTGTGCATGCCTGTGTATGCCTGTGTATGCCTGTGTATGCCTGTGCATGCCAGTTTATGCCTGTGTATGCCTGTGTATGCCTGTGTTTGCCTGTGTATGCCTGTGTATGCCCGTGTATGCCTGTGTATGCCTGTGTCTGCATATGTATGCCTGTATATGCCTTTGTATGCCTGTGTATGCCTATGTGTGCCTGTGTATGTCTGTGTATGCCTGTGTATGGCTGTGTAGTCTGTGTATGCCAGTGTATGCCTGTGTTTCCCTGTGTATTCCTGTGCATGCCAGTGTATGCCAGTGTACCATATGCCTGTGTATGCCGGTGTATGCCTGTGTATGCCTGTGTATGCCAGTGTATGCCTGTGTATGCTTTTGTATTCCTGTGTATGCCTGTGTATGCCTGTGTATGCCTGTGTATTCCTGTGTATGAATGTGTATGCCTGTTAATGCCGGTGTATGCCCGTGAATGCCAGTGTATGCCATGTAATGCCTGTGTAATCCCGTGAATGCTGTGTATGCCTGTGTATGCCTGTGTACCATATGCCTGTGTGTGCCGGTGTATGCCTGTGTATGCCTGTGTATGCCTGTGTATGCCTGTGCATGCCAGTTTGTGCCTGTGTATGCCTGTGTATGCCTGTGTTTTCCTGTGTTTGCATATGTATGCCTGTGTATGCCTTTGTATGCTTTTGTATGCTTGTGTATGCCTGTGTGTGCCTGTGTATGGCTGTGTATGCCTTTGTATGCCTGTGTATGGCTGTGTATGCCTGTGTATGCCAGTGTATGCCTGTGTTTGCCTGTGTATGCCTGTGCATGCCAGTGTATGCCTGTGTACTATATGCCTGTGTGTGCCGGTGTATGCCTGTGTATGCCTTTGTATGCCTATGTATGCTCGTGTATGCCTGTGTATTCCTGTGTATGCCCTTGAATGCCTGTGTGTGCCTGTGTAGGCCTGTACATGCCAGTGTATGCCTGTGTATGCCTGTGTACCATATGCCTGTGTGTGC
This sequence comes from Drosophila ercepeae, assembly GCA_018150545.1. Taxonomy (NCBI): domain Eukaryota; kingdom Metazoa; phylum Arthropoda; class Insecta; order Diptera; family Drosophilidae; genus Drosophila; species Drosophila ercepeae. The sequence continues at coordinate 402,703 of JAECWL010000177.1, read as the reverse complement.
CGGTGTATGGCTGTGTATGCCTGTGCATGCCAGTGTATGTCTGTGTATGCCTGTGTATTCCTGTGTATGCCTGTGCATGCCAGTGTATGTCTGAAAGTGTATGCCTATGTATGCCTGTACATGCCAGTGTATGCCTGTGTATACCTGTGTACCATATGCCTGTGTTTGCCGGTGTATGGCTGGGTATGCCTGTGTATGCCAGTGTTTGCCTGTGTATGGCTGTGTATTAATGTGTATTCCTGTGTATGCCAGTGTATGCCACTGTATGCCTGTGCATTCCAGTGTATGCCTGTGTATGCCTGTGTGTGCCGGTGTATGGCTGTGTATGCCTGTGTATGACAGTGTATGCCTGTGTATTCCTGTGTATGCCTGTGTATGCCCGTGAATGCCTGTGTATGCCTGTGTATGCTTGTGTATGCCTGTGTATGCCTGGAAATTCCTGTATATGCCTGTGTATGCCTGCTAATGCCTGTGTATGCCTGTGTATGCCTGTGTATGCCTGTGTATGCCTGTGTATGCCTGTGTATGCCTGTGTATGCCCATGTATGCCTGTGTATGCCCGTGAATGCCTGTGTATGCCTGTGTATGCCTGTGCATGCCAGTGTATGCCTGTGTATGCCTGTGTACCATATGCCTGTATGTGCCTGTGTATGCCAGTGTCTGCCTGTGTATGCCTGTGTATTCCTGTTAATGCCTGTGTATGCCCGTGAATGCTGTGTATGCCTGTGTATGCCTGTGTACCATATGCCTGTGTGTGCCGGTGTATGCCTGTGTATGCCTGTGTATGCCTGTGCATGCCAGTTTATGCCTGTGTATGCCTGTGTATGCCTGTGTTTGCCTGTGTATGCCTGTGTATGCCCGTGTATGACTGTGTATGCCTGTGTTTGCATATGTATGCCTGTGTATGCCTTTGTATGCCTGTGTATGCCTATGTGTGCCTGTGTATGTCTGTGTATGCCTGTGTATGGCTGTGTAGTCTGTGTATGCCAGTGTATGCCTGTGTTTTCCTGTGTATGCGTGTGTATTCCTGTGTATGCCTGTGTATGCCTGTGTATGCCTGTGTATGCCTGTTTATGCCTGTGTATGCCCGTGTATTCCTGTGTATGCCTTTGCATGCCAGTGTATGCCTGTGTACCATATGCCTGTGTGTGCCGGTGTATGCCTGTGTATGCCTCTGTATGCCCGTGAATGCCCGTGTATGCCTGTGTATGGCTGTGTATTCTGTGTATGCCTGTGTTTCCCTGTGTATGCCTGTGCATGCCAGTGTATGCCAGTGTACCATATGCCTGTGTATGCCGGTGTATGCCTGTGTATGCCTGTGTATGCCAGTGTATGCCTGTGTATGCTTTTGTATTCCTGTGTATGCCTGTGTATGCCTGTGTATTCCTGTGTATGCCTGTGTATGCCTGTTAATGCCGGTGTATGCCCGTTAATGCCAGTGTATGCCCTTTAATGCCTGTGTAAGCCCTTGAATGCTGTGTATGCCTGTGTACCATATGCCTGTGTGTGCCGGTGTATGCCTGTGTATGCCTGTGTATGCCTGTGTATGCCTGTGCATGCCAATTTGTGCCTGTGTATGCCTGTGTATGCCTGTGTTTGCCTGTATTTGCATATGTATGCCTGTGTATGCCTTTGTATGCTTTTGTATGCCTGTGTATGCCTGTGTGTGCCTGTTTATGGCTGTGTATGCCTGTGTATGCCTGTGTATGGCTGTGTATGCCTGTGCATGCCAGTGTATGCCTGTGTTTGCCTGTGTATGCCTGTGCATGCCAGTGTATGCCTGTGTACTATATGCCTGTGTGTGCCGGTGTATGCCTGTGTATGCCTATGTATGCCTATGTATGCTCGTGTATGCCTGTGTATTCCTGTGTATGCCCTTGAATGCCTGTGTGTGCCTGTGTAGGCCTGTACATGCCAGTGTATGCCTGTGTATGCCTGTGTACTATATGCCTGTGTGTGCCGGTGTATGGCTGTGTATGCCTGTGCATGCCAGTGTATGTCTGTGTATGCCTGTGTATTCCTGTGTATGCCTGTGCATGCCAGTGTATGCCTGTGTATGCCTGTGTACCATATGCCTGTGTGTGCCGGTGTATGGCTGTGTATGCCTGTGTATTCCTTTGTATGCCTGTGTATGCCTGTTAATGCCTGTGTATGCCCGTGAATGCTGTGTATGCCTGTGTATGCCTGTGTATGCCTGTGTATGCATGTGTATGCCTGTGCATGCCAGTTTATGCCTGTGTATGCCAGTTTATGCCTGTGTATGCCTGTGTATGCCTGTGTATGCCTGTGCATGCCAGTTTATGCCTGTGTATGCCTGTGTACCATAGGCCTGTGTGTGCCGGTGTATGCCTGTGTATGCCAGTGTTTTCCTGTGTATTCCTGTGTATGCCTGTGTATGCCTGTGTATGCCTGTGCATGCCAGTGTATGCCTGTGTATGCCTGTGTACCATATGCCTGTGTGTGCCGGTGTATGCCTGTGTATGCCCGTGAATGCCTGTGTATGCCTGTGTATGCTTTTGTATGCCTGTGTATGCCTGTGTATGCCTGTGTATGCCTGTGTGTGCCTGTGTATGTCTGTGTATGCCTGTGTATGCCTGTGTATGGCTGTGTATCATGTGTATGCCAGTGTATGCCTGTGTTTGCCTGTGTATGCCTCTGCATGCCAGTGTATGCCTGTGTACTATATGCCTCTGTGTGCCGGTGTATGCCTGTGTATGCCTGTGTATGCCTATGTATGCCTGTGTATGCTCGTGTATGCCTGTGTATGCCTGTGTATGCCCTTGAATGCCTGTGTATGCCTGTGTATGCCTATGTATGCCTGTACATGCCAGTGTATGCCTGTGTATGCCTGTGTACCATATGCCTGTGTGTGCCGGTGTATGGCTGTGTATGCCTGTGCATGCCAGTGTATGTCTGTGTATGCCTGTGTATTCCTGTGTATGCCTGTGCATGCCAGTGTATGCCTGTGTATGCCTGTTTACCATATGCCTGTGTGTGCCGGTGTATGGCTGTGTATGCCTGTGTATTCCTTTGTATGCCTGTGTATGCCTGTTAATGCCTGTGTATGCCCGTGAATGCTGTGTATGCCTGTGTATGCCTGTGTATGCCTGTGTATGCATGTGTATGCCTGTGCATGCCAGTTTATGCCTGTGTATGCCAGTTTATGCCTGTGTATGCCTGTGTATGCCTGTGTATGCCTGTGTATGCCTGTGCATGCCAGTGTATGCCTGTGTATGCCTGTGTACCATAGGCCTGTGTGTGCCGGTGTATGCCTGTGTATGCCAGTGTTTTCCTGTGTATTCCTGTGTATGCCTGTGTATGCCTGTGTATGCCTGTGCATGCCAGTGTATGCCTGTGTATGCCTGTGTACCATATGCCTGTGTGTGCCGGTGTATGCCTGTGTATGCCCGTGAATGCCTGTGTATGCCTGTGTATGCTTTTGTATGCCTGTGTATGCCTGTGTATGCCTGTGTATGCCTGTGTGTGCCTGTGTATGTCTGTGTATGCCTGTGTATGCCTGTGTATGGCTGTGTATCATGTGTATGCCAGTGTATGCCTGTGTTTGCCTGTGTATGCCTCTGCATGCCAGTGTATGCCTGTGTACTATATGCCTCTGTGTGCCGGTGTATGCCTGTGTATGCCTGTGTATGCCTATGTATGCCTGTGTATGCTCGTGTATGCCTGTGTATGCCTGTGTATGCCCTTTGAATGCCTGTGTATGCCTGTGTATGCCTATGTATGCCTGTACATGCCAGTGTATGCCTGTGTACCATATGCCTGTGTATGCCTGTGTGTGCCGGTGTATGGCTGTGTATGCCTGTGTATGACAGTGTATGCCTGTGTATTCCTGTGTAAGCCTGTGTATGCCTGTGTCTGCCCGTGAATGCCTGTGTATGCCTGTGTATGCCTGGAAATTCCTGTATATGCCTGTGTATGCCTGTTAATGCCTGTGTATGCCTGTGTATGCCTGTGTTTGCCTGTGTATGCCTGTGTATGCCCATGTACGCCTGTGTATGCCCGTGAATGCCTGTGTATGCCTGTGTATGCCTGTGCATGCCAGTGTATGCCTGTGTATGCCTGTGTACCATATGCCTGTATGTGCCTGTGTATGCCAGTGTCTGCCTGTGTATGCCTGTGTATTCCTGTGAATGTCTGTTTGTGCCTATATATGCCTGTGTATGCCTGAGAATGCCGGTGTATGCATATGTATGCCTGTGTATGCCTTTGTATGCCTGTGTATGCCTGTGTATGCCTGTGTGTGCCTGTGCATGTCTGCGTATGCCTGTTTATGCCTGTGTATGGCTGTGTATTCCTGTGTATGCCTGTGTATGCCTTGTACCATATGCCTGTGTGTGCCGGTGTATGCCCGTGTATGCCTGTGTATGCCTGTGTACCATATGCCTGTGTGTGCCGGTGTATGCCTGTGTATGCCTGTGTATGCCTGTGTATGCCTGTGTATGCCAGTGTTTTCCTGTGTATGCCTGTGTATTCCTGTGTATGCCCATGTATGCCTGTGTATGCCCGTGAATGCCTGTGTATGCCTGTGTATGCCTGTGCATGCCAGTGTATGCCTGTGTATGCCTGTGTACCATATGCCTGTGTGTGCCTGTGTATGGCTGTGTATGCCTGTGTATGCCAGTGTATGCCTGTGTTTGCCTGTGTATGCCTGTGCATGCCAGTGTATGCCTGTGTACTATATGCCTGTGTATGCCTATGTATGCCTATGTATGCTCGTGTATGCCTGTGTATGCCCTTGAATGCCTGTGTATGCCTGTGTAGGCCTGTACATGCCAGTGTATGCCTGTGTACCATATGCCTGTGTGTGCCGGTGTATGGCTGTGTATGCCTGTGTATGACGGTGTATGCCTATGTATGCCTGTAGATATCAGTGTATGCCTGTGTATCATATGCCTGTGTGTGCCGGTGTATGGCTGTGTATGCCTGTGTATGCCTGTGCATGCCAGTGTATGTCTGTGTATGCCTGTGTATGCCTGTGTATGCCTGTGCATGCCAGTGTATGTCTGTGTCTGCCTGTGTACCATATGCCTGTGTGTGCCGGTGTATGGCTGTGTATGCCTGTGTATTCCTTTTTATACCTGTGTATGCCTATGTATGCCTGTCAATGCCTGTGTATGCCCGTGAATGCCTGTGTATGCCTGTGTATGCCTGTGTACCATATGCCTGTGTGTGTCGGTGTATGCCTGTGTATGCCTGTGTATGCCTGTGTATGCCTGTGTATGCCTGTGTATGCCTGTGCATGCCAGTTTATGCCTGTGTATGCCTGTGTATGCCTGTGTATGCCTGTGTAGCCAGTGTTTTCCTGTGTATGCCTGTGTATTCCTGTGTATGCCCATGTATGCCTGTGTATGCCCGTGAATGCCTGTGTATGCCTGTGTACCATATGCCTGTGTGTGCCTGTGTATGGCTGTGTATGCCTGTGTATGCCAGTGTATGCCTGTGTTTGCCTGTGTATGCCTGTGCATGCCAGTGTATGCCTGTGTACTATATGCCTGTGTGTGCCGGTGTATGCCTGTGTATGCCTGTGTATGCCTATGTATGCCTGTGTATGCCCTTGAATGCCTGTGTATGCCTGTGTAGGCCTGTACATGCCAGTGTATGCCTGTGTTTGCCTGTGTATGCCTGTGCATGCCAGTGTATGCCTGTGTACCATATGCCTGTGTGTGCCGGTGTATGGCTGTGTATGCCTGTGTATGACGGTGTATGCCTATGTATGCCTGTAGATACCAGTGTATGCCTGTGTACCATATGCCTGTGTGTGCCGGTGTATGGCTGTGTATGCCTGTGTATGCCTCTGCATGCCAGTGTATGTCTGTGTATGCCTGTGTATGACTGTGTATGCCTGTGCATGCCAGTGTATGTCTGTGTATGCCTGTGTACCATATGCCTGTGTGTGCCGGTGTATGGCTGTGTATGCCTGTGTATTCCTTTGTATACCTGTGCATGCCTGTGTATGCCTGTTAATGCCTGTGTATGCCCGTGAATGCTGTGTATGCCTGTGTATGCCTGTGTACCATATGCCTGTGTGTGCCGGTGTATGCCTGTGTATGCCTGTGTATGCCTGTGTATGCCTGTGTATGCCTGTGCATGCCAGTTTCTGCCTGTGTATGCCTGTGTACCATATGCCTGTGTGTGCCGGTGTATACCTGTGTATGCCTGTGTATGCCAGTGTTTTCCTGTGTATGCCTGTGTATTCCTGTGTATGCCTCTGTATGCCCGTGTATGCCCGTGAATGCCTGTGTATGCCTGTGTATGCTTTTGTATGCCTGTGTATGCCTGTGTGTGCCTGTGTATGTCTGTGTATGCCTGTGTATGCCTGTGTATGGCTGTGTATGCCTGTGTATGCCAGCGTATGCCTGTCTTTGCCTGTGTATGCCTGTGCATGCCAGTGTATGCCTGTGTACTATATGCCTGTGTGTGCCGGTGTATGGCTGTATATGCCTGTGTATGCCAGTGTTTGCCTGTGTATGCCTGTGTATTCCTTTGTATACCTGTGCATGCCTGTGTATGCCTGTTAATGCCTGTGTATGCCCGTGAATGCCTGTGTATGCCTGTTAATGCCTGTGTATGCCTGTGAATGCTGTGTATGCCTGTGTATGCCTGTGTACCATATGCCTGTGTGTGCCGGTGTATGCCTGTGTATGCCTGTGTATGCCTGTGTATGCCTGTGCATGCCAGTTTATGCCTGTGTATGCCTGTGTACCATATGCCTGTGTGTGCCGGTGTATACCTGTGTATGCCTGTGTATGCCAGTGTTTTCCTGTGTATGCCTGTGTATTCCTGTGTATACCTCTGTATGCCCGTGTATGCCCGTGAATGCTTGTGTATGCCTGTGTATGCTTTTGTATGCCTGTGTGTGCCTGTGTATGTCTGTGTATGCCTGTGTATGCCTGTGTATGGCTGTGTATGCCTGTGTATGCCAGCGTATGCCTGTCTTTGCCTGTGTATGCCTGTGCATGCCAGTGTATGCCTGTGAACCATATGCCTGTGTGTGCCGGTGTATGCCTGTGTATGCCTATGTATGCCTATGTATGCTCGTGTATGCCTGTGTATGCCTGTGTATGCCCTTGAATGCCTGTGTATGCCTGTGTAGGCCTGTACATGCCAGTGTATGCCTGTGTACCATATGCCTGTGTGTGCCGGTGTATGGCTGTGTATGCCTGTGTATGACGGTGTATGCATATGTATGCCTGTAGATGCCAGTGTATGCCTGTGAACCATATGCCTGTGTGTGCCGGTGTATGGCTGTATATGCCTGTGTATGCCAGTGTTTGCCTGTGTATGGCTGTGTATTCCTGTGTATGCCTGTGTATGCCTGTGTATGCCTGTGTGTGCCTCTGTATGCCTGTGTATGCCCGTGAATGCCTGTGTATGCCTGTTTATTCTTGTGTATGCCTGTGTATGCCTGTGTATGCCTGTGCATGCCAGTGTATGCCTGTGTACTATATGCCTGTGTGTGCCGGTGTATGCCTGTGTATGCCTATGTATGCCTATGTATGCCTGTGTATGCCCTTGAATGCCTGTGTATGGCTGTGTATGCCTGTGCATGCCAGTGTATGCCTGTGTATGCCTGTGTATGCCTGTGCATGCCAGTGTATGCCTGTGTACTATATGCCTGTGTGTGCCGGTGTATGCCTGTGTATGCCTATGTATGCCTATGTATGCTCGTGTATGCCTGTGTATTCCTGTGTATGCCCTTGAATGCCTGTGTGTGCCTGTGTAGGCCTGTACATGCCAGTGTATGCCTGTGTATGCCTGTGTACCATATGCCTGTGTGTGCCGGTGTATGGCTGTGTATGCCTGTGCATGCCAGTGTATGTATGTGTATGCCTGTGTATTCCTGTGTATGCCTGTGCATGCCAGTGTATGCCTGTGTATGCCTGTGTACCATATGCCTGTGTGTGCCGGTGTATGGCTGTGTATGCCTGTGTATTCCTTTGTATGCCTGTGTATGCCTGTTAATGCCTGTGTATGCCCGTGAATGCTGTGTATGCCTGTGTATGCCTGTGTATGCCTGTGTATGCATGTGTATGCCTGTGCATGCCAGTTTATGCCTGTGTATGCCAGTTTATGCCTGTGTATGCCTGTGTATGCCTGTGTATGCCTGTGTATGCCTGTGTATGCCTGTGCATGCCAGTTTATGCCTGTGTATGCCTGTGTACCATAGGCCTGTGTGTGCCGGTGTATGCCTGTGTATGCCAGTGTTTTCCTGTGTATTCCTGTGTATGCCTGTGTATGCCTGTGTATGCCTGTGCATGCCAGTGTATGCCTGTGTATGCCTGTGTACCATATGCCTGTGTGTGCCGGTGTATGCCTGTGTATGCCCGTGAATGCCTGTGTATGCCTGTGTATGCCTTTGTATGCCTGTGTATGCCTGTGTATGCCTGTGTATGCCTGTGTGTGCCTGTGTATGTCTGTGTATGCCTGTGTATGCCTGTGTATGGCTGTGTATCATGTGTATGCCAGTGTATGCCTGTGTTTGCCTGTGTATGCCTCTGCATGCCAGTGTATGCCTGTGTACTATATGCCTCTGTGTGCCGGTGTATGCCTGTGTATGCCTGTGTATGCCTATGTATGCCTGTGTATGCTCGTGTATGCCTGTGTATGCCTGTGTATGCCCTTGAATGCCTGTGTATGCCTGTGTATGCCTATGTATGCCTGTACATGCCAGTGTATGCCTGTGTATGCCTGTGTACCATATGCCTGTGTGTGCCGGTGTATGGCTGTGTATGCCTGTGCATGCCAGTGTATGTCTGTGTATGCCTGTGTATTCCTGTGTATGCCTGTGCATGCCAGTGTATGCCTGTGTATGCCTGTGTACCATATGCCTGTGTGTGCCGGTGTATGGCTGTGTATGCCTGTGTATTCCTTTGTATGCCTGTGTATGCCTGTTAATGCCTGTGTATGCCCGTGAATGCTGTGTATGCCTGTGTATGCCTGTGTATGCCTGTGTATGCATGTGTATGCCTGTGCATGCCAGTTTATGCCTGTGTATGCCAGTTTATGCCTGTGTATGCCTGTGTATGCCTGTGTATGCCTGTGTATGCCTGTGCATGCCAGTTTATGCCTGTGTATGCCTGTGTACCATAGGCCTGTGTGTGCCGGTGTATGAATGTGTATGCCAGTGTTTTCCTGTGTATTCCTGTGTATGCCTGTGTATGCCTGTGTATGCCTGTGCATGCCAGTGTATGCCTGTGTATGCCTGTGTACCATATGCCTGTGTGTGCCGGTGTATGCCTGTGTATGCCCGTGAATGCCTGTGTATGCCTGTGTATGCTTTTGTATGCCTGTGTATGCCTGTGTATGCCTGTGTATGCCTGTGTGTGCCTGTGTATGTCTGTGTATGCCTGTGTATGCCTGTGTATGGCTGTGTATCATGTGTATGCCAGTGTATGCCTGTGTTTGCCTGTGTATGCCTCTGCATGCCAGTGTATGCCTGTGTACTATATGCCTCTGTGTGCCGGTGTATGCCTGTGTATGCCTGTGTATGCCTATGTATGCCTGTGTATGCTCGTGTATGCCTGTGTATGCCTGTGTATGCCCTTGAATGCCTGTGTATGCCTGTGTATGCCTATGTATGCCTGTACATGCCAGTGTATGCCTGTGTACCATATGCCTGTGTATGCCTGTGTGTGCCGGTGTATGGCTGTGTATGCCTGTGTATGCCAGTGTATGCCTGTGTATTCCTGTGTAAGCCTGTGTATGCCTGTGTCTGCCCGTGAATGCCTGTGTATGCCTGTGTATGCCTGGAAATTCCTGTATATGCCTGTGTATGCCTGTTAATGCCTGTGTATGCCTGTGTATGCCTGTGTTTGCCTGTGTATGCCTGTGTATGCCTTGTACCATATGCCTGTGTGTGCCGGTGTATGCCCGTGTATGCCTGTGTACCATATGCCTGTGTGTGCCGGTGTATGCCTGTGTATGCCTGTGTATGCCTGTGTATGCCTGTGTATGCCAGTGTTTTCCTGTGTATGCCTGTGTATTCCTGTGTATGCCCATGTATGCCTGTGTATGCCCGTGAATGCCTGTGTATGCCTGTGTATGCCTGTGCATGCCAGTGTATGCCTGTGTATGCCTGTGTACCATATGCCTGTGTGTGCCTGTGTATGGCTGTGTATGCCTGTGTATGCCAGTGTATGCCTGTGTTTGCCTGTGTATGCCTGTGCATGCCAGTGTATGCCTGTGTACTATATGCCTGTGTATGCCTATGTATGCCTATGTATGCTCGTGTATGCCTGTGTATGCCCTTGAATGCCTGTGTATGCCTGTGTAGGCCTGTACATGCCAGTGTATGCCTGTGTACCATATGCCTGTGTGTGCCGGTGTATGGCTGTGTATGCCTGTGTATGACGGTGTATGCCTATGTATGCCTGTAGATATCAGTGTATGCCTGTGTATCATATGCCTGTGTGTGCCGGTGTATGGCTGTGTATGCCTGTGTATGCCTGTGCATGCCAGTGTATGTCTGTGTATGCCTGTGTATGCCTGTGTATGCCAGTGCATGCCAGTGTATGTCTGTGTATGCCTGTGTACCATATGCCTGTGTGTGCCGGTGTATGGCTGTGTATGCCTGTGTATTCCTTTTTATACCTGTGTATGCCTATGTATGCCTGTTAATGCCTGTGTATGCCCGTGAATGCCTGTGTATGCCTGTGTATGCCTGTGTACCATATGCCTGTGTGTGTCGGTGTATGCCTGTGTATGCCTGTGTATGCCTGTGTATGCCTGTGTATGCCTGTGTATGCCTGTGCATGCCAGTTTATGCCTGTGTATGCCTGTGTATGCCTGTGTATGCCTGTGTATGCCAGTGTTTTCCTGTGTATGCCTGTGTATTCCTGTGTATGCCCATGTATGCCTGTGTATGCCCGTGAATGCCTGTGTATGCCTGTGTACCATATGCCTGTGTGTGCCTGTGTATGGCTGTGTATGCCTGTGTATGCCAGTGTATGCCTGTGTTTGCCTGTGTATGCCTGTGCATGCCAGTGTATGCCTGTGTACTATATGCCTGTGTGTGCCGGTGTATGCCTGTGTATGCCTATGTATGCCTATGTATGCCTGTGTATGCCCTTGAATGCCTGTGTATGCCTGTGTAGGCCTGTACATGCCAGTGTATGCCTGTGTTTGCCTGTGTATGCCTGTGCATGCCAGTGTATGCCTGTGTACCATATGCCTGTGTGTGCCGGTGTATGGCTGTGTATGCCTGTGTATGACGGTGTATGCCTATGTATGCCTGTAGATACCAGTGTATGCCTGTGTACCATATGCCTGTGTGTGCCGGTGTATGGCTGTGTATGCCTGTGTATGCCTCTGCATGCCAGTGTATGTCTGTGTATGCCTGTGTATGACTGTGTATGCCTGTGCATGCCAGTGTATGTCTGTGTATGCCTGTGTACCATATGCCTGTGTGTGCCGGTGTATGGCTGTGTATGCCTGTGTATTCCTTTGTATACCTGTGCATGCCTGTGTATGCCTGTTAATGCCTGTGTATGCCCGTGAATGCCTGTGTATGCCTGTTAATGCCTGTGTATGCCCGTGAATGCTGTGTATGCCTGTGTATGCCTGTGTACCATATGCCTGTGTGTGCCGGTGTATGCCTGTGTATGCCTGTGTATGCCTGTGTATGCCTGTGTATGCCTGTGCATGCCAGTTTATGCCTGTGTATGCCTGTGTATGCCTGTGTACCATATGCCTGTGTGTGCCGGTGTATACCTGTGTATGCCTGTGTATGCCAGTGTTTTCCTGTGTATGCCTGTGTATTCCTGTGTATGCCTCTGTATGCCCGTGTATGCCCGTGAATGCCTGTGTATGCCTGTGTATGCTTTTGTATGCCTGTGTATGCCTGTGTGTGCCTGTGTATGTCTGTGTATGCCTGTGTATGCCTGTGTATGGCTGTGTATGCCTGTGTATGCCAGCGTATGCCTGTCTTTGCCTGTGTATGCCTGTGCATGCCAGTGTATGCCTGTGTACTATATGCCTGTGTGTGCCGGTGTATGGCTGTGTATGCCTGTGTATGCCAGTGTTTGCCTGTGTATGCCTGTGTATTCCTTTGTATACCTGTGCATGCCTGTGTATGCCTGTTAATGCCTGTGTATGCCCGTGAATGCCTGTGTATGCCTGTTAATGCCTGTGTATGCCCGTGAATGCTGTGTATGCCTGTGTATGCCTGTGTAGCATATGCCTGTGTGTGCCGGTGTATGCCTGTGTATGCCTGTGTATGCCTGTGTATGCCTGTGCATGCCTGTGTATGCCTGTGTATGCCTGTGTACCATATGCCTGTGTGTGCCGGTGTATACCTGTGTATGCCTGTGTATGCCAGTGTTTTCCTGTGTATGCCTGTGTATTCCTGTGTATACCTCTGTATGCCCGTGTATGCCCGTGAATGCTTGTGTATGCCTGTGTATGCTTTTGTATGCCTGTGTGTGCCTGTGTATGTCTGTGTATGCCTGTGTATGCCTGTGTATGGCTGTGTATGCCTGTGTATGCCAGCGTATGCCTGTCTTTGCCTGTGTATGCCTGTGCATGCCAGTGTATGCCTGTGTACTATATGCCTGTGTGTGCCGGTGTATGCCTGTGTATGCCTATGTATGCCTATGTATGCTCGTGTATGCCTGTGTATGCCTGTGTATGCCCTTGAATGCCTGTGTATGCCTGTGTAGGCCTGTACATGCCAGTGTATGCCTGTGTACCATATGCCTGTGTGTGCCGGTGTATGGCTGTGTATGCCTGTGTATGACGGTGTATGCATATGTATGCCTGTAGATGCCAGTGTATGCCTGTGAACCATATGCCTGTGTGTGCCGGTGTATGGCTGTATATGCCTGTGTATGCCAGTGTTTGCCTGTGTATGGCTGTGTATTCCTGTGTATGCCTGTGTATGCCTGTGTATGCCTGTGTGTGCCTCTGTATGCCTGTGTATGCCCGTGAATGCCTGTGTATGCCTGTTTATTCTTGTGTATGCCTGTGTATGCCCGTGTATGCTTGTGTATGCCTGTGTATGCCGGTGTATGCCCGTGAATGCCTGTGAATGCCTGTGTATGCCTGTGCATGCCAGTGTATGCCTGTGTACCATATGCCTGTATGTGCCGATGTATGTCTGTGTATGGCTGTGTTTTCCTGTGTATGCCTGTGTATTCCTGTGTATACCTCTGTATGCCCGTGTATGCCCGTGAATGCTTGTGTATGCCTGTGTATGCTTTTGTATGCCTGTGTGTGCCTGTGTATGTCTGTGTATGCCTGTGTATGCCTGTGTATGGCTGTGTATGCCTGTGTATGCCAGCGTATGCCTGTCTTTGCCTGTGTATACCTGTGAATTCCAGTGTATGCCTGTGGACCATATGCCTGTGTGTGCCGGAGTATGCCCGTGTATGCCTGTGTATTCCTGTGTATGCCTGTGTATTCCCGTGAATGCCTGTGTATGCCTGTGTATGCCTGTGTATGCCTGTGCATGCCAGTGTATGTCTGTGTTTGCCTGTGTACCATGCCTGTGTGTGCCGGTGTATGGCTGTGTATGCCTGTGTATTCCTTTGTATGCCTGTGTATGTCTGTGTATGCCTGTTAATGCCTGTGTATGCCCGTGAATGCCTGTGTATGCCTGTTAATGCCTGTGTATGCCCGTGAATGCTGTGTATACCTGTGTATGCCTGTGTACCATATGCCTGTGTGTGCCGGTGTATGCCTGTGAATGGCTGTGTATGCCTGTGCATGCCAGTGTATGCCTGTGTATGCCTGTGTATGCCTCTGTATGCCTGTGTATGCCAGTTTATGCCTGTGTATGCCTGTGTATGCCTGTGTACCATATGCCTGTGTGTGCCGGGTGTATACCTGTGTATGCCTGTGTATGCCAGTGTTTTCCTGTGTATGCCTGTGTATTCCTGTGTATGCCTCTGTATGCCCGTGTATGCCCGTGAATGCCTGTGTATGCCTGTGTATGCTTTTGTATGCCTGTGTATGCCTGTGTGTGCCTGTGTATGTCTGTGTATGCCTGTGTATGCCTGTGTATGGCTGTGTATGCCTGTGTATGCCTGTGTATGCCTGTGCATGGCAGTGTATGCCTGTGTACTATATGCCTGTGTGTGCCGGTGTATGCCTGTGTATGCCTATGTATGCCTATGTATGCTCGTGTATGCCTGTGTATGCCTGTGTATGCCCTTGAATGCCTGTGTATGCCTGTGTAGGCCTGTACATGCCAGTGTATGCCTGTGTACCATATGCCTGTGTGTGCCGGTGTATGGCTGTGTATGCCTGTGTATGACGGTGTATGCCTATGTATGCCTGTAGATGCCAGTGTATGCCTGTGAACCATATGCCTGTGTGTGCCGGTGTATGGCTGTATATGCCTGTGTATGCCAGTGTTTGCCTGTGTATGCCTGTGTATTCCTTTGTATACCTGTGCATGCCTGTGTATGCCTGTTAATGCCTGTGTATGCCCGTGAATGCCTGTGTATGCCTGTTAATGCCTGTGTATGCCCGTGAATGCTGTGTATGCCTGTGTATGCCTGTGTACCATATGCCTGTGTGTGCCGGTGTATGCCTGTGTATGCCTGTGTATGCCTGTGTATGCCTGTGTATGCCTGTGTATGCCTGTGCATGCCAGTTTATGCCTGTGTATGCCCGTGTACCATATGCCTGTGTGTGCCGGTGTATACCTGTGTATGCCTGTGTATGCCAGTGTTTTCCTGTGTATGCCTGTGTATTCCTGTGTATGCCTCTGTATGCCCGTGTATGCCCGTGAATGCCTGTGTATGCCTGTGTATGCTTTTGTATGCCTGTGTATGCCTGTGTGTGCCTGTGTATGTCTGTGTATGCCTGTGTATGCCTGTGTATGGCTGTGTATGCCTGTGTATGCCAGCGTATGCCTGTCTTTGCCTGTGTATGCCTGTGCATGCCAGTGTATGCCTGTGTACTATATGCCTGTGTGTGCCGGTGTATGCCTGTGTATGCCTATGTATGCCTATGTATGCTCGTGTATGCCTGTGTATGCCTGTGTATGCCCTTGAATGCCTGTGTATGCCTGTGTAGGCCTGTACATGCCAGTGTATGCCTGTGTACCATATGCCTGTGTGTGCCGGTGTATGGCTGTGTATGCCTGTGTATGACGGTGTATGCCTATGTATGCCTGTAGATGCCAGTGTATGCCTGTGAACCATATGCCTGTGTGTGCCGGTGTATGGCTGTATATGCCTGTGTATGCCAGTGTTTGCCTGTGTATGGCTGTGTATTCCTGTGTATGCCTGTGTATGCCTGTGTGTGCCTCTGTATGCCTGTGTATGCCCGTGAATGCCTGTGTATGCCTGTTTATTCTTGTGTATGCCTGTGTATGCCCGTGTATGCTTGTGTATGCCTGTGTATGCCGGTGTATGCCCGTGAATGCCTGTGAATGCCTGTGTATGCCTGTGCATGCCAGTGTATGCCTGTGTATGCCTGTGTGCCATATGCCTGTATGTGCCGATGTATGTCTGTGTATGGCTGTGTATTCCTGTGTATGCCAGCGTATGCCAGTGTATACCTGTGAATTCCAGTGTATGCCTGTGGACCATATGCCTGTGTGTGCCGGAGTATGCCCGTGTATGCCTGTGTATGCCTGTGTATGCCTGTGTATTCCCGTGAATGCCTGTGTATGCCTGTGTATGCCTGTGTATGCCTGTGCATGCCAGTGTATGTCTGTGTTTGCCTGTGTACCATGCCTGTGTGTGCCGGTGTATGGCTGTGTATGCCTGTGTATTCCTTTGTATGCCTGTGTATGCCTGTGTATGCCTGTTAATGCCTGTGTATGCCCGTGAATGCCTGTGTATGCCTGTTAATGCCTGTGTATGCCCGTGAATGCTGTGTATACCTGTGTATGCCTGTGTACCATATGCCTGTGTGTGCCGGTGTATGCCTGTGAATGGCTGTGTATGCCTGTGCATGCCAGTGTATGCCTGTGTATGCCTGTGTATGCCTGTGTATGCCTGTGTATGCCTGTGTATGCCTGTGTATGCCTGTGTATGCCTGTGTATTCCTGTGAATGCCTGTGTATGCCTGTGTATGCCTGTGCATGCCAGTGTATGTCTGTGTATGCCTGTGTACCATATGCCTGTGTGTGCCGGTGTATGGCTGTGTATGCCTGTGTATTCCTTTGTATGCCTGTGTATGCCTGTGTATGCCTGTTAATGCCTGTGTATGCCCGTGAATGCCTGTGTATGCCTGTTAATGCCTGTGTATGCCCGTGAATGCTGTGTATGCCTGTGTATGCCTGTGTACCATATGCCTGTGTGTGCCGGTGTATGCCTGTGTATGCCTGTGTATGCCTGTGTATGCCTGTTCATGCCAGTGTATGCCTGTGTATGCCTGTGTATGCCTGTGTATGCCTGTGTATGCCTGTACCATATGCCTGTGTGTGCCGGTGTATGCCTGTGTATGCCTGTGTATGCCTGTGTATGCCTGTGTATGCCTGTGTATGCCTGTTCATGCCAGTGTATGCCTGTGTATGCCTGTGTATGCCCGTGAATGCCTGTGTATGCCTGTTAATGCCTGTGTATGCCCGTGAATGCTGTGTATGCCTGTGTATGCCTGTGTACCATATGCCTGTGTGTGCCGGTGTATGCCTGTGTATGCCTGTGTATGCCTGTGTATGCCTGTTCATGCCAGTGTATGCCTGTGTATGCCTGTGTATGCCTGTGTATGCCTGTGTATGCCTGTACCATATGCCTGTGTGTGCCGGTGTATGCCTGTGTATGCCTGTGTATGCCTGTGTATGCCTGTGTATGCCTGTGTATGCCTGTTCATGCCAGTGTATGCCTGTGTATGCCTGTGTATGCCTGTGTATGCCTGTGTATGCCTGTGTATGCCTGTGTATGCCTGTGTATGCCTGTGTATGCCTGTGTATGCCTGTGTATGCCTGTGTATGCCTGTGTATGCCTGTGTTTGCCTGTGTATGCCTGTGTATGCCTGTGTCTGCCCGTGCATGCCTGTGTATGCCTGTGTATGCATATGTATGCCTGTATATGCCTTTGTATGCCTGTGTTTGCCAATGTGTGCCTGTGTATGTTTGTGTATGCCTGTGTATGGCTGTGTAGTCTGTGTATGCCATTGTATGCCAGTGTATGCCTGTGTTCCTGTGTATGCCTGTTCATGCCAGTGTATGCCAGTGTACCATATGCCTGTGTATGCCGGTGTATGCCTGTGTATGCCTGTGTATGCCTGTGTATTCCTGTGTATGCCTGTGTATGCCTGTGTATGCCTGTGTATGCCTCTGTATGCCCGTGTATGCCCGTGAAAGCCTGTGTATGCCTGTGTATGCCTTTGTATGCCTGTGTATGCCTGTGTGTGCCTGTGTATGCCTGTGTATGCCTGTGTATGCCCGTGTATGCCTGTGTATGCCTGTGTATGCCTGTGTATTCCTGTGAATGCCTGTGTATGCCTGTGTATGCCTGTGTATGCCTGTGCATGCCAGTGTATGTCTGTGTATGCCTGTGTACCATATGACCGTGTGTGCCGGTGTATGGCTGTGTATGCCTGTGTATTCCTTTGTATGCCTGTGTATGCCTGTTAATACCTGTGTATGCCCGTGAATGCCTGTGTATGCCTGTTAATGCCTGTGTATGCCCGTGAATGCTGTGTATGCCTGTGTATGCCTGTGTACCATATGCCTGTGTGTGCCGGTGTATGCCTGTGTATGCCGATGTATGCCTGTGTATGCCTGTGTATGCCTGTGTATGCCTGTGTATGCCTGTGTATGCCTGTGTATGCCTGTGCATGCCAGTTTATGCCTGTGTATGCCTGTGTATGCCTGTGTATGACGGTGTATGCCTATGTATGCCTGTAGATGCCAGTGTATGCCTGCGTATGGCTGTGTAGTCTGTGTATGCCAGTGTATGCCAGTGTATGCCTGTGTTCCTGTGTATGCCTGTTCATGCCAGTGTATGCCAGTGTACCATTTGCCTGTGTATGCCGGTGTATGCCTGTGTATGCCTGTGTATGCCTGTGTATGCCAGTGTATGCCAGTGTATGCCTGTGTATGCTTTTGTATTCCTGTGTATGCCTGTGTATGCCTGTGTATTCCTGTGTATGCCTGTGTATGCCTGTGTATGCCTGTGTATGCCTGTGTATGCCTGTGTATGCCCGTGTATTCCTGTGTTTGCCTGTGCATGCCAGTGTATGCCTGTTTACCATATGCCTGTGACCCGGTGTATGCCTGTGTATGCCTCTGTATGCCCGTGTATGCCCGTGAAAGCCTGTGTATGCCTGTGTATGCTTTTGTATGCCTGTGTATGCCTGTGTGTGCCTGTGTATGCCTGTGTATGCCTGTGTAGGCCTGTGTATGGCTGTGTATGCCTGTGTATGCCAGTGTATGCTTTTGTATGCCTGTGTATGCCTGTGTGTGCCTGTGTATGCCTGTGTATGCCTGTGTATGCCTGTGTATGCCTGTGTATGCCTGTGTATGGCTGTGTATGCCTGTGTATGCCAGTGTATGCCAGTGCATGCCTGTATATGCTTTTGTATTCCTGTGTATGCCTGTGTATGCCTGTGTATTCCTGTGTATGCCTGTTTACCATATGCCTGTGTGTGCCGGTGTATGCCTGTGTATGCCTCTGTATGCCCGTGTATGCCCGTGTATTCCTGTGTATGCCTGTGCATGCCAGTGTATGCTTGTTTACCATATGCCTGTGTGTGCCGGTGTATGCCTGTGTATGCCTCTGTATGCCCGTGTATGCCCGTGAAAGCCTGTGTATGCCTGTGTATGCTTTTGTATGCCTGTGTATGCCTGTGTGTGCCTGTGTATGCCTGTGTATGCCTGTGTATGCCTGTGTATGCCTGTGTATGGCTGTGTATGCCTGTGTATGCCAGTGTATGCCAGTGTATGCCAGTGTATGCCTGTGTATGCTTTTGTATTCCTGTGTATGCCTGTGTATGCCTGTGTATTCCTGTGTATGCCTGTGTATGCCTGTGTATGCCTGTGTATGCCTGTGTATGCCCGTGTATTCCTGTGTATGCCTGTGCATGCCAGTGTATGCCTGTTTACCATATGCCTGTGTGTGCCGGTGTATGCCTGTGTATGCCTCTGTATGCCCGTGTATGCCCGTGAAAGCCTGTGGATGCCTGTGTATGCTTTTGTATGCCTGTGTATGCCTGTGTGTGCCTGTGTATGCCTGTGTATGCCTGTGTATTCCTGTGTATGCCTGTGTATGCCTGTGTATGCCTGTGTATGCCCGTGTATTCCTGTGTATGCCTGTGCATGCCAGTGTATGCCTGTTTACCATATGCCTGTGTGTGCCGGTGTATGCCTGTGTATGCCTATGTATGCCTATGTATGCTCGTGTATGCCTGTGTATGACTGTGTATGCCCTTGAATGCCTGTGTATGCCGGTGTAGGCCTGTACATGCCAGTGTATGCCTGTGTATGCCTGTGTACCATATGCCTGTGTGTGCCGGTGTATGGCTGTGTATGACAGTGTATGCCGATGTATGCCTGTAGATGCCAGTGTATGCCTGTGTACCATATGCCTGTGTGTGCCGGTGTATGGCTGTGTATGCCTGTGGATGCCAGTGTTTGCCAGTGTTTGCCTGTGTATGGCTGTGTATGCCTGTGTATGCCTGTGTATGCCTCTGTATGCCTGTGTATGCTCGTGAATGCCTGTGTATGCCTGTGTATGCTTGTGTATGCCTGTGTATGCCCGTGTATGCTTGTGTATGCCTGTGTATGCCTGTGTATGCCCGTGAATGCCTGTGTATGCCATTGTATGCCTGTGTATGCCTGTGTACCATATGCCTGTATGTGCCGATGTATGCCTGTGTATGCCAGTGTTTGCCTGTGTATGGGTGTGTATTCCTGTGTATGCCTGTGTACCATACGTCTGTATGTGCCGATGTATGCCTGTGTATGCCAGTGTTTGCCTGTGTATGCCTGTGTATTCCTGTGTATGCCTGTGTATGCCTGTTTATGCCTGTATATGCCTGTGTATGCCTGTGTATGCATATATATGCCTGTGTATGCCCTCCTAGTATAGATTATGCCTACGTACTAAAACAAAAAACCTCCGTATGCTCTTCTGTCCTTTACAAGCTCACCGGGACTGCCAGTCAAGTTATTTCGTCGGTGAGCAGGATGTGGAGCCTGGTTGTACTCCCTTCCTTGTTATATGGCCTAGAGGCGCACGTCCTTCATCCCTGGTTTCGCTGGGTAGTTTTCCTCCTGCCTCCGTATAGATGTACGTCGCCTGTATGCCTGTGTATGCATATGTATGCCAGTGTATGCCTGTGTACCATATGCCTGTATGTGCCGATGTATGCCTGTGTATGCCTGTGTATGGCAGTGTTTGCCTGTGTATGCCTGTGTATTCATGTGTATGCCTGTGTATGCCTGTGTATGGCTGTGTATGCCTGTGTATGCCTGTGTACCATATGCCTGTATGTGCCGATGTATGCCTGTGTATGCCAGTGTTTGCCTGTGTATGCCTGTGTATTCATGTGTATGCCTGTGTATGCCTGTGTATGCCTGTGTATGCCTGTGTACCATATGCCTGTATGTGCCGATGTATGCCTGTGTATGCCAGTGTTTGCCTGTGTATGGCTGTGTATTCCTGTGTATGCCTGAGTATGCCTGTGTATGCCTGTTTATGCCTGTATATGCCTGTGCATGCTCGTGTATGCCTGTGTATGACTGTGTATGCCCTTGAATGCCTGTGTATGCCTGTGTAGGCCTGTACATGCCAGTGTATGCCTGTGTATGCCTGTGTACCATATGCCTGTGTGTGCCGGTGTATGGCTGTGTATGACAGTGTATGCCGATGTATGCCTGTAGATGCCAGTGTATGCCTGTGTACCATATGCCTGTGTGTGCCGGTGTATGGCTGTGTATGCCTGTGGATGCCAGTGTTTGCCAGTGTTTGCCTGTGTATGGCTGTGTATTCCTGTGTATGCCTGTGTATGCCTCTGTATGCCTGTGTATGCTCGTGAATGCCTGTGTATGCCTGTGTATGCTTGTGTATGCCTGTGTATGCCCGTGTATGCTTGTGTATGCCTGTGTATGCCTGTGTATGCCCGTGAATGCCTGTGTATGCCATTGTATGCCTGTGTATGCCTGTGTACCATATGCCTGTATGTGCCGATGTATGCCTGTGTATGCCAGTGTTTGCCTGTGTATGGGTGTGTATTCCTGTGTATGCCTGTGTACCATACGTCTGTATGTGCCGATGTATGCCTGTGTATGCCAGTGTTTGCCTGTGTATGCCTGTGTATTCCTGTGTATGCCTGTGTATGCCTGTTTATGCCTGTATATGCCTGTGTATGCCTGTGTATGCATATATATGCCTGTGTATGCCCTCCTAGTATAGATTATGCCTACGTACTAAAACAAAAACCTCCGTATGCTCTTCTGTCCTTTACAAGCTCACCGGGACTGCCAGTCAAGTTATTTCGTCGGTGAGCAGGATGTGGAGCCTGGTTGTACTCCCTTCCTTGTTATATGGCCTAGAGGCGCACGTCCTTCATCCCTGGTTTCGCTGGGTAGTTTTCCTCCTGCCTCCGTATAGATGTACGTCGCCTGTATGCCTGTGTATGCATATGTATGCCAGTGTATGCCTGTGTACCATATGCCTGTATGTGCCGATGTATGCCTGTGTATGCCTGTGTATGGCAGTGTTTGCCTGTGTATGCCTGTGTATTCATGTGTATGCCTGTGTATGCCTGTGTATGGCTGTGTATGCCTGTGTATGCCTGTGTACCATATGCCTGTATGTGCCGATGTATGCCTGTGTATGCCAGTGTTTGCCTGTGTATGCCTGTGTATTCATGTGTATGCCTGTGTATGCCTGTGTATGCCTGTGTATGCCTGTGTATGCCTGTGTACCATATGCCTGTATGTGCCGATGTATGCCTGTGTATGCCAGTGTTTGCCTGTGTATGGCTGTATATTCCTGTGTATGCCTGAGTATGCCTGTGTATGCCTGTTTATGCCTGTATATGCCTGTGCATGCCAGTGTATGCCTGTGTATGCCTGTGTACCATATGCCTGTATGTGCCGATGTATGCCTGTGTATGCCCGTGAATGCCTGGGTATGCCTGTGTATGCCTGTGCATGCCAGTGTATGCCTGTGTATGCCTGTGTACCATATGCCTGTATGTGCCGATGTATGCCTGTGTATGCCAGTGTCTGCCTGTGTATGCCTGTGTATTCCTGTGTATGCCTGTGTATGCCTGTTTATGCCTGTATATGCCTGTGTATGCCTGTGTATGCCTGTGTATGGATATGTATGCATGTGTATGCATGTGAATGCCTGTGTATGCCTGTGTATGCCTGTATATGCCTGTGTATGCCTGTGTGTGCATATATATGCCTGTGTATGCCCTTGAATGCCTGTGTATGCCTGTGTATGCCTGTACATGCCAGTGTATGCCTGTGTATGCCTGTATTCCATATGCCTGTGTGTGCCGGTGTATGGCTGTGTATGCCTGTGCATTCCAGTGTATGACAGTGTATGCCTGTGTGTGCCGGTGTATGGCTGTGTATGCCTGTATATGCCTTTGTATGCCTGTGTATGCCTGTGTATGCCTGTGTATGCCTGTTAATGCCTGTGTATGCATATATATGCCTGTGTATGCCTGTGTATGCCCTTGAATGCCTGTGTATGCCTGTACATGCCAGTGTATGCCTGTGTATGCCTGTGTACCATATGCCTGTGTGTGCCGGTGTATGGCTGTGTATGCCTGTGTATGACAGTGTATGCCTATGTATGCCTGTACATGCCAGTGTATGTCTGTGTATGCCTGTGTACCATATGCCTGTGTGTGCCGGTGTATGGCTGTGTATGCCTGTGTATTCCTTTGTATGCCTGTGTATGCCTGTGTATGCCTGTGTATGCCTGTTAATGCCTGTGAATGCCCGTGAATGCCTGTGTATGCCTGTGTATGCCTGTATATGCCTGTGTATGCCTGTGTATGCCTGTGTATGCATATATATGCCTGTGTATGCCTGTGTATGCATATATATGCCTGTGTATGCCCTTGAATGCCTGTGTATGCCTGTACATGCCAGTGTATGCCTGTGTATGCCTGTGTACCATATGCCTGTGTGTGCCGGTGTATGGCTGTGTATGCCTGTGTATGACAGTGTATGCCTATGTATGCCTGTACATGCCAGTGTATGTCTGTGTATGCCTGTGTACCATATGCCTGTGTGTGCCGGTGTATGGCTGTGTATGCCTGTGTATTCCTTTGTATGCCTGTGTATGCCTGTGTATGCCTGTGTATGCCTGTGTATGCCTGTGTATGCCTGTTAATGCCTGTGTATGCCTGTGTATGCCTGTATATGCCTGAGTATGCCTGTGTATGCCTGTGTATGCCTGTGTATGCATATATATGCCTGTGTATGCCTGTGTATGCCCTTGAATGCCTGTGTATGCCTGTGTATGCCTGTACATGCCAGTGTATGCCTGTGTATGCCTGTGTACCATATGCCTGTGTGTGCCGGTGTATGGCTGTGTATGCCTGTGTATGACAGTGTATGCCTATGTATGCCTGTACATGCCAGTGTATGTCTGTGTATGCCTGTGTACCATATGCCTGTGTGTGCCGGTGTATGGCTGTGTATGCCTGTGTATTCCTTTGTATGCCTGTGTATGCCTGTGTATGCCTGTGTATGCCTGTTAATGCCTGTGTATGCCCGTGAATGCCTGTGTATGCCTGTTAATGCCTGTGTATGCCCGTGAATGCTGTGTATGCCTGTGTATGCCTATGTACCATATGATTGTGTGTGCCGGTTTATGCCTGTGTATGCCTGTGTATGCCTGTGTATGCCTGTGCATGCCAGTGTATGCCTGTGTATGCTTGTGTATGCCTGTGTATGCCTGTGTACCATATTCCTGTGTGTGCCGGTGTATGCCTGTGTATGCCAGTGTTTGCCTGTGTATGCCTGTGTATGATCGTGAATGCCCGTGTATGCCTGTGTATGCCTGTGTATGCCTTTGTATGCCTGTGTATGCCTATGTGTGCCTGTGTATGTCTGTGTATGCCTGTGTATGCCTGTGTATGGCTGTGTAGTCTGTGTATGCCAGTGTATGCCAGTGTATGCCAGTGTATGCCTGTGAACTATATGCCTGTGTATGCCGGTGTATGCCTGTGTATGCCTGTGTATGCCAGTGTATGCCTGTGTATGCCTGTGCACCATATGCCTGTGCACCAAATGCCTGTGTGTGCCGGTGTATGCCTGTGTATGCCTCTGTATGCCCGTGTATGCCCGTGAATGCCCGTGAATGCCTGTGTATGCCTGTGTATGCTTTTTTATTACTGTGTATGCCTGTGTATGCCTGTGTGTGCCTGTGTATGTCTGTTTATGCCTGTGTATGCCTGTGTATGGCTGTGTATGCCTGTGTATGCCTGTGTATGCCTGTGTATGCCAGTGTATGCCTGTGTATGCCGATGTATTCCTGTGTATGCCTGTGTATGCCTATGTATGCCTGTGTATGCTCGTGTATGCCTGTTTATGCCTGTGTATGCCCATGAATGCCTGTGTATTCCTATGTATGCCTGTGTAAGCCTGTACATGCCAGTGTATGCCTGTGTACCATATGCCTGTGTGTGCCGGTGTATGGATGTGTATGCCTGTGTATGACAGTGTATGCCTATGTATGCCTGTGTATTCCTGTGTATGCCTGTGTATGTCTGTGTATGCCGGTGTATGCCAGTGTATGACTGTGTACGCATGTGTATGCCTGTGTATGCCTGTCCATGCCTGTGTATGCCTGTGTATGCCTGTGTATGCCTGTGTATGCCTGTGTATGCCTGTGTATGGCTGTGTATGCCTGTGTATGGCTGTGTATGCCTGTGTATGCCCGTGAATTCCTGTGTATGCCTGTGTATGCATATGTATGCCTGTGTATGTTTGTGTATGCCTGTGTATGCCCGTGATTGCATATGTATGTCTGTGTATGCATATGTATCCGTGTGTATGCCTATGAAAGCCTGTGCATGCATATTTATGCCTGTGTATGCTTGTGAATACCTGTGTATGCCAGTGTATACCTGTGTATGCCTGTGAATGCCTGTGTATGCCAGTGTATGCCTGTGTATGCCTGTGTATTCCTGTGTATGCCCGTGAGTGCCTGTGCATGCCTGTGTTTGCTTGTGTAAGCCTGTGTATGCCCATGAATGCCTGTGTATTCCTGTGTATGCCAGTGTATGCCTGTGTATGCCTGTGTTCCATATGTCTGTGTGTGCCGGTGTATGGGTGTGTATGCCTGTGTATGACAGTGTATGCCTATGTATGCCTGTGTATTCCTGTGTATGCCTGTGTATGTCTGTGTATGCCGGTGTATGCCAGTGTATGACTATGTACGCATGTGTACGCATGTGTATGCCTGTGTATGCCTGTGTATGCCTGTGTATGCCTGTGTATGCCCGTGTATGCTTGTGTATGCCTGTGTATGCCTGTGTATGCCTGTGTATGCCTGTGTATGCCCGTGAATGCCTGTGTATGCCTGTGTATGCCTGTGCATGCCAGTGTATGCCTGTGTGTGCCGGTGTATGGCTGTGTATGCCTGTATATGCCAGTGTTTGCCTGTGTATGGCTGTGTATTCCTGTGTATGCCTGTGTATGCCTGTGTATGCCTCTGTATGCCTGTGTATGCCCGTGTATGCTTGTGTATGCCTGTGTATGCCTGTGTATGCCTGTGTATGCCCGTGAATGCCTGTGTATGCCTGTGTATGCCTGTGCATGCCAGTGTATGCCTGTATATTCCTGTGTACCATATGCCTGTGCGTGCCGGTGTATGGCTGTGTATGCCTGTGTATGCCAGTGTTTGCCTGTGTATGGCTGTGTATTCCTGTGTATGCCTGTGTATGCCTGTGTATGCCTGTGTATGCCTGTGTAGGCCTGTGTATGCCCGTGTATGCTTGTGTATGCCTGTGTATGCCTGTGTATGTCCGTGAATGCCTGTGTATGCCTGTGTATGCCTGTGCATGCCAGTGTATGCCTGTGTATGCCTGTGTACCATATGCCTGTATGTGCCGATGTATGCCTGTGTTTGCCAGTGTTTGCCTGTGTATGCCTGTGTATTCCTGTGTATGCCTGTGTATGCCTGTTTATGCCTGTATATGCCTGTGCATGCCAGAGTATGCCTGTGTACCATATGCCTGTATGTGCCGATGTATGCCTGTGTATGCCTGTGAATGCCTGGGTATGCCTGTGTATGCCTGTGTATGCCAGTGTCTGCCTGTGTATGCCTGTTTATGCCTGTATATGCCTGTGTATGCCTGTGTATGCCTGTGTATGCCTGTGTATGGATATGTATGCCTGTGTATGCATGTGAATGCTTGTGAATGCCTGTGTATGCCTGTGAATTCCTGTGTATGTCTGTGTATGCCTGTGTACCATATGCCTGTGTGTGCCGGTGTATGCCTGTATATGCCTGTGTATGCCTGTGTATGCCTGTGTATGCCTGTGTATGGATATGTATGCCTGTGTATGCATGTGAATGCTTGTGAATGCCTGTGTATGCCTGTGAATTCCTGTGTATGCCTGTGTATGCCTGTGTACCATATGCCTGTGTGTGCCGATGTATGACTGTGTATGCCAGTGTTTGCCTGTGTATGCCTGTGTATTCATGTGTATGCCTGTGTATGCCTGTGTATGCCTGTGTATGCCTGTGTATGCCTGTGTATTCTTGTGTATGCCTGTGTATGCCTATGTCTGCCTGTGTATGCTCGTGTATGCCTGTGTATGCCTGTGTATGCCCATGAATGCCTCTGTATTCCTGTGTATTCCTGTGTATGCCTGTGTATGCCTGTGTATGCCTGTACATGCCAGTACATGCCAGTGTATGCCTGTGTATGCCTGTGTGTGCCGGTGTATGGATGTGTATGCCTGTGTATGACAGTGTATGCCTATGTATGCCGGTGTATTCCTGTGTATGCCTGTGTATGTCTGTGTATGCCGGTGTATGCCAGTGTATGACTGTGTACGCATGTGTATGCCTGTGTATGCCTGTGTATGGCTGTGTATGCCTGTGTACGCCCGTGAATGTCTGTGTATGCAAATGTATGCGTGCGTATGCTTATGAAAGCCTGTGCATGCATATGTATGCCTGTGTATGCTTGTGAATGCCTGTGTATGCCAGTGTATGCCTGTGTATTCCTGTGTATGCCCGTGAGTGCCTGTGTATGCCTGTGTATGCTTGTGTATGCTTGTGTGTAGCCTGTGTACCATAAGCCTGTGTGTGCCGGTGTATGGCTGTGTATGCCTGTGTATGACAGTGTATGCCTATGTATGCCTGTACATGCCAGTGTATGCCTGTGTACCATATGCCTGTGTGTGCCGGTGTATGGCTGTGTATGCCTGTATATGCCAGTGTTTGCCTGTGTATGGCTGTGTATTCCTGTGTATGCCTGTGTATGCCTGTGTATGCCTCTGTATGCCTGTGTATGCCCGTCTATGCTTGTGTATGCCTGTGTATGCCTGTGTATGCCCGTGAATGCCTGTGTATGCCTGTGTATGCCTGTGCATGCCAGTGTATGCCTGTGTACCATATGCCTATGTGTGCCGGTGTATGGCTGTGTATGCCTGTGTATGCCAGTGTATGCCTATGTATGCCTGTGCATGCCAGTGTATGCCTGTGTACCATATGCCCGTGTGTGCCGGTGTATGGCTGTGTATGCCTGTATATGCCAGTGTTTGCCTGTGTATGGCTGTGTATTCCTGTGTATGCCTGTGTATGCCTGTGTATGCCTCTGTATGCCTGTGTATGCCCGTGTATGCTTGTGTATGCCTGTGTATGCCTGTGTATGCCCGTGTATGCCTGTGCATGCCAGTGTTTGCCTGTGTATGCCTGTGTATTCATGTGTATGCCTGTGTATGCCTGTGTATGCCTGTGTACCATATGCCTGTATGTGCCGATGTATGCCTGTGTTTGCCAGTGTTTGCCTGTGTATGCCTGTGTATTCCTGTGTATGCCTGTGTATGCCTGTTTATGCCTGTATATGCCTGTGCATGCCAGAGTATGCCTGTGTACCATATGCCTGTATGTGCCGATGTATGCCTGTGTATGCCCGTGAATGCCTGGGTATGCCTGTGTATGCCTGTGCATGCCAGTGTATGCCTGTGTATGCCTGTGTACCATATGCCTGTATGTGCCGATGTATGCCTGTGTTTGCCAGTGTTTGCCTGTGTATGCCTGTGTATTCCTGTGTATGCCTGTGTATGCCTGTTTATGCCTGTATATGCCTGTGCATGCCAGAGTATGCCTGTGTACCATATGCCTGTATGTGCCGATGTATGCCTGTGTATGCCTGTGAATGCCTGGGTATGCCTGTGTATGCCTGTGTATGCCAGTGTCTGCCTGTGTATGCCTGTTTATGCCTGTATATGCCTGTGTATGCCTGTGTATGCCTGTGTATGCCTGTGTATGGATATGTATGCCTGTGTATGCATGTGAATGCTTGTGAATGCCTGTGTATGCCTGTGAATTCCTGTGTATGTCTGTGTATGCCTGTGTACCATATGCCTGTGTGTGCCTTTGTATGGCTGTGTATGCCTGTGTATTCCTTTGTATGCCTGTGTATGCCTGTTAATGCCTGTGTATGCCCATGAATGCCTGTGTATGCCTGTTAATGCCTGTGTATGCCTGTGAATGCTGTGTATGCCTGTGTACCATATGATTGTGTGTGCCGGTGTATGCCTGTGTATGCCTGTGCATGCCAGTGTATGCCTGTGTATGCCTGTGTATGCCTGTGTATGCCTGTGTACCATATTACTGTGTGTGCCGGTGTATGCCTGTGTATGCCAGTGTTTTCCTGTGTATGCCTGTGTATTCCTGTGTATGCCTGTGTTTGCCTGTGTATGCCTGTGTATGAACGTGAATGCCTGTGTATGCCTGTGTATGCCTATGTATGCCTGTGTATGCCTATGTATGCCTGTGTATGCCTGTGTACCATATGCCTGTATGTGCCGATGTATGCCTGTGTATGGCTGTGTATTCCTGTGTATGCCAGCGTATGCCAGTGTATACCTGTGCATTCCAGTGTATGTCTGTGGACCATATGCCTGTGTGTGCCGGAGTATGCCCGTGTATGCCAGTGTATGCCAGTGTATGCCAGTGTATGCCTGTGAACTATATGCCTGTGTATGCCGGTGTATGCCAGTGTATGCCTGTGTATGCCTGTGCCCCATATGCCTGTGCACCAAATGCCTGTGTGTGCCGGTGTATGCCTGTGTATGCCTCTGTATGCCCGTGTATGCCCGTGAATGCCCGTGAATGCCTGTGTATGCATGTGTATGCTTTTTTATTACTGTGTATGCCTGTGTATGCCTGTGTGTGCCTGTGTATGTCTGTTTATGCCTGTGTATGCCTGTGTATGCCCGTGTATTCCTGTGTATGCCTGTGCATGCCAGTGTATGCCTGTGTACCACTTGCCTGTGTGTGCCGGTGTATGCCTGTGTATGCCTCTGTATGCCCGTGTATGCCCGTGAAAGCCTGTGTATGCCTGTGTATGCCTGTGTGTGCCTGTGTATGCCTGTGTATGCCTGTGTATGCCTGTGTATGGCTGTGTATGCCTGTGTATGCCAGTGTATGCCTGTGTTTGCCTGCGTATGCCTGCGCATGCCGGTGTATGCCTGTGTACTATATGCCTGTGTGCTATATGCCTGTGTACTATATGCCTGTGTGTGCCGGTGTATGGCTGTGTATGCCTATGTATGCCTATGTATGCTCGTGCATGCCTGTGTATGCCTGTGTATGCCCTTGAATGCCTGTGTAGGCCTGTACATGCCAGTGTATGCCTGTGTTTGCCTGTGTACCATATTCCTGTGTGTGCCGGTGTATGTGTGTATGGCTGTGTATGACAGTGTATGCCTATGTATGCCTGTAGATGCCAGTGTATGTCTGTGTATGCCTGTGTACCATATGCCTGTGTGTGCCGGTGTATGGCTGTGTATGCCTGTGTATTCCTTTGTATGCCTGTGTATGCCTGTGTATGCATATATATGCCTGTGTATGCCTGTGTATGCCCTTGAATGCCTGTGTATGCCTGTGTATGCCTGTACATGCCAGTGTATGCCTGTGTTTGCCTGTGTACCATATGCCTGTGTGTGCCGGTGTATGGCTGTGTATGCCTGTGTATGGATATGTATGCCTGTGTATGCCTGTATATGCCTGTGTATGCCTGTGTATGCCTGTGTATGCCTGTGTATGCCTGTGTATGCATATATATGCCTGTGTATGCCTGTGTATGCCCTTGAATGCCTGTGTATGCCTGTGTATGCCTGTATATGCCTGTGTATGCCTGTGTATGCCTGTGTATGGATATGTATGCCTGTGTATGCCTGTATATGCCTGTGTATGCCTGTGTATGCCTGTGTATGCCTGTGTATGCCTGTGTATGCCTGTGTATGCCTGTGTATGCCTGTGTATGCATATATATGCCTGTGTATGCCTGTGTATGCCCTTGAATGCCTGTGTATGCCTGTGTATGCCTGTACATGCCAGTGTATGCCTGTGTTTGCCTGTGTACCATATGCCTGTGTGTGCCGGTGTATGGCTGTGTATGCCTGTGTATGACAGTGTATGCCTATGTATGCCTGTACATGCCAGTGTATGTCTGGGTATGCCTGTGTACCATATGCCTGTGTGTGCCGGTGTATGGCTGTGTATGCCTGTGTATGCCTCTGTATGCCTGTGTATGCTCGTGAATGCCTGTGTATGCCTGTGTATGCTTGTGTATGCCTGTGTATACCCGTGTATGCTTGTGTATGCCTGTGTATGCCCGTGAATGCCTGTGTATGCCATTGTATGCCTGTGTATGCCATTGTATGCCTGTATATGCCTGTGTACCATATGCCTGTATGTATCGATGTATGCCTGTGTATGCCAGTGTTTGCCTGTGTATGCCTGTGTATTCCTGTGTATGCCTGTGTACCATACGTCTGTATGTGCCGATGTATGCCTGTGTATGCCAGTGTTTGCCCCTGTATGCCTGTGTATTCCTGTGTATGCCTGTGTATGCCTGTTTATGCCTGTATATGCCTGTGTATGCCTGTGTATGCCTGTGTATGCATATATATGCCTGTGTATGCCCTCCTAGTATAGATTATGCCTACGTACTAAAAACAAAAACCTCCGTATGCTCTTCTGTCCTTTACAAGCTCACCGGGACTGCCAGTCAAGTTATTTCGTCGGTGAGCAGGATGTGGAGCCTGGTTGTACTCCCTTCCTTGTTATATGGCCTAGAGGCGCACGTCCTTCATCCCTGGTTTCGCTGGGTAGTTTTCCTCCTGCCTCCGTATAGATGTACGTCGCCTGTATGCCTGTGTATGCATATGTATGCCAGTGTATGCCTGTGTACCATATGCCTGTATGTGTCGATGTATGCCTGTGTATGCCAGTGTTTGCCTGTGTATGCCTGTGTATTCATGTGTATGCCTGTGTATGCCTGTGTATGCCTGTGTATGCCTGTGTATGCCTGTGTATGCATGTGTACCATATGCCTGTATGTGCCGATTTATGCCTGTGTATGCCAGTGTATGCCTGTGTATGCCTGTGTATTCCTGTGTATGCCTGTGTATGCCTGTTTATGCCTGTATATGCCTGTGCATGCCAGTGTATGCCTGTGTACCATATGCCTGTATGTGCCGATGTATGCCTGTGTATGCCAGTGTTTGCCTGTGTATGCCTGTGTATTCATGTGTATGCCTGTGTATGCCTGTGTACCATATGCCTGTATGTGCCGATGTATGTCTGTGTATGCCAGTGAATACCTGGGTATGCCTGTGTATTCCTGTGTATGCCTGTGTATGCCTGTGTATGCCTGTTTATGCCTGTATATGCCTGTGCATGCCAGTGTATGCCTGTGTACCATATGCCTGTATGTGCCGATGTATGCCTGTGTATGCCCCTGAATACCTGGGTATGCCTGTGTATGCCTGTGTATGCCTGTGTATGCCTGTGTATGCCTGTGTACCATATGCCTGTATGTGCCGATGTATGCCTGTGTATGCCAGTGTCTGCCTGTGTATGCCTGTGTATTCCTGTGTATGCCTGTGTATGCCTGTTTATGCCTGTATATGCCTGTGTATGCCTGTGTATGCCTGTGTATGGATATGTATGCCTGTGTATGCATGTGAATGCCTGTGTATGCCTGTGTATGCCTGTATATGCCTGTGTATGCCTGTGTATGCCTGTGTATGCCTGTGTATGCCCTTGAATGCCTGTGTATGCCTGTGTATGCCTGTGTATGCCTGTACATGCCAGTGTATGCCTGTGTATGCCTGTGTACCATATGCCTGTGTGTGCCGGTGTATGGCTGTGTATGCCTGTGTATGACAGTGTATGCCTATGTATGCCTGTACATGCCAGTGTATGTCTGTGTATGCCTGTGTACCATATGCCTGTGTGTGCCGGTGTATGGCTGTGTATGCCTGTGTATTCCTTTGTATGCCTGTGTATGCCTGTGTATGCCAGTGTCTGCCTGTGTATGCCTGTGTATTCCTGTGTATGCCTGTGTATGCCTGTTTATGCCTGTATATGCCTGTGTATGCCTGTGTATGCCTGTGTATGGATATGTATGCCTGTGTATGCCTGTATATGCCTGTGTATGCCTGTGTATGCCTGTGTATGCCTGTGTATGCATATATATGCCTGTGTATGCCCTTGAATGCCTGTGTATGCCTGTGTATGCCTGTACATGCCAGTGTATGCCTGAGTATGCCTGTGTACCATATGCCTGTGTGTGCCGGTGTATGGCTGTGTATGCCTGTGTATGACAGTGTATGCCTATGTATGCCTGTACATGCCAGTGTATGTCTGTGTATGCCTGTGTACCATATGCCTGTGTGTGCCGGTGTATGGCTGTGTATGCCTGTGTATTCCTTTGTATGCCTGTGTATGCCTGTGTATGCCTGTGTATGCCTGTGTATGCCTGTTAATGCCTGTGTATGCCTGTGTATGCCTGTATATGCCTGTGTATGCCTGTGTATGCCTGTGTATGCCTGTGTATGCCTGTGTATGCCTGTGTATGCCTGTGTATGCCTGTGTATGCCTGTGTATGCCTGTGTATGCCTGTGTATGCATATATGCCTGTGTATGCCTGTGTATGCCCTTGAATGCCTGTGTATGCCAGTGTATGCCTGTACATGCCAGTGTATGCCTGTGTACCATATGACTGTGTGTGCCGGTGTATGGCTGTGTATGCCTGTGTATGACAGTGTATGCCTATGTATGCCTGTACATGCCAGTGTATGTCTGTGTATGCCTGTGTACCATATGCCTGTGTGTGCCGGTGTATGGCTGTGTATGCCTGTGTATTCCTTTGTATGCCTGGGTATGCCTGTGTATGCCAGTGTCTGCCTGTGTATTCCTGTGTATGCCTGTGTATGCCTGTTTATGCCTGTATATGCCTGTGTATGCCTGTGTATGCCTGTGTATGGATATGTATGCCTGTGTATGCATGTGAATGCCTGTGTATGCCTGTGTATGCCTGTATATGCCTGTGTATGCCTGTGTATGCCTGTGTATGCATATATATGCCTGTGTATGCCCTTGAATGCCTGTGTATGCCTGTGTATGCCTGTGTATGCCTGTGTACCATATGCCTGTGTGTGCCGGTGTATGGCTGTGTATGCCTGTGTATTCCTTTGTATGCCTGTGTATGCCTGTGTATGCCTGTTAATGCCTGTGTATGCCTGTGTATGCCTGTATATGCCTGTGTATGCCTGTGTATGCCTGTGTATGCCTGTGTATGCCTGTGTATGCATATATATGCCTGTGTATGCCTGTGTATGCCCTTGAATGCCTGTGTATGCCTGTACATGCCAGTGTATGCCTGTGTATGCCTGTGTACCATATGCCTGTGTGTGCCGGTGTATGGCTGTCTATGCCTGTGTATGACAGTGTATGCCTATGTATGCCTGTACATGCCAGTGTATGTCTGTGTATGCCTGTGTACCATATGCCTGTGTGTGCCGGTGTATGGCTGTGTATGCCTGTGTATTCCTTTGTATGCCTGTGTATGCCTGTGTATGCCTGTGTATGCCTGTGTATGCCTGTTAATGCCTGTGTATGCCCGTGAATGCCTGTGTATGCCTGTTAATGCCTGTGTATGCCCGTGAATGCTGTGTATGCCTGTGTATGCCTATGTACCATGTGATTGTGTGTGCCGGTGTATGCCTGTGTATGCCTGTGTATGCCTGTGTATGCCTGTGCATGCCAGTGTATGCCTGTGTATGCCTGTGTATGCCTGTGTATGCCTGTGTACCATATTCCTGTGTGTGCCGGTGTATGCCTGTGTATGCCAGTGTTTTCCTGTGTATGCCTGTGTATTCCTGTGTATGCCTGTGTTTGCCTGTGTATGCCTGTGTATGATCGTGAATGCCCGTGTATGCCTGTGTATGCCTTTGTATGCCTGTGTATGCCTATGTGTAACTGTGTATGTCTGTGTATGCCTGTGTATGCCTGTGTATGGCTGTGTAGTCTGTGTATGCCAGTGTATGCCAGTGTATGCCTGTGTTTGCCTGTGTATGCCTGTGCATGCAAGTGTATGCCTGTGTACCATATGCCTGTGTATGCCGGTGTATGCCTGTGTATGCCAGTATATGCCTGTGTATGCCTGTGTATGCCTGTGTATACCTGTGTATTCCTGTGTATGCCTGTGTATGCCTGTGTATGCCTCTGTATGCCAGTGTATGCTAGTGTATGCCTGTGTTTGCCTGTGTATGCCAGTGTATGCCTGTGTATGCCTGTGTATTCCTGTGTATTCCTGTGTATGCCTGTGTATGCCTGTGTATGCCAGTGTATGCCTGTGTTTGCCTGTGTATGCCTGTGCATGCCAGTGTATGCCTGTGAACTATATGTCTGTGTATGCCGGTGTATGCCCGTGTATGCCTGTGTATGCCAGTGTATACCTGTGTATGCCTGTGGATTCCTGTGTATGCCTGTGTATCCCCGTGAATACCTGTGTATGCCTGTGCACCATATGCCTGTGCACCATATGCCTGTGTGTGCCGGTGTATGCCTGTGTATGCCTCTGTATGCCCGTGTATGCCTGTGTATGCCTATGTATGCCTGTGTATGCTCGTGTATGCCTGTGTATGCCCATGAATGCCTGTGTATTCCTGTGTATGCCTGTGTAAGCCTGTACATGCCAGTGTATGCCTGTGTACCATATGCCTGTGTGTGCCGGTGTATGGATGTGTATGCCTGTGTATGACAGTGTATGCCTATGTATGCCTGTGTATTCCTGTATATGCCTGTGTATGTCTGTGTATGCCGGTGTATGGCAGTGTATGACTGTGTACGCATGTGTATGCCTGTGTATGCCTGTCCATGCCTGTGTATGCCAGTGTATGCCTGTGTATGCCTGTGTGTGCCTGTGTATGGCTGTGTATGCCTGTGTATGGCTGTGTATGCCTCTGTATGCCCGTGAATGACTGTGTATGCCTGTGTATGCATTTGGATGCCTGTGTATGCATATGTATGCCTGTGTATGTCTGTGTATGCCTGTGTATGCCCGTGATTGCATATGTATGTCTGTGTATGCATATGTATGCGTGTGTATGCTTATGAAAGCCTGTGCGTGCATATGTATGCCTGTGTATGCTTGTGAATACATGTGTATGCCAGTGTATACCTCTGTATGCCTGTGAATGCCTGTGTATGCCAGTGTATGCCTGTGTATTCCTGTGTATGCCCGTGAGTGCCTGTGTATGCCTGTGTATGCTTGTGTAAGCCTGTGTATGCCTGTGCATGCCAGTGTATGCCTGTGTATGCCTGTGTATGCCTGTGTATGCCTGTGTACCATATTCCTGTGTGTGCCGGTGTATGCCTGTGTATGCCAGTGTTTTCCTGTGTATGCCTGTGTATTCCTGTGTATGCATGTGTATGCCTCTGTATGCCTGTGTATGCCCGTGTATGCTTGTGTATGCCTGTGTATGCCTGTGGATGCCCGTGAATGCCTGTGTATGCCTGTGTATGCCTGTGCATGCCAGTGTATGCCTGTGTACCATATGCCTGTGTGTGCCGGTGTATGGCTGTGTATGCCTGTATATGCCAGTGTTTGCCTGTGTATGGCTGTGTATTCCTGTGTATGCCTGTGTATGCCTGTGTATGCCTCTGTATGCCTGTGTATGCCCGTGTATGCTTGTGTATGCCTGTGTATGCCTGTGTATGCCTGTGTATGCCCGTGAATGCCTGTGTATGCCTGTGTATGCCTGTGCATGCCAGTGTATGCCTGTATATGCCTGTGTACCATATGCCTGTGTGTGCCGGTGTATGGCTGTGTATGCCAGTGTTTGCCTGTGTATGGCTGTGTATTCCTGTGTATGCCTGTGTATGCCTGTGTATGCCTGTTTATGCCCGTGTATGCTTGTGGATGCCTGTGTATGCCTGTGTATGCCCGTGAATGCCTGTGTATGCCTGTGTATGCCTGTGCATGCCAGTGTATGCCTGTGTATGCCTGTGTACCATATGCCTGTATGTGCCGATGTATGACTGTGTATGCCAGTGTTTGCCTGTGTATGCCTGTGTATTCATGTGTATGCCTGTGTATGCCTGTGTACCATATGCCTGTATGTGCCGATGTATGCCTGTGTATGCCTGTGTATGCCTGTGCACCATATGCCTGTGTGTGCCGGTGTATGCCTCTGTATGCCATTGTATGCCCGTGAATGCCCGTGAATGCCTGTGTATGCCTGTGTATGCTTTTGTATGACTGTGTATGCCTGTGTATGCCTGTGTATGCCTGTGTGTGCCTGTGTATGTCTGTTTATGCCTGTGTATGCCTGTGTATGGCTGTGTATGCCTGTGTGTGCCAGTGTATGCCTGTGTTTGCCAGTGTTTTCCTGTGTATGCCTGTGTATTCCTGTGTATGCCTGTGTTTGCCTGTGTTTGCCTGTGTATGCCTGTGAATGATCGTGAATGCCCGTGTATGCCTGTGTATGCCTTTGTGGCTGTGTATTCCTGTGTATGCCTGTGTATGCATGTGTATGCCTCTGTATGCCTGTGTATGCCCGTGTATGCTTGTGTATGCCTGTGTATGCCTGTGGATGCCCGTGAATGCCTGTGTATGCCTGTGTATGCCTGTGCATGCCAGTGTATGCCTGTGTACCATATGCCTGTGTGTGCCGGTGTATGGCTGTGTATGCCTGTATATGCCAGTGTTTGCCTGTGTATGGCTTTGTATTCCTGTGTATGCCTGTGTATGCCTGTGTATGCCTCTGTATGCCTGTGTATGCCCGTGTATGCTTGTGTATGCTTGTGTATGCCTGTGTATGCCTGTGTATGCCGTGAATGCCTGTGTATGCCTGTGTATGCCTGTGCATGCCAGTGTATGCCTGTATATGCCTGTGTACCATATGCCTGTGTGTGCCGGTGTATGGCTGTGTATGCCAGTGTTTGCCTGTGTATGGCTGTGTATTCCTGTGTATGCCTGTGTATGCCTGTGTATGCCTGTGTATGCCTGTTTATGCCCGTGTATGCTTGTGTATGCCTGCGTATGCCTGTGTATGCCCGTGCATGCCTGTGTATGCCTGTGTATGCCTGTGCATGCCAGTGTATGCCTGTGTATGCCTGTGTACCATATGCCTGTATGTGCCGATGTATGACTGTGTATGCCAGTGTTTGCCTGTGTATGCCTGTGTATTCATGTGTATGCCTGTGTATGCCTGTGTACCATATGCCTGTATATGCCGGTGTATGCCTGTGTATGCCTGTGTGTGCCTGTGTATGTCTGTTTATGCCTGTGTATGCCTGTGTATGGCTGTGTATGCCTGTGTGTGCCAGTGTATGCCTGTGTTTGCCGGTGTATGCCTGTGCATGCCAGTGTATGCCTGTGTACTATATGCCTGTATATGCCGGTGTATGCCTGTGTATGCCAGTGTATGCCTGTGTATGCCTGTGTATTCCTGTGTATGCCTGTGTATGCCTGTGTATGCCCGTGAATGCCTGTGTATGCCTGTGTATGCCTGTGCATGCCAGTGTATGCCTGTGTATGCCTGTGTACCATATGCCTGTATGTGCCGATGTATGACTGTGTATGCCAGTGTTTGCCTGTGTATGCCTGTGTATTCATGTGTATGCCTGTGTATGCCTGTGTACCATATGCCTGTATGTGCCGATGTATGCCTGTGTATGCCTGTGCACCATATGCCTGTGTGTGCCGGTGTATGCCTCTGTATGCCATTGTATGCCCGTGAATGCCCGTGAATGCCTGTGTATGCCTGTGTATGCTTTTGTATGACTGTGTATGTCTGTGTATGCCTGTGTATGCCTGTGTGTGCCTGTGTATGTCTGTGTATGCCTGTGTATGCCTGTGTATGGCTGTGTATGCCTGTGTGTGCCAGTGTATGCCTGTGTTTGCCAGTGTTTTCCTGTGTATGCCTGTGTATTCCTGTGTATGCCTGTGTTTGCCTGTGTTTGCCTGTGTATGCCTGTGAATGATCGTGAATGCCCGTGTATGCCTGTGTATGCCTTTGTGGCTGTGTATTCCTGTGTATGCCTGTGTATGCATGTGTATGCCTCTGTATGCCTGTGTATGCCTGTGTGCTTGTGTATGCCTGTGTATGCCTGTGGATGCCCGTGAATGCCTGTGTATGCCTGTGTATGCCTGTGCATGCCAGTGTATGCCTGTGTACCATATGCCTGTGTGTGCCGGTGTATGGCTGTGTATGCCTGTATATGCCAGTGTTTGCCTGTGTATGGCTTTGTATTCCTGTGTATGCCTGTGTATGCCTGTGTATGCCTCTGTATGCCTGTGTATGCCCGTGTATGCTTGTGTATGCCTGTGTATGCCTGTGTATGCCTGTGTATGCCGTGAATGCCTGTGTATGCCTGTGTATGCCTGTGCATGCCAGTGTATGCCTGTATATGCCTGTGTACCATATGCCTGTGTGTGCCGGTGTATGGCTGTGTATGCCAGTGTTTGCCTGTGTATGGCTGTGTATTCCTGTGTATGCCTGTGTATGCCTGTGTATGCCTGTGTATGCCTGTTTATGCCCGTGTATGCTTGTGTATGCCTGCGTATGCCTGTGTATGCCCGTGAATGCCTGTGTATGCCTGTGTATGCCTGTGCATGCCAGTGTATGCCTGTGTATGCCTGTGTACCATATGCCTGTATGTGCCGATGTATGACTGTGTATGCCAGTGTTTGCCTGTGTATGCCTGTGTATTCATGTGTATGCCTGTGTATGCCTGTGTACCATATGCCTGTATATGCCGGTGTATGCCTGTGTATGCCTGTGTGTGCCTGTGTATGTCTGTTTATGCCTGTGTATGCCTGTGTATGGCTGTGTATGCCTGTGTGTGCCAGTGTATGCCTGTGTTTGCCGGTGTATGCCTGTGCATGCCAGTGTATGCCTGTGTACTATATGCCTGTATATGCCGGTGTATGCCTGTGTATGCCAGTGTATGCCTGTGTATGCCTGTGTATTCCTGTGTATGCCTGTGTATGCCTATGTCTGCCTGTGTATGCTCGTGTATGCCTGTGTATGCCTGTGTATGCCCATGAATGCCTGTGTATTCCTGTGTATTCCTGTGTATGCCTGTGTATGCCTGTGTATGCCTGTGTATGCCTGTACATGCCAGTGTATGCCTGTGTACCATATGCCTGTGTGTGCCGGTGTATGGATGTGTATGCCTGTGTATGACAGTGTATGCCTATGTATGCCGGTGTATTCCTGTGTATGCCTGTGTATGCCTGTGTATGCCTCTGTATGCCTGTGTATGCCCGTGTATGCTTGTGAATGCCTGTGTATGCCAGTGTATGCCTGTGTATTCCTGTGTATGCCCGTGAGTGCCTATGTATGCCTGTACATGCCAGTGTATGCCTGTGTATGCCTGTGTACCATATGCCTGTGTGTGCCGGTGTATGGCTGTGTATGCCTGTATATGCCAGTGTTTGCCTGTGTATGGCTGTGTATTCCTGTGTATGCCTGTGTATGCCTGTGTATGCCTCTGTATGCCTGTGTATGCCCGTGTATGCTTGTGTATGCCTGTGTATGCCTGTGTATGCCCGTGAATGCCTGTGTATGCCTCTGTATGCCTGTGTATGCCCGTGTATGCTTGTGTATGCCTGTGTATGCCTGTGTATGCCCGTGAATGCCTGTGTATGCCTCTGTATGCCTGTGTATGCCCGTGTATGCTTGTGTATGCCTGTGTATGCCTGTGTATGCCTCTGTATGCCTGTGTATGCCCGTGTATGCTTGTGAATGCCTGTGTATGCCAGTGTATGCCTGTGTATTCCTGTGTATGCCCGTGAGTGCCTGTGTATGCCTGTGTATGCCTGTGCATGCCAGTGTATGCCTGTGTACCATATGCCTGTGTGTGCCGGTGTATGGCTGTGTATGCCTGTATATGCCAGTGTTTGCCTGTGTATGGCTGTGTATTCCTGTGTATGCCTGTGTATGCCTGTGTATGCCTCTGTATGCCTGTGTATGCCCGTGTATGCTTGTGTATGCCTGTGTATGCCTGTGTATGCCTGTGTATGCCGTGAATGCCTGTGTATGCCTGTGTATGCCTGTGCATGCCAGTGTATGCCTGTATATGCCTGTGTACCATATGCCTGTGTGTATGCCTGTGTATGCCTGTTTATGCCCGTGTATGCTTGTGTATGCCTGTGTATGCCTGTGTATGCCCGTGAATGCCTGTGTATGCCTGTGTATGCCTGTGCATGCCAGTGTATGCCTGTGTATGCCTGTGTACCATATGCCTGTATGTGCCGATGTATGACTGTGTATGCCAGTGTTTGCCTGTGTATGCCTGTGTATTCATGTGTATGCCTGTGTATGCCTGTGTACCATATGCCTGTATATGCCGGTGTATGCCTGTGTATGCCTGTGTGTGCCTGTGTATGTCTGTTTATGCCTGTGTATGCCTGTGTATGGCTGTGTATGCCTGTGTGTGCCAGTGTATGCCTGTGTTTGCCTGTGTATGCCTGTGCATGCCAGTGTATGCCTGTGTACTTTATGCCTGTATATGCCGGTGTATGCCTGTGTATGCCAGTGTATGCCTGTGTATGCCTGTGTATTCCTGTGTATGCCTGTGTATGCCTATGTCTGCCTGTGTATGCTCGTGTATGCCTGTGTATGCCTGTGTATGCCCATGAATGCCTGTGTATTCCTGTGTATTCCCTGTGTATGCCTGTGTATGCCTGTGTATGCCTGTACATGCCAGTGTATGGCTGTGTATGCCTGTGTACCATATGCCTGTGTGTGCCGGTGTATGGATGTGTATGCCTGTGTATGACAGTGTATGCCTATGTATGCCGGTGTATTCCTGTGTATGCCTGTGTATGCCTGTGTATGCCTCTGTATGCCTGTGTATGCCCGTGTATGCTTGTGAATGCCTGTGTATGCCAGTGTATGCCTGTGTATTCCTGTGTATGCCCGTGAGTGCCTATGTATGCCTGTACATGCCAGTGTATGCCTGTGTATGCCTGTGTACCATATGCCTGTGTGTGCCGGTGTATGGCTGTGTATGCCTGTATATGCCAGTGTTTGCCTGTGTATGGCTGTGTATTCCTGTGTATGCCTGTGTATGCCTGTGTATGCCTCTGTATGCCTGTGTATGCCCGTGTATGCTTGTGTATGCCTGTGTATGCCTGTGTATGCCCGTGAATGCCTGTGTATGCCTGTGTATGCCTGTGCATGCCAGTGTATGCCTGTGTACCATATGCCTGTGTGTGCCGGTGTATGGCTGTGTATGCCAGTGTTTGCCTGTGTATGGCTGTGTATTCCTGTGTATGCCTGTGTATGCCTGTGTATGCCTCTGTATGCCTGTGTATGCCCGTGTATGCTTGTGTATGCCTGTGTATGCCTGTGCATGCCCGTGAATGCCTGTGTATGCCTGTGTATGCCTGTGCATGCCAGTGTATGCCTGTGTATGCCTGTGTACCATATGCCTGTATGTGCCGATGTATGACTGTGTATGCCAGTGTTTGCCTGTGTATGCCTGTGTATTCCTATGTATGCCTGTGTATGCCTGTTTATGCCTGTATATGCCTGTGCATGCCAGAGTATGCCTGTATGTGCCGATGTATGCCTGTGTATGCCCGTGAATGCCTGGGTCTGCCTGTATATGCCTGTGTATGCCTGTGTATGCCTGTGTATGCCTGTGTATGGATATGTATGCCTGTGTATGCATGTGAATGCTTGTGTATGCCTGTGTATGCCTGTGAATTCCTGTGTATGTCTGTGTATGCCTGTGTACCATATGCCTGTGTGTGCCGGTGTATGCCTGTGTATGCCTGTGTATGCCTGTGTTGTCTGTGTATGCCAGTGTATGCCAGTGTATGCCTATGTATGCCTGTACATGCCAGTGTATGCCTGTGTACCATATGATTGTGTGTGCCGGTGTATGCCTGTGTATGCCTGTGCATGCCAGTGTATGCCTGTGTATGCCTGTGTATGCCTGTGTATGCCTGTGTATGCCTGTGTACCATATTCCTGTGTGTGCCGGTGTATGCCTGTGTATGCCTGTGTATGCCAGTGTTTTCCTGTGTATGCCTGTGTATTCCTGTGTATGCCTGTGTTTGCCTGTGTATGCCTGTGTATGATCGTGAATGCCTGTGTATGCCTGTGTATGCCTTTGTATGCCTGTGTATGCCTATGTGTGCCTGTGTATGTCTGTGTATGCCTGTGTATGCCTGTGTATGCCTGTGTATGCCTGTGTATGCCTGTGTTGTCTGTGTATGCCAGTGTATGCCAGTGTATGCCTATGTATGCCTGTACATGCCAGTGTATGCCTGTGTACCATATGCCTGTGTGTGCCGCTGTATGGCTGTGTATGCCTGTGTATGCCAGTGTTTGCCTGTGTATGGCTGTGTATTCCTGTGTATGCCTGTGTATGCCTGTGTCTGCCTGTGTATCCCTGTGAATGCCTGTGTATGCCAGAGTATGCCTGTGTATGCCTGTGTATTCCTGTGTATGCCCGTGAGTGCCAGTGTTTGCCTGTGTATGCCTGTGTATGCCAGTGTCTGCCTGTGTATGCCTGTGTATTCGTGTGTATGCCTGTGTATGCCTGTTTATGCCTGTATATGCCTGTGTATGCCTGTGTATGCCTGTGTATGCCTGTTTATGCTTGTGAATGCCTGTGTATGCCTGTGAATTCCAGTGTATGTCTGTGCATGCCTGTGTACCATATGCCTGTGTGTGCCGGCGTATGGCTGTGTATGCCTGTGTATTCCTGTGTATGCCCGTGTATGCATATGTATGCCTGTGTATGCCTGTGTATTCCTGTGTATTCCTGTGTATGCCTGTGTATGCCTGTGTAGGCCTGTGTATGCCTTTACATGCCAGTGTATGCCTGTGTATGCCTGTGTACCATATGCCTGTGTGTGCCGGTGTATGGATGTGTATGCCTGTGTATGACAGTGTATGCCTATGTATGCCGGTGTATTCCTGTGTATGCCTGTGTATGTCTGTGTATGCCGGTGTATGCCAGTGTATGACTGTGTACGCATGTGTATGCCTGTGTATGCCTGTCCATGCCTGTGTATGCCTGTGTATGCCTGTGTATGCCTGTGTATTCCTGTGTATGCCTGTGTATGGCTGTGTATGCCTGTGTGTGCGCGTGAATGCCGGTGTATGCATATGTATGCCTGTGTATGTCTGTGTATGCCTGTGTATGCCCGTGATTGCAT
The DNA here is from genome assembly GCA_018150545.1 of Drosophila ercepeae. Taxonomy (NCBI): domain Eukaryota; kingdom Metazoa; phylum Arthropoda; class Insecta; order Diptera; family Drosophilidae; genus Drosophila; species Drosophila ercepeae. Next base: position 359,095 of record JAECWL010000177.1, on the reverse strand, counting down.
GTGTATGTCTGTGTATGCATATGTATGCATGCGTATGCTTATGAAAGCCTGTGCATGCATATGTATGCCTGTGTATGCTTGTGAATGCCTGTGTATGCCAGTGTATGCCTGTGTATTCCTGTATATGCCCGTGAGTGCCTGTGTATGCCTGTGTATGCTTGTGTATGCTTGTGTAAGCCTGTGTACCATAAGCCTGTGTGTGCCGGTTTATGGCTGTGTATGCCTGTGTATGACAGTGTATGCCTATGCCTGTGCATGCCAGTGTATGCCTGTGTACCATATGCCTGTATGTGCCGATGTATGCCTTTGTATGCCAGTGTCTGCCTGTGTATGCCTGTGTATGCCTGTGTATGCCTCTGTATGCCTGTGTATGCCCGTGTATGCTTGTGTATGCCTGTGTATGCCTGTGTATGCCCGTGAATGCCTGTGTATGCCTGTGTATGCCTGTGCATGCCAGTGTATGCCTGTGTATGCCTGTGTACCATATGCCTGTATGTGCCGATGTATGACTGTGTATGCCAGTGTTTGCCTGTGTATGCCTGTGTATTCATGTGTATGCTTGTGTATGCCTGTGTATGCCTGTGTATGCCTTTGTACCATATGCCTGTATGTGCCGATGTATGCCTGTGTTTGCCAGTGTTTGCCTGTGTATGCCTGTGTATTCCTGTGTATGTCTGTGTATGCCTGTTTATGCCTGTGTACCATATGCCTGTATGTGCCGATGTATGCCTGTGTATGCCCGTGAATGCCTGGGTATGCCTGTGTATGCCTGTGCATGCCAGTGTATGCCTGTGTATGCCTGTGTACCATATGCCTGTATGTGCCGATGTATGCCTGTGTATGCCAGTGTCTGCCTGTGTATGCCTGTTTATGCCTGTTTATGCCTGTATATGCCTGTTTATGCCTGTGTATGCCTGTGTATAGATATGTATGCCTGTGTATGCATGTGAATGCTTGTGTATGCCTGTGTATGCCTGTGAATTCCTGTGTATGTCTGTGTATGCCTGTGTACCATATGCCTGTGTGTGCCGGTGTATGGCTGTGTATGCCTGTGTATTCCTTTGTATGCCTGTGTATGCCTGTGTATGCCTGTTAATGCCTGTGTATGCCCGTGAATGCCTGTGTATGCCTGTTAATGCCTGTGTATGCCTGTGAATGCTGTGTATGCCTGTGTACCATATGATTGTGTGTGCCGGTGTATGCCTGTGTATGCCTGTGCATGCCAGTGTATGCCTGTGTATGCCTGTGTATGCCTGTGTATGCCTGTGTATGCCTGTGTATGCCTGTGTATGCCTGTGTATGCCTGTGTACCATATTCCTGTGTGTGCCGGTGTATGCCTGTGTATGCCAGTGTTTTCCTGTGTATGCCTGTGTATTCCTGTGTATGCCTGTGTTTGCCTGTGTATGCCTGTGTATGATCGTGAATGCCTGTGTATGCCTGTGTATGCCTTTGTATGCCTGTGTGTGCCTATTGTGGTATGCGTACATATGTATATATTTAAAGTACATATCTACATTGAGTACAATGTACTCAGAATATTTGCACAAATAAATAACACAATTACATACGCATTGGCAGTGCTAGCATAAACAATAATGTTCAAGTGGAAGCGTTATATGATCGCCCGCTTCTGAAGCACACTGCACAAATGCATGGTCAGCATTCCCACGCTAACCAAAAGCCCACTATATACATACTGGCGCATATAGCATTTTCCCCCAACTCTTTTATCATACATATATAACAGCCGATTCTCTGCCGACTTCGCCAGGCAGCGAAAGCTTAATTCATAGCCTAAGAAGAATATTATGTTAGTTTTAAGAATCATTCGCATTGGAGAACTGAAGCAAGAATAACCGAGTAATAAACGGAGCTATGCTCCTCAAAGAATAAAAAGGACTTTCCATTTCACCAAATCACGGAGCTATGCTCCATGATTAAACACAAAGGACATCGGACTTTACATGGCGACCGTGACCTGGATCAAGGACCTTGGATCTAGGACGCAAGAAGTAGGAACTCATCGCCCTGCACGCTAAGGACTAAAGTTCCAGTCCATATCAAAATTATACTGGACTGGACTGGAAATACGGATGAAAGACATCCCAGACAAAATTCTTACGGATGGAATACAAAATTCTTACGGATGGAAAACAAAATTCTGAGTGAGTAGAGTGAGGCAATGGGAAATAAGCGCGGCGGTGTGCGGCAAAAATTAAAAACGAGAATAGCTCACCTAAGATGGCTATTATATTCTCAAACGCCACCACCAGCCTGGTCAACTGCTCGCAAATTACAAGCAGAGCTTGACTTCTTACAAGAAGAATTAAAGAAAAAAGCGCCAATAAAAACCAAAGCCCAACTCTCTCATTTATAAAAACCATAAATAATACAAAAAACAAATCCGCAACACCACCACCCAGAGCCAGCATACCAGTCTACAAGGAACAATGCCCGTTGGACTGCGAGGGACTATGGAGCGCCTATTGCAAGTACACTTGCAAACATTGTAAGGACATTAACCAGCAGAAGGAGGCCTGTGCGACAACCAGCACCGGCACCGCTTAACGCGCAAGTTAAGCCAGCAAGGAAACCGACAGCGCTTCCCAGAGCGCAAATTTTTTTAAATAGCACTGCGTTGCAAAATTTTTTTGAGTGCACTACGATGCATATTTTTTTTTCTTAACTATAAAAACCAAAAATTGTAAAATTGAGCGGAAACATTTCTGCCCGATGAGCAGTATAGCCTGTAAAGCTATACAAAAACAATAGGCAGGAACATATGTAAAAAAAAAAAAAAAAGCAAAATACAAAATTTGACATAAAAATACTAATAGTAATACAACTTTTAACGTAAATGTCAATAGTGACAAACAGAATATATAAGGAAGAAATTTTCGAAAAAGCTGTAGAAATTTTAAAACCCAATATGGGCTTAATTGATACAAAAACAGTGGATTCCACTGCAAATGTTATAAACAAAGTGGAGATAGAATCTAACAATTTAAGCTACATAACAATACTATTGTTAGCAATTTTTATATTAATGTTGATACATGCACTCATAAAAGTGTACAAACTCCACAACAAATGTTTAAAGAAGCGCTATAATAGCAGGGCCAATGGCCTAGAAACAATTTAATTTTTAAATAATGATGTCATTAATGGAATAAAAATAATAATAAAATCAAAAAAAAAAAATCTTCCTTCTAAAGACTTAAAATGTCTCAAATAAATTATGGATTGGCAAAATTTAAAAGCCATTTTAAATGAAATAAAAGAAAAATTTGATAAGTCTTATAAATGTTTGTCTCAGAATAGAACTGTTCAAAAACAAACTGCTAGTAAGCATATAACTATTCTGGTAGAATCATTCAATCAGGCTAGATCCCTTATACATGACCAAAGAGGGAAACTAGATAAAAAACAGTGGACAACAGTGTCCAAATTTTTGATTAGATTAAGAAGTAATCTAATAAATATCAAAGAAAGGTTCGATCTAAACATATCGATACCAACAATCCTTAATTCCCCTTTGACTCTAAGTGAAGGAGAAACAGAATCACTCAATAATTCTGACTCGGAACTAGAAATCAAAGAAGAAGATCTGAACGTTCTAACAATACCAGCAATGTTACAATTGCCAGAAGATTCAGGAAATAAAGAAGATCAGGAAATACAATTAAGCAAAATGACAGCCAATTCAGCCGCCATCAGGGCCTACATAAAGGAAGTGTCGAGCGCAGTACCGGAGTTTGATGGACAAAAGATCCATCTTCAGAGGTTTATTATGGCCATCAAAATAGTAGACCTTGCAAAAGGACCATTTGAGGACATTGCAGTCCAAGTAATAAAATCAAAATTGATTGGCACTACTCTGAACCTGGTACTGAGCGAATCCACAATTGTAGCAATAATTAATAAACTACAAACTTCAATTGTTGGGGAGACATCCCAAAACATCAGGGCAAAATTATCCACTGTACAACAAAGAGGCAAAACAGCTACACAGTTCACAACCGAAGTTGATAATTTACGTAAGCTCTTAGAAGCCTCGTATATCGATGAAGGTTTACAAAGTGAGCAAGCCAACAGATTGAGTACTAGGGATGCCATCGATGTCATGATCAAAAAGACCGAACACGAAACTGTGAAAACTGTGCTAGAAGCAGGTACGTGCACAACTATGGACGCTGCCATAGGTGCGTACATAAGAACTAGCACCAGAGTAACCGGAAATGTGAATCATGTAATGTATTCAAAGAGAGGTTACTCAAACTCTAACTATAGAGGCCAAGGTTATAGAGGTAATGGTCGCGGCAGAGGCCATTACAATAACCGATACAATAACAATTACGGCAATAACGGTAACCAAAATAATGGTAACAATTATAGAGGCCGTGGCTACTCAAATAGAGGAAGCCCAAACAATCAGAATAGACTTAACAATAATAATGGTAATGTGAGAGTAACCCAAGATAATTCGGGAAACTCGCAACAACCCTCAGATACAAGGCAATAAATAAAGCTCATGTACATTCAATCAATCTAAGTATAAATATATTCATTGCATTTGACCATGTGGCAACAGGAAAAGATTAATTTTCTTAGTTGACACGGGTGCAGATATATCAATATTAAAAGAAGAAGCCGACTACTTCAATAATATCCAAGATGACAGTATAATAAACATTCAAGGCATAAGCCAAGAGATTATTAAATCTAAGGGCTTAACCTCAATAGAGCTACAAACCGATAAATACATAATCCCTCATAATTTTCATATTGTTCATCAACAATTTCCCATACCATGCGACGGAATAATTGGCATGGATTTTATAAAAAATTTAACTGCCAATTAGACTTCAAACCAAAAGAAGATTGGTTTATGATTAGACCCAATAATTTGAAATTTCCGATTTATGTTCCAATAACATACACCTCTGGTAATAATAAAATATCACTACCAGCTAGATCACAAGTTGTCCGAAAAATCAATATAACTTCAATTGAAGATGCAAATATATTGATCCCAAACCAAGAAATAGAAACTGGTATTTATGTAGCGAATACCATTTCAACATCAAACGATGTTTATATCCAAATATTAAATACGCATCATACTGATAAACTAGTAGATGCAAACAATTTAAAATACGAGCCATTTTCAAACTATGATGTGGTTCAACCAAATAAAGAAACCAGAGAACAAACTGTCATGTCTCAATTGTCAAAAAATTTCCCATCACAATTCAAAACACAGCTGACAAAGCTTTGTAGTAAGTACACTGATATATTTGGTCTGACAACAGAACCAATATCGGCTAATAATATATACAAACAAAGATTAAGATTGAAAGATGATGAGCCAATATATATTAAAAATTATAGAAATCCTCATAGTCAAAAAGACGAAATTCAAGAACAAGTACAAAAATTGATCAATGATAAAATAGTCGAACCATCAGTATCGGAATACAATAGTCCATTACTATTAGTACCGAAAAAATCTCTTCCAGGCTCAGATGAAAAGAAATGGCGATTAGTAATTGACTATCGTCAAATCAATAAAAAACTGTTGTCTGATAAATTTCCACTCCCTAGAATTGAAGATATTTTGGATCAACTAGGTCGAGCCAAATATTTTTCATGCCTCGACTTGATGTCAGGTTTTCACCAAATTGAACTTGAGAAGAGTTCAAGAAATATAACTTCATTCTCAACAACAAACGGTTCATATCGTTTTACGCGATTACCATTTGGACTGAAAATAGCGCCGAATTCTTTTCAAAGAATGATGACTATTGCATTTTCTGGCCTTGAGCCAACGCAAGCATTTATCTATATGGATGATTTAATAGTAATAGGTTGTTCCGAAAACCATATGATTAAAAACTTATCAGATGTTTTTGACAAATGCAGGAAATTCAATCTAAAACTACATCCAGAGAAATGTTCATTCTTTATGCGTGAAGTCACCTTTTGGGACATAAATGCACAGATAGAGGAATACTGCCAGATGACAAGAAGTATGATGCCATCAAAAAATTACCCAGTACCTCATGATGCAGATAGCGCAAGGCGTTTCGTTGCATTTTGTAACTATTATAGAAGATTCATAAAAAACTTTGCCGACTATTCACGGCACATAACTAGATTATGTAAAAAGAATGTTCCTTTTGAATGGACAGAAGACTGTCAAAAAGCATTTTTACACTTAAAAACCAAACTGATGGAACCTACTCTCTTACAATACCCCGATTTTAGCAAAGAATTTTGTATTACAACAGATGCTAGCAAAATGGCATGTGGCGCAGTCTTATCTCAAGACCACAATGGCCACCAACTTCCAGTTGCATACGCATCGAGATCATTTACTAAGGGCGAGAGTAATAAAAGTACTACTGAGCAGGAATTAGCAGCAATACATTGGGCAATAACCCACTTCAGACCCTATATCTATGGTAAACATTTTACAGTCAAAACTGATCATAGACCACTAACCTTTTTATTTTCAATGACTAATCCTGGCTCAAAATTGACTCGTATGAGACTTGAATTGGAGGAATATAATTTTACAGTAGAGTATCTGAGAGGTAAAGATAACTATGTAGCTGATGCGTTATCAAGAATAACCATCAAAGAATTGAAGGATATAACCGGAAATATTAAGAAAGTCACTACAAGATTACAAAGTAGACAAAAATCCTGCGCAGGAGAAACAAACAAATCTGAATTGCATACGCAATCAACAGAAAAAGCTTCAATGCCCAACGTATACCAAGTCATCAATAATGACGAGGTACGTAAAGTAGTGACCTTGCAAGTAAAAAATATGATATGTTTCTTTAAACATGGAAAAAAGATTACTGCAAGATATGAAATCGATGATTTATATACAAATGGAGTTCTTGATTTAGATCAATTTTTCCAAAGGCTTGAAATGCAGGCCGGTATATATAAAATCAATCATCTAAAAATGGCACCGTGGGAAAATATCTTTGAATACGTTTCAATAGATAATTTTAAGCAAAAGGGCAATAAGATACTAACAAAATTAAGAGTAGCGCTACTCAACCCGGTGACCTTAATAAACAATGAAAAAGAAAAAGAAGCTATTTTGTCTACACTACATGATGATCCATTACAAGGAGGTCATACAGGCATTGCAAAAACCTTGGCCAAGGTCAAAAGACATTATTTTTGGAAAGGTATGTCTAAACAAATAACAGACTACATTAAAAAATGTCAAAAATGCCAAAAAGCGAAAATAACAACGCATACAAAGACCCCAATGACTTTAACTGAAACCCCTGATCATGCTTTCGACAGAGTGATAGTGGACACTATAGGTCCTCTACCAAAGTCGGAAAATGGCAACGAATATGCAGTCACTCTCATTTGTGATTTAACTAAATATTTAGTTGCAATACCCATACCGAACAAAAGCGCAACAACAGTCGCTAAAGCAATTTTTGAATCATTTATTCTTACTTATGGTCCAATGAAGACGTTCATTACGGACATGGGTACAGAGTATAAGAATTCAATCATTACAGACCTTTGCAAACACCTGAAAATTAAAAACATAACGTCTACCGCTCACCACCATCAAACAGTAGGTGTAGTCGAAAGAAGTCATAGAACTCTAAATGAATACATTCGATCTTACATATCGGTTGATAAAACTGATTGGGATGTATGGCTTCATTATTTCGTCTATTGTTTTAATACAACCCCTTCTATGGTACATAATTATTGTCCATATGAACTTGTTTTTGGTAGAACAAATAACTTACCCAGAAATTTCACTAATATAACTAGCATAGAACCAATATACAATATAGATGATTATGCTAAGGAAATTAAATATAGATTAGAAGTAGCATATAAAAGAGCTAGAACTATGCTTGAAGAGCATAAAAGAAAAAATAAGGATTGATTTAAAACCAAAAAATATAGAAATAACAGTAGGAGATAAAGTTCTATTAAGAAATGAAGTAGGTCATAAATTAGATTTTAAATACACGGGACCCTATAAGGTAGAAAAGATAGAAGATAGAGACAACATAACAATATCAAATAATAAAAATAAAAAGCAAATAGTACATAAAGATCGATTAAAAGCTTTTTATTCATAAATGACGTCATGATTTAAAACAAAAAGCATTATAATAATGAAAAAAAAAATACAATTAAAGATGTCAAAAAGAAAAAGAAATACAAAAAAAAAAAATAATAATAAATAATAATAATAATAATAATAATAATAATAATAATAGAATAAAATAACTACACTATGTTACGTTATTTTAAAAAAGGAGGGAGATGTGGTATGCGTACATATGTATATATTTAAAGTACATATCTACATAGAGTACAATGTACTCAGAATATTTGCACAAATAAATAACACAATTACATACGCATTGGCAGTGCTAGCATAAACAATAATGTTCAAGTGGAAGCGTTATATGATCGCCCGCTTCTGAAGCACACTGCACAAATGCATGGTCAGCATTCCCACGCTAACCAAAAGCCCACTATATACATACTGGCGCATATAGCATTTTCCCCCAACTCTTTTATCATACATATATAACAGCCGATTCTCTGCCGACTTCGCCAGGCAGCGAAAGCTTAATTCATAGCCTAAGAAGAATATTATGTTAGCTTTAAGAATCATTCGCATTGGAGAACTGAAGCAAGAATAACCGAGTAATAAACGGAGCTATGCTCCTCAAAGAATAAAAAGGACTTTCCATTTCACCAGATCACGGAGCTATGCTCCATGATTAAACACAAAGGACATCGGACTTTACACTATGTGTTCCTGTGTATGTCTGTGTATGCCTGTGTATGCCTGTGTATGCTTGTGTATGCCTGTGTATGCCTGTGTATGCCTGTGTTGTCTGTGTATGCCAGTGTATGCCAGTGTATGCCTATGTATGCCTGTACATGCCAGTGTATGCCTGTGTACCATATGCCTGTGTGTGCCGGTGTATGGCTGTGTATGCCTGTGTATGCCAGTGTTTGCCTGTGTATGGCTGTGTATTCCTGTGTATGCCTGTGTATGCCTGTGTCTGCCTGTGTATCCTTGTGAATGCCTGTGTATGCCAGTGTATGCCTGTGTATGCCTGTGTATTCCTGTGTATGCCCGTGAGTGCCAGTGTTTGCCTGTGTATGCCTGTGTATGCCAGTGTCTGCCTGTGTATGCCTGTGTATTCCTGTGTATGCCTGTGTATGCCTGTTTATGCCTGTATTTGCCTGTGTATGCCTGTGTATGCCTGTGTATGCATGTGAATGCCTGTGTATGTCTGTGTATGCCTGTGTATGCCCGTGATTGCATGTGTATGTCTGTGTATGCATATGTATGCGTGTGTATGCTTATGAAAGCCTGTGAAGGATATGTATGCCTGTGTATGCTTGTGAATGCCTGTGTATGCCAGTGTATGCCTGTGTATGCCTGTGAATGCCTGTGTATGCCATTGTATGCCTGTGTATGCCTGTGTATTCTTGTGTATGCCCGTGAGTGCCAGTGTATGCTTGTGTATGCCTGTGTAAGCCTGTGTATGCCTGTGTATGCCCATGAATGCCTGTGTATTCCTGTGTATGCCTGTGTATGCCTGTACATGCCAGTGTATGCCTGTGTATGCCTGTGTACCATATGCCTGTGTGTGCCGGTGTATGGATGTGTATGCCTGTGTATGACAGTGTATGCCTATGTATGCCTGTGTATTCCTGTGAATGCCTGTGTATGCCTGTGTATGCCTATGTATTCCTGTGTATGCCCGTGAGTGCCTTTGTATGCCTGTGTATGCTTGTGTAAGCCTGTGTACCATATGCCTGTGTGTGCCGGTGTATGGCTGTGTATGCCTGTGTATGCCAGTGTTTGGCTGTGTATGGCTGTGTATTCATGTGTATGCCTGTGTATGCCTGTGTATGCCTGTGTATGCCTGTGTATGCCTCTGTATGCCTGTGTATGCCCGTGAATGCCTGTGTATGCCTGTGGATGCTTGTGTATGCCTGTGTATGCCCGTGTATGCTTGTGTATGCCTGTGTATGCCTGTGTATGCCTGTGTATGCCCGTGAATGCCTGGGTACGCCTGTGTATGCCTGTGCATGCCAGTGTATGCCTGTGTATGCCTGTGTACCATATGCCTGTATGTGCCGATGTATGCCTGTGTATGACAGTGTTTGCCTGTGTATGCCTGTGTATTCATGTGTATGCCTGTGTACCATATGCCTGTATGTGCCGATGTATGCCTGTGTATGCCAGTGTCTGCCTGTGTATGCCTGTGTATTCCTGTGTATGCCTGTGTATGCCTGTGTATGCCTCTGTATGCCTGTGTATGCCCGTGAATGCCTGTGTATGGATATGTATGCCTGTGTATGCATGTGAATGCCTGTGTATGCCGGTGTATGCCTGTGAATTCCAGTGTATGTCTGTGTATGCCTGTGTATGCCCGTGAATGCCTGTGTATGCCCGTTAATGCCTTTGTATGCCCGTGAATGCTGTGTATGCCTGTGTATGCCTGTGTACCATATGATTGTGTGTGCCGGTGTATGCCTGTGTATGCCTGTGTATGCCTGTGTATGCCTGTGCATGCAGTGTATGCCTGTGTATGCCTGTGTATGCCTGTGTATGCCTGTGTACCATATGCCTGTGTGTGCCGGTGTATGCCTGTGTATGCCAGTGTTTTCCTGTGTATGCCTGTGTATTCCTGTGTATGCCTGTGTTTTCCTGTGTATGCCTGTGTATGGTCGTGAATGCCTGTGTATGCCTGTGTATGCCTTTTGTATGCCTGTGTATGCCTATATGTGCCTGTGTATGTCTGTATATGCCTGTGTATGCCTGTGTATGGCTGTGTAGTCTGTGTATGCCAGTGTATGCTTGTGTTTGCCTGTGTACGCCTGTGTATGCCAGTGTCTGCCTGTGTATGCCTGTGTATTCCTGTGTATGCCTGTGTATGCCTGTTTATGCCTGTATATGCCTGTGTATGCCTGTGTATGCCTGTGTATGCCTGTGTATGCATGTGAATGCCTGTGAACGCCTGTGTATGCCTGTGAATTCCAGTGTATGTCTGTGTATGCCTGTGTACCATATGCCTGTGTGTGCCGGTGTATGGCTGTGTATGCCTGTGTATGCTTGTGTATGCCTGTGTATGCCCGTGTATGCTTGTGTATGCCTGTGTATGCCTCTGTATGCCTGTGTATGCCTGTGTATGCCCGTGAATGCCTGTGTATGCCTGTGTATGCCTGTGTATGCCTGTGCATGCCAGTGTATGCCTGTGTACCATATGCCTGTATGTGCCGATGTATGCCTGTGTATGACAGTGTTTGCCTGTGTATGCCTGTGTATTCATGTGTATGCCTGTGTATGCCTGTATACCATATGCCTGTATGTGCCGATGTATGCCTGTGTATGCCAGTGTCTGCCTGTGTATGCCTGTGTATTTCTGTGTATGCCTGTGTATGCCTGTTTATGCCTGAATATGCCTGTGTATGCCTGTGTATGCCTGTGTACCACATGCCTGTATGTGCCGATGTATGCCTGTGTATGCCTGTGCATGCCTGTTTAAGCCTGTATAAGCCTGTGTATGCCTGTGTATGGATATGTATGCCTGTGTATGCCTGTTAATGCCTGTGTATGCCGGTGTACCATATGATTGTGGGTGCCGGTGTATGCCTGTGTATGCCTGTGCATGCCAGTGTATGCCTCTGTATGCCTGTGTATGCCTGTGTACCATATGCCTGTGTGTGCCGGTGTATGCCTGTGTATGCCAGTGTTTTCCTGTGTATGCCTGTGTATTCCTGTGTATGCCTGTGTTTGCCTGTGTATGCCTGTGTATGATCGTGAATGCCTGTGTATGCCTGTGTATGCCTTTGTATGCTTGTGTATGCCAATGTGTGCCTGTGTATGGCTGTGTATGCCTGTGTATGGCTGTGTAGTCTGTGTATGCCAGTGTATGCCAGTGTATGCCTGTGTTTGCCTGTGTATGCCTGTGTATGCCAGTGTCTGCCTGTGTATGCCTGTGTATTCCTGTGTATGCCTGTGTATTCCTGTTTATGCCTGTATATGCCTCTGTATGCCTGTGTATGCCTGTGTATGCCTGTGTATGCCTGTGTATGCCAGTGTATGCCTGTGTATGCCTGTGTATTCCTGTGTATGCCTGTGTATGCCTGTGTATGCCTGTGTATGCCAGTGTATGCCTGTGTATGCCTGTTTATTCCTGTGTATGCCTGTGTATGCCAGTGTATGCCAGTGTATGCCTGTGTTTGCCTGTGTATGCCTCTGTATGCCCGTGTATGCCTGTGTATGCCTGTGTATGCCCATGAATGCCTGTGTATTCCTGTGTATGCCTGTGTATGCCTGTACATGCCAGTGTATGCCTGTGAACCATATGCCTGTGTGTGCCGGTGTATGGATGTGTATGCCTGTGTATGACAGTGTATGCCCATGTATGCCTGTGTATTCCTGTGTATGTCTGTGTATGTCTGTGTATGCCGGTGTATGCCAGTGTATGACTGTGTACGCATGTGTATGCCTGTCCATGCCTGTGTATGCCTGTGTATGCCTGTGTATCCCTGTGTATGCCTGTGTATGGCTGTGTATGCCTGTATATGCCAGTGTTTTCCTGTGTATGCCTGTGTATTCCTGTGTATGCCTGTGTTTGCCTGTGTATGGCTGTGTATGATCGTGAATGCCTGTGTATGCCTTTGTATGCCTGTGTATGCCCGTGATTGCATGTGTATGTCTGTGTATGCATATGTATGCGTGTGTATGCTTATGAAAGCCTGTGCATGCATATGTATGCCTGTGTATGCTGGTGAATGCCTGTGTATGCCAGTGTATGCCTGTGTATGCATGTGTATTCCTGTGTATGACCGTGAGTGCCTGTGTATGCTTGTGTAATCCTGTGTATGGCTGTGTATGCCATTGTATGCCTGTGTATGCCTGTGTATGCCTCTGTATGCCTGTGTATGCCCGTGTATGCCTGTGTATGCCTGTGTATGCCTGTGTATTCCTGTGTATGCCTATATATACCTGTGTATGCCCGTGTTTGCCGGTGCATGCATGTGTATGCCTGTGTACCATATGCCTGTGTGTGCCGGTGTATGCCTGTGTATGCCTGTATATGCCAGTGTTTTCCTGTGTATGCCTGTGTATTCCTGTGTATGCCTGTGTTTGCCTGTGTATGCCTGTGTATGATCGTGAATGCCTGTGTATGCCTGTGTATGCCTTTGTATGCCTGTGTATGCCAATGTGTGCCTATGTATGTCTGTGTATGCCTGTGTATGCCTGTGTATGGCTGTGTAGTCTGTGTATGCCAGTGTATGCCAGTGTATGCCTGTGTTTGCCTGTGTATGCCTGTGTCTGCCTGTGTATGCCTGTGTATTCCTGTGTATGCCTGTGAATGCCTGTTCATGCCTGTTTATTCCTGTGTATGCCTGTGTATGCCTGTGTATGCCAGTGTATGCCTGTGTATGCCTGTGTATTCCTATGTATGCCTGTGTATGCCTGTGTATGCCTGTGTATGCCAGTGTATGCCTGTGTATGCCTGTGTATCCCTATGTATGCCTGTGTATGCCTGTGTTAAACTGTGTATGCCCGCGAATGCCTGTGTATGCCTGTGCATGCATATGTATGCCTGTGTATGCCCGTGAAGGCCTGTGTATGCTTGTGTAAGCCTGTGTATGCCTGTGTATGCCTGTTAATGCCTGTGCATGCCTCTGTATGCCTGTGTATGCCTGTTAATGCCTGTGCATGCCTCTGTATGCCTGTGTATGCCCGTGTATGCCTGTGTAGCCTGTGAATGCCTGTGTATGCCTGTGCATTCCTGTGTATGCCCATGAATGCCTGTGTATGCCTGTGTACCATATGCCTGTGTATGCCTGTGTACCATATGCCTGTTTATGCCTGTGTATGTCTGTGTATGCCGGTGTATGCAAGTGTATGACTGTGTACGCATGTGTATGCCTGTTAATGCCTGTGCATGCCTCTGTATGCCTGTGTATGCCGGTGTATGCCTGTGTATGCCTGTGTATCCCTGTGTCTGCCTGTGTATGCCTGTGTTAAACTGTGTATGCCCGCGAATGCCTGTGTATGCCTGTGCATGCATATGTATGCCTGTGTATGCCCGTGAAGGCCTGTGTATGCTTGTGTATGCCTGTGTATGCCTGTTAATGCCTGTGCATGCCTCTGTATGCCTGTGTATGCCCGTGTATGCCTGTGTATGCCTGTGTATGCCTGTGTATGCCTGTGTATGCCTTTGTATGCCTGTGTATGCCAATGTGTGCCTGTGTATGGCTGTGTAGTCTGTGTATGCCAGTGTATGCCTGTGTTTGCCTGTGTATGCCTGTGTCTGCCTGTGTATGCCTGTGTATTCCTGTGTATGCCTGTGTATGCCTGTTTATGCCTGTATATGCCTGTGTATGCCTGTGTATGCCTGTGTATGCTTGTGTAAGCCTGTGTATGCCTGTGTATGCCTGTGTATGCCTGTTAATGCCTGTGCATGCCTCTGTAAGCCTGTGTATGCCGGTGTATGCCTATGTATGCCTGTGTACGCATGTGTATGCCTGTCCATGCCTGTGTATGCCTGTGTATGCCTGTGTATCCCTGTATATGCCTGTGTATGGCTGTGTATGCCTGTATATGCCAGTGTTTTCCTGTGTATGCCTGTGTATTCCTGTGTATGCCTGTGTTTGCCTGTGTATGGCTGTGTATGATCGTGAATGCCTGTGTATGCCTGTGTATGCCTTTGTATGCCTGTGTATGCCCGTGATTGCATGTGTATGTCTGTGTATGCATATGTATGCGTGTGTATGCTTATGAAAGCCTGTGCATGCATATGTATGCCTGTGTATGCTTGTGAATGCCTGTGTATGCCAGTGTATGCCTGTGTATGCATGTGTATTCCTGTGTATGACCGTGAGTGCCTGTGTATGCCTGTGTATGCTTGTGTAATCCTGTGTATGGCTGTGTATGCCATTGTATGCCTGTGTATGCCTGTGTATGCCTCTGTATGCCTGTGTATGCCCGTGTATGCCTGTGTATGCCTGTGTATGCCTGTGTATTCCTGTGTATGCCTATATATACCTGTGTATGCCCGTGTTTGCCGGTGCATGCATGTGTATGCCTGTGTACCATATGCCTGTGTGTGCCGGTGTATGCCTGTGTGTGCCTGTATATGCCAGTGTTTTCCTGTGTATGCCTGTGTATTCCTGTGTATGCCTGTGTTTGCCTGTGTATGCCTGTGTGTGATCGTGAATGCCTGTGTATGCCTGTGTATGCCTTTGTATGCCTGTGTATGCCAATGTGTGCCTATGTATGTCTGTGTATGCCTGTGTATGCCTGTGTATGGCTGTGTAGTCTGTGTATGCCAGTGTATGCCAGTGTATGCCTGTGTTTGCCTGTGTATGCCTGTATGCCTGTGTCTGCCTGTGTATGCCTGTGTATTCCTGTGTATGCCTGTGTATGCCTGTTCATGCCTGTTTATGCCTGTGTATGCCTGTGTATGCCTGTGTATGCCAGTGTATGCCTGTGTATGCCTGTGTATTCCTGTGTATGCCTGTGTATGCCTGTGTATGCCTGTGTATGCCGGTGTATGCCTGTGTATGCCTGTGTATCCCTATGTATGCCTGTGTATGCCTGTGTTAAACTGTGTATGCCCGCGAATGCCTGTGTATGCCTGTGCATGCATATGTATGCCTGTGTATGCCCGTGAAGGCCTGTGTGTGCTTGTGTAAGCCTGTGTATGCCTGTGTATGCCTGTTAATGCCTGTGCATGCCTCTGTATGCCTGTGTATGCCTGTTAATGCCTGTGCATGCCTCTGTATGCCTGTGTATGCCCGTGTATGCCTGTGTATGCCTGTGAATGCCTGTGTATGCCTGTGCATTCCTGTGTATGCCCGTGAATGCCTGTGTATGCCTGTGTACCATATGCCTGTGTATGCCTGTGTACCATATGCCTGTGTATGCCTGTGTACCATATGCCTGTTTATGCCTGCGTATGTCTGTGTATGCCGGTGTATGCAAGTGTATGACTGTGTACGCATGTGTATGCCTGTTAATGCCTGTGCATGCCTCTGTATGCCTGTGTATGCCGGTGTATGCCTGTGTATGCCTGTGTATCCCTGTGTATGCCTGTGTATGCCTGTGTTAAACTGTGTATGCCCGCGAATGCCTGTGTATGCCTGTGCATGCATATGTATGCCTGTGTATGCCCGTGAAGGCCTGTGTATGCTTGTGTAAGCCTGTGTATGCCTGTGTATGCCTGTGTATGCCTGTTAATGCCTGTGCATGCCTCTGTATGCCTGTGTATGCCCGTGTATGCCTGTGTATGCCTGTGTATGCCTGTGTATGCCTGTGTATGCCTGTGTATGCCAATGTGTGCCTGTGTATGACAATGTGTGCCTGTGTATGTCTGTGTATGCCTGTGTATGCCTGTGTATGGCTGTGTAGTCTGTGTATGCCAGTGTATGCCAGTGTATGCCTGTGTTTGCCTGTGTATGCCTGTGTCTGCCTGTGTATGCCTGTGTATTCCTGTGTATGCCTGTGTATGCCTGTTTATGCCTGTATATGCCTGTGTATGCCTGTGTATGCCTGTGTATGCTTATGTAAGCCTGTGTATGCCTGTGTATGCCTGTGTATGCCTGTTAATGCCTGTGCATGCCTCTGTATGCCTGTGTATGCCGGTGTATGCCTATGTATGCCTGTGTATGCCTGTGTATGCCTGTGTTAAACTGTGTATGCCCGCGAATGCCTGTGTATGCCTGTGCATGCATATGTATGCCTGTGTATGCCCGTGAAGGCCTGTGTATGCTTGTGTAAGCCTGTGTATGCCTGTGTATGCCTGTGTTAGACTGTGCATTCCTGTGTATGCCCGTGAATGCCTGTGTATGCCTGTGTATGCCCGTGTATTCCTGTGTATGCCTGTGTATGCCTGTGTATGCCTGTGTATGTCGTGCATTCCTGTGTATGCCCGTGAATGCCTGTGTATGCCTGTGTACCATATGCCTGTGTGTGCCGGAGTATGCCTGTGTATGCCTGTGTATGCCTGTGTATGCCCGTGAATGCCTGTGTATGCCTGTGTATGCATATGTATGCCTGTGTATGCCTTTGTATGCCTGTGTATGCCTGTGTGTGTCTGTGTATGTCTGTGTATGCCTGTGTATATCTGTGTATTCCTGTGTATGCTTGTGTATGCCTGTGTATGCCTGTGTATGCCTGTGTATGCCTGTTAATGCCTGTGTATGCCCGTGTATGCCTGTGAATGCTGTGTATGCCTGTGTACCATATGATTGTATGTGCCGGTGTATGACTGTGTATGCCTGTGCATGCCAGTGTATGCCTGTGTATGCCTGTGTATGCCTGTGTACCATATTCCTGTGTGTGCCGGTGTATGCCTGTGTATGCCTGTGTATGCCAGTGTTTTCCTGTGTATGCCTATCTATTCCTGTGTATGCCTGTGTTTGCCTGTGTATGAATGTGTATGATCGTGAATGCCTGTGTATGCCTGTGTATGCCTTTGTATGCCTGTGTATGCCTATGTGTGCCTGTGTATGTCTGTGTATGATTGTGTATGCCTGTGTATGCCTGTGTAGTCTGTGTATGCCAGTGTATGCCAGTGTATGCCAGTGTATGCCTATGTATGCCTGTACATGCCAGTGTATGCCTGTGTACCATATGCCTGTGTGTGCCGGTGTATGGCTGTGTATGCCTGTGTATGCCAGTGTTTGCCTGTGTATGGCTGTGTATTCCTGTGTATGCCTGTGTATGCCTGTGTCTGCCTGTGTATGCCTGTGAATGCCTGTGTATGCCAGTGTATGCCTGTGTATGCCTGTGTATTCCTGTGTATGCCCGTGAGTGCCAGTGTTTGCCTGTGTATGCCTGTGTATACCAGTGTATGCCTGTGTATGCCTGTGTATTCCTGTGTATGCCTGTGTATGCCTGTTTATGCCTGTATATGCCTGTGTATGCCTGTGTCTGCCTGTGTATGCCTGTGTATGCATGTGAATGCCTTTGTATGCCTGTGAATTCCAGTGTATGTCTCTGTATGCCTGTGTACCATATGCCTGTATGTGCCGGTGTATGGCTGTGCATGCCTCTGTATGCCTGTGTATGCCCGTGTATGCCTGTGTATGCCTGTGTATGCCTGTGTATGCCTGTGTATGCCTTTGTATGCCTGTGTATGCCTATGTGTGCCTGTGTATGTCTGTGTATGCCTGTGTATGCCTGTGTATGGCTGTGTAGTCTGTGTATGCCAGTGTATGCCAGTGTATGCCTGTGTTTGCCTGTGTATGCCTGTGTCTGCCTGTGTATGCCTGTGTATTCTTGTGTATGCCTGTGTATGCCTGTTTATGCCTGTATATGCATGTGTATGCCTGTGTATGCCTGTGTATGCCAGTGTATGCCTGTGTATGCCTGTGTATTCCTGTGTATGCCTGTGTATGCCTGTGTATGCCTGTGTATGCCTGTGTATGCCGGTGTATACCTGTGTATGCCTGTGGATTCCTGTGTATGCCTGTGTATGCCTGTGTATGCCTGTGTATGCCTGTGTTAAACTGTGTATGCCAGCGAATGCCTGTGTATGCCTGTGCATGCATATGTATGCCTGTGTATGCCCGTGAAGGCCTGTGTATGCTTGTGTAAGCCTGTGTATGCCTGTGTATGCCTGTGTATGCCTGTGTATGCCTGTTAATGCCTGTGTATGCCCGTGAATGCCTGTGTATGCCTGTGCATGCATATGTATGCCTGTGTATGCCCGTGAAGTCCTGTGTATGCTTGTGTAAGCCTGTGTATGCCTGTGTATGCCTGTGTATGCCCGTGAAGGCCTGTGTATGCTTGTGTAAGCCTGTGTATGCCTGTGTATGCCTGTGTATGCCTGTGTTAGACTGTGCATTCCTGTGTATGCCCGTGAATGCCTGTGTATGCCTGTGTATGCCCGTGTATGCCTGTGTATGCCTGTGTATGCCTGTGTATGCCTGTGTATGCCTGTGTATGTCGTGCATTCCTGTGTATGCCCGTGAATGCCTGTGTATGCCTGTGTACCATATGCCTGTGTGTGCCGGTGTATGCCTGTGTATGCCTGTGTATGCCTGTGTATGCCTGTGTATGCCCGTGAATGCCTGTGTATGCCTGTGTATGCATATGTATGCCTGTGTATGCCTTTGTATGCCTGTGTATGCCTGTGTGTGTCTGTGTATGTCTGTGTATGCCTGTGTATATCTGTGTATTCCTGTGTATGCTTGTGTATGCCTGTGTATGCCTGTGTATGCCTGTGTATGCCTGTTAATGCCTGTGTATGCCCGTGTATGCCTGTGAATGCTGTGTATGCCTGCGTACCATATGATTGTATGTGCCGGTGTATGACTGTGTATGCCTGTGCATGCCAGTGTATGCCTGTGTATGCCTGTGTATGCCTGTGTATGCCTGTGTACCATATTCCTGTGTGTGCCGGTGTATGCCTGTGTATGCCTGTGTATGCCAGTGTTTTCCTGTGTATGCCTATCTATTCCTGTGTATGCCTGTGTTTGCCTGTGTATGAATGTGTATGATCGTGAATGCCTGTGTATGCCTGTGTATGCCTTTGTATGCCTGTGTATGCCTATGTGTGCCTGTGTATGTCTGTGTATGATTGTGTATGCCTGTGTATGCCTGTGTAGTCTGTGTATGCCAGTGTATGCCAGTGTATGCCAGTGTATGCCTATGTATGTCTGTACATGCCAGTGTATGCCTGTGTACCATATGCCTGTGTGTGCCGGTGTATGGCTGTTTATGCCTGTGTATGCCAGTGTTTGCCTGTGTATGGCTGTGTATTCCTGTGTATGCCTGTGTATGCCTGTGTCTGCCTGTGTATGCCTGTGAATGCCTGTGTATGCCAGTGTATGCCTGTGTATGCCTGTGTATTCCTGTGTATGCCCGTGAGTGCCAGTGTTTGCCTGTGTATGCCTGTGTATACCAGTATCTGCCTGTGTATGCCTGTGTATTCCTGTGTATGCCTGTGTATGCCTGTTTATGCCTGTATATGCCTGTGTATGCCTGTGTCTGCCTGTGTATGCCTGTGTATGCATGTGAATGCCTGTGTATGCCTGTGAATTCCAGTGTATGTCTCTGTATGCCTGTGTACCATATGCCTGTATGTGCCGGTGTATGGCTGTGTATGTCTGTGTATGTCTGTGTATGCCTGTGTATGCCCGTGATTGCATGTGTATGTCTGTGTATGCCTGTGTATGCCTGTGTATTCTTGTGTATGCCCGTGAGTGCCAGTGTATGCTTGTGTATGCTTGTGTAAGCCTGTGTATGCCTGTGTATGCCCATGAATGCCTGTGTATTCCTGTGTATGCCTGTGTATGCCTGTGTATTCCTGTGTATGCCCGTGAGTGCCTTTGTATGCCTGTGTATGCTTGTGTAAGCCTGTGTACCATATGCCTGTGTGTGCCGGTGTATGCTTGTGTATGCCTGTGTATGCCCGTGTATGCTTGTGTATGCCTGTGTAGGCCTGTGTATGCCTGTGTATGCCCGTGAATGCCTGGGTATGCCTGTGTATGCCTGTGCATGCCAGTGTATGCCTTTGTATGCCTGTGTACCATATGCCTGTATGTGCCGATGTATGCCTGTGTATGTCAGTGTTTGCCTGTGTATGCCTGTGTATTCATGTGTATGCCTGTGTATGCCTGTGTACCATATGCCTGTATGTGCCGATGTATGCCTGTGTATGCCAGTGTCTGCCTGTGTATGCCTGTGTATTCCTGTGTATGCCTGTGTATGCCTGTGTATGCCTCTGTATGCCTGTGTATGCCCTTGAATGCCTGTGTATGCCTGTGTATGCTTGTGTATGCCTGTGTATGCCCGTGTATGCTTGTGTATGCCTGTGTATGCCCGTGAATGCCTGGGTATGCCTGTGTATGCCTGTGCATGCCAGTGAATGCCTGTGTATGCCTGTGTACCATATGCCTGTATGTGCCGATGTATGCCTGTGTATGCCAGTGTCTGCCTGTGTATGCCTGTGTATTCCTGTGTACGCCTGTGTATGCCTGTTTATGCCTGTATATGCCTGTGTATGCCTGTGTATGCCTGTGTATGGCTGTGTATGGATATGTATGCCTGTGTATGCATGTGAATGCCTGTGTATGCCTGTGTATGCCTGTGAATTCCAGTGTATGTCTGTGTATGCCTGTGTACCATATGCCTGTGTGTGCCGGTGTATGGCCCGTGAATGCCTGTGTTTGCCTGTGTATGCCTGTGCATGCCTGTGTATGCCTGTGTATACCTGTGTACCATATGCCTGTATGTGCCGATGTATGCCTGTGTATGTCTGTGTATGCCTGTGTATGCCTGTTTATGCCTGTATATGCCTGTGTATGCCTGTGTATGCCTGTGTATGGATATGTATGCCTGTGTATGCCTGTTAATGCTTGTGTATGCCTGTGTACCATATGATTGTGTGTGCCGGTGTATGCCTGTCTATGCCTGTGTATGCCTGTGCATGCCAGTGTATGCCTCTGTATGCCTGTGTATGCCTGTGTACCATATGCCTGTGTGTGCCGGTGTATGCCTGTGTATGCCAGTGTTTTCCTGTGTATGCCTGTGTATTCCTGTGTATGCCTGTGTATGATCGTGAATGACTGTGTATGCCTGTGTATGCCAATGTGTGCCTGTGTATGTCTGTGTATGCCTGTGTATGCCTGTGTATGGCTGTGTAGTCTGTGTATTCTAGTGTATGCCATTGTGTGCCTGTGTTTGCCTGTGTATGCCAGTGTCTGCCTGTGTATGCCTGTGTATTCCTGTGTATGCCTGTGTATGCCTGTTTATGCCTGTATATGCCTGTGTATGCCTGTGTATGCCTGTGTATGCCTGTGTATGCCAGTGTATGCCTGTGTATGCCTGTGTATTCCTGTGTATGCCTGTGTATGCCTGTGTATACCTGTGTATGCCTGTGTATGCCTGTGTATGCCAGTGTATGCCTGTGTATGCCTGTGTATTCCTGTGTATGCCTGTGTATGCCAGTGTATGCCAGTGTATGCCTGTGTTTGCCTGTGTATGCCTCTGTATGCCCGTGTATGCCCGTGAATGCCTGTGTATGCCTGTGTATGCTTTTGTATGACTGTGTATGCCTGTGTATGCCTGTGTATGCCTGTGTATGCCTGTGTATGCCTGTGTATGCCTATGTATGCCTGTGTATGCTCGTGTATGCCTGTGTGTGCCTGTGTATGCCCATGAATGCCTGTGTATTCCTGTGTATGCCTGTGTATGCCTGTACATGCCAGTGTATGCCCATGAATGCCTGTGTATTCCTGTGTATGCCTGTGTATGCCTGTACATGCCAGTGTATGCCTGTGTATGCCTGTGTACCATATGCCTGTTTGTGCCGGTGTATGGATGTGTATGCCTGTGTATGACAGTGTATGCCCATGTATGCCTGTGTATGCCTATGTATGCCTGTTAATGCCTGTGTATGCCTCTGTATGCCTGTATATGCCCGTGTATGCCTGTGTATGCCTGTGTATGCCTGTGTATTCCTGTGTATGCCTATATATACCTGTGTATGCCCGTGTTTGCCGGTGCATGCATGTGTATGCCTGTGTACCATATGCCTGTGTGTGCCGGTGTATGCCTGTGTATGCCTGTATATGCCAGTGTTTTCCTGTGTATGCCTGTGTATTCCTGTGTATGCCTGTGTTTGCCTGTGTATGCCTGTGTATGATCGTGAATGCCTTTGTATGCCTGTGTATGCCTGTGTATGCCAATGTGTGCCTGTGTATGTCTGTGTATGCCTGTGTATGGCTGTGTAGTCTGTGTATGCCAGTGTATGCCAGTGTATGCCTGTGTTTGCCTGTGTATGCCTGCTGCTCAGAGCCTCCTGGCCCAAACTGCGGCGGAGCGCAAGGTAGACATCATGCTTCTGAGCGAACCCTATTACCCGGTCCGAGGCAACCCCTCAATGATATTGGACGAGACCGGTAAAGCAGCCATCAAGTGTTGCAGCAACCTGCACATACAGGAATTGGCGGCCTCGCCGATGCGCGGAATAGCATATGCAAAAATAAAAGGAGTGCATTTTTACAGCTGCTACGCCCCCCCTAGCGACACCCCAGACCAGTTCGAGGATATGATGGAGGTGCTGGGCAGCCATGCGAGAGGGCGCGGCCCGAAGATCATCGCGGGCGACTTCAATGCATGGGCAGAAGAATGGGGCAGCAGGCTATCCAATCTCAGAGGCCTAGCAGTTATAAACACAATGCTTATGTTGGACCTAGTACTGCTGAACGACGGCTGCAAACCAACGTTCAACTACGATAGGGGTTCGTCCTATATCGACATCACCTACACCAGCAGAGGGTTAGTGGCTAACGCGAGCTGGACGGTCCACGACGTTGTAACGCTGAGTGACCACGCACTGATTTCCTTCTGCATCCTACCGAAGGGCACGACTGGGAGGCGGCAGAGAAGATCAGTCGGGCAAGCCTGGGACTCGAGGAAGATGGACGAGGATATGCTGGCATACCAAATCGACTCACTTCGGATCACAAATGGACACGCAGATTCAATGGCGGCCGACCTCATGAAGATGCTTGAGGCAACGTGTGACGCAACCATGCCAAGGAGGAAAAAGAGCAGCGCAAGCCCCCAGTGTACTGGTGGAGCGCCAACTTAAGCAAGCTACGCTCGGAATGCCTAAGGGCAAGGAGAAGGGCGCAACGAGCCAGAGGAAGCACCCAGCACGCAGAACTCATGGAGGCCTTCAGAAGCAAACGCTCAGAGTTATAAGGAGTTATAAGGAACTGCTAGAGACCGTGGATAGAGAGCCCTGGGTACTCGCCTACAAACTCGTAGCTAACAAGCTAAGGAAGAGAGAGGCAACTCCAACTGACCCGGATGTTCTGGCTAGCATAGTAGCAGAACTATTCCCAAGGCAGACCACTCTATGGCAGCCAACAGCAGTAGCTCCCCCCCCTATGACTTCCCCGAGCATTACAGACCTCGAAGTTGTGGAGGCAGCCAAGCGAATCAAGCCCACCAAAGCTCCTGGCCTGGATGGAATTCCTGGAGCAGTCGTCAAGGCAGCGTCGGTAACTAGACCCGATATATTCAGGGAAACCTTCCAGCAGTGTCTCTTGGACGGGGTCTTTCCGACGAGGTGGAAAAGCCAAAAACTAGTTCTGCTGCCGAAAGGCAAGGGATCAGCACACGCCGCAACTAGCTAACGCCCGCTGTGCCTACTGGACATCGTGGGCAAGCTATTCGAGCGCATCCTATATGCTCGAATAGAGGCAATCACCGAGAGCAGCAACGGCCTAGGTACGCAGCAGCACGGATTTCGGAAGGGCAGGAGCACTCTGGACGCACTTATGGCGGTGAGAAACATCGCCGAGAACGCTCTCGATGGCGATAGATGGCTGGGTGGAAGGAAGGAGTACTGCGCAATCGTCACGTTGGACGTGAAGAACGCCGTCAACACCGCCAGATGGCCAGTAATCCTTAGCGCCATGCATAGGATGGGTATCCCGGAGTACCTCAGGATCGTCGTTGGAAGCTACTTCACGGATCGTGTCCTCTGGTACGACACGGACGCCGGCCCGAGATGCTACAGTGTTTCTGCAGGAGTCCCTCAAGGATCTGTGCTTGGACCAATCCTGTGGAACATCATGTATGATGGAATCCTGGGCATCAACAAGCCCTAGGAGCTGAGCTACATTGCTTCGCGGACGATGTGGCAATAACTGCAGTGGCCAAGACGATAGCAGCCCTCGAAGATAAGTGCAACGCGACAATTACTATGGCCACCGACTGGCTAGAGAAAGCCGGCCTAACAATTGCGGCACACAAGACCGAGGCTGTCCTATTAAGCAGCAGGAAGAAGGTGGAAAGAATGCTGATCACGGTCAACGGGACACAGGTGGCATGACAAGACTCCTTAAAATACCTGGGAGTAATGATTGACCACAGGCTAGCTTTTAAGGACCATGCTAGCTACGCAAGCAGGAAAGCAGCAATAACAACTGCGTCCTTGTCCAGGCTCATGCCCAATGTAGGAGGTCCAAATTACCCGGCAAGGAAACTACTGGTGGCGGTAACCAAGGCAACGCTGCTCTATGCTGCACCAATATGGAGTAACGCCACCAAGAAAGGCACTTACTTGAAAGGAGCACGAGCGGCGGTACGGTCTATGGCCCTTAGGCTCATTAGAGGCTTCAGGACCATATCTGGAGACGCAGCACTAGCACTGGCAGGCTTGCCGCCAATCGACCTGGAGATAAAGGCTATTTGTCAGGTCCGAGAAGGTACTACCCGGCTGGAGGCCCACGAGCGACTGATGGGATGGGAGTGGCAGACCAGATGGATAACATCGCAACGGGGGAGGTGGACCTACCAACTCATCCCCGATTTAACGGCGTGGGCCAACTGCCGCCACAAAAAACTGGACTACCACCTCACCCAGTTCCTCACGGACCATGGTTGCTTCCGGGCGTACCTACTCCGGTTCCACCACGTAGAGGCAGCTCAATGCCTCCACTGCCCCGATGCTGAGGAAACAGCAGAGCATGTACTCATGAACTGCTCCAGGTTCACGGATGAGAGGGTGCAGCTAAGGGCGCTGATCGGTGCCCCGCTCAGCCCTGGCGGCTTGGTCGTAGCCATGATGGAGAACAGCGACTCGTGGGAGCGGGGACATAACATCATCAGGGATATGATGAAGCGGGTCCGAGCCGACGAGATGACCAACAGAACTGAAGATTAATACAGGCGACGTATAATTTCTTATCCGTATAGATCCGTATAGATGTATACGGAGGCAGGAGGAAAACTACCCAGCGAAACCAGGGATGAAGGACGTGCGCCTCTAGGCCATATAACAAGGAAGGGAGTACAACCAGGCTCCACATCCTGCTCACCGACGAAATAACTTGACTGGCAGTCCCGGTGAGCTTGTAAAGGACAGTAGAGCATACGGAGGTTTTTGTTTTTAGTACGTAGGCATAATCTATACTAGGAGGGTTATGAATCGTGCATGCCACCTATGGACGGTAGGTGGTATCTTTGGAAGATTTTAATTTTCCTACCGTAAGGCATAATAACAAAAAAAAAAAAAAAAAAAAAAAAAAAACTACACAGGCAGACACAGGCATACACAGGCAAACACAGGCAAACACTGGCATACACTGGCATACACAGACTACACAGCCATACACAGGCATACACAGGCATACACAGACATACACAGGCACACATTGGCATACACAGGCATACAAAGGCATTCACGATCATACACAGGCATACACAGGCAAACACAGGCATACACAGGCATACACAGGCATACACAGGAAAACACTGGCATATACAGGCATACACAGGCATACACCGGCACACACAGGCATATGGTACACAGGCATACACATGCATGCACCGGCAAACACGGGCATACACAGGTATATATAGGCATACACAGGAATACACAGGCTTACACAGGCATACACAGGCATACACGGGCATACACAGGCATACAGAGGCATACACAGGCATTAACAGGCGTACATAGGCATACACAGGCATACACAGGCATACATGGGCATACACTGTCATACACAGGCATACACATCCATACACCGCCACACACAGGCATATGGTACACAGGCATACACAGGCATACACTGGCATGTACAGGCATACACAGGCATACACAGGAATACACAGGCATTCATGGGCATACACAGGCATACACAGGCATACACGAGCATACACAGGCATACATAGGCATACACAGGCATACACAGGCATACACAGGCATACACAGGCATACACTGGCATACACAGGCATACACAGTCATACAAAAGCATACACAGGCATACACAGGCATTCACGGGCATACACGGGCATACAGAGGCATACACTGGCAAACACAGGCATACACTGGCATACACTGGCATACACAGGCATACACAGGAATACACAGGCATACACAGGCATACACTGGCATACACAGGCATACACAGGCATACACAGGCATACACAGGAATACACAGGCATACACAGGCAGACACTGGCATACACAGGCATACACAGGCAAACACAGGCATACACAGGCATATACAGGCATAAACAGGCATACACAAGCATACACAGGAATACACAGGCATACACAGGCAGACACTGGCATACACAGGCATACACAGGCAAACACAGGCACACACTGGCATACACTGGCATACACAGACTACACAGCCATACACAGGCATACACAGGCATACACAGACATACACAGGCACACATTGGCATACACAGGCATACAAAGGCATACACAGGCATACACAGTCATTCACGATCATACACAGGCATACACAGGAATACACAGGCATACACAGGAAAACACTGGCATACACAGGCATACACCGGCACACACAGGCATATGGTACACAGGCATACACAGGCATACAGAGGCATACACTGGCATACACTGGCATGCACAGGCATACACAGGCATAGACAGGCATACACCGACACACACAATCATATGGTACACAGGCATACACAGGAATACACAGGCATACACAGGAAAACACTGGCATACACAGGCATACACCGGCACACACAGGCATATGGTACACAGGCATACACAGGCATACAGAGGCATACACTGGCATGCACAGGCATACACAGGCATACACAGGCATACACAGGCATATACAGGCATAAACAGGCATACACAGGCATACATCGGCACATACAGGCATATGGTACACAGGCATACACAGGCATACACAGGCATACACAGGCATATACAGGCATAAACAGGCATACACAGGCATACACAGGAATACACAGGCATACACAGGCAGACACTGGCATACACATGCATACATCGGCACATACAGGCATATGGTACACAGGCATACACAGGTATTCACTGGCATGCACAGGCATACACAGGCATACCCAGGCATTCACGGGCATACACAGGCATACACAGACATACACAAGCATACACGGGCATACACAGGAATACACAGGCATACACAGGCATTCACGGGCATACACAGGCATACACAGACATACACAAGCATACACAGGCATACACAGGCATACACAGGCATACACAGACAGACACTGGCATACACAGGCATATACAGGCATAAACAGGCATACACAGGCATACACAGGAATACACAGGCATACACAGGCAGACACTGGCATACACAGGCATACACAGGCAAACACTGGCACTCACGGGCATACACAAGAATACACAGGCATACACAGGCATACACTGGCATACACAGGCATTCACAGGCATACACAGGCATACACAGCCATACACCGGCACATACAGGCATATGGTACACAGGCATACAGAGACATACACTGAATTCACAGGCATACACAGGCATTCACATGCATACACAGGCATACACAGGCATACACAGGCATACACAGGCATATACAGGCATAAACAGGCATACACAGGCATACACAGGAATACACAGGCATACACAGGCAGACACTGGCATACACAGGCATACACAGGCAAACACTGGCACTCACGGGCATACACAAGAATACACAGGCATACACAGGCATACACTGGCACACACAGGCATTCACAGGCATACACAGGCATACACAGCCATACACCGCCACACACAGGCATATGGTACACAGGCATACAGAGACATACACTGGAATTCACAGGCATACACAGGCATTCACATGCATACACAGGCATACACAGGCATACACAGGCATTCACAGGCATACACAGGCATACACTGGCATACACAGGCATTCACAGGCATACACAGGCAGACACAGGCATACACAGGCATACACAGGAATACACAGCTATACACAGGCAAACACTGGCATACACAGCCATACACCGGCACACACAGGCATATGGTACACAGGCATACACTGGCATGTACAGGCATACATAGGCCTACACAGGCATACACAAGCATACACGGGCATACACAGGCATACACAAGCATACACAGGCACACACAGGCATTCACGGGCATACACAGGCATACAGAGGCATACACAGGCATACACAGGCATACACAGGAATACACAGCCATACACAGGCAAATACTGGCATACACAGGCATACACAGCCATACACCGGCACACACAGGCATATGGTACACAGGCTTACACAAGCATACACAGGCAAACACTGGCACTCACGGGCATACACAAGAATACACAGGCATACACAGGCATACACAGGCATACACTGGCATACACAGGCATTCACAGGCATAAACAGGCAGACAAAGGCATACACAGGCATACACAGGAATACACAGCCATACACAGGCAAACACTGGCATACACAGGCATACAGAGCCATACACCGGCACACACAGGAATATGGTACACAGGCATACACAGGCTTACACAGGCATACACTGGCATGCACAGGCATACACAGGCACACACAATCATATGGTACACAGGCATACACAGCATTCACAGGCATACTCGGGCATACACAGGCATTAACAGGCATACACAGGCATACACCGGCACACACAGGCATATGGTACACAGGCATACACAGGCATACAGAGGCATACACTGGCATGCACAGGCATACACAGGCATAGACAGGCATACACCGACACACACAATCATATGGTACACAGGCATACACAGGAATACACAGGCATACACAGGAAAACACTGGCATACACAGGCATACACCGGCACACACAGGCATATGGTACACAGGCATACACAGGCATACAGAGGCATACACTGGCATGCACAGGCATACACAGGCATACACAGGCATACACAGGCATATACAGGCATAAACAGGCATACACAGGCATACATCGGCACATACAGGCATATGGTACACAGGCATACACAGGCATACACAGGCATACACAGGCATATACAGGCATAAACAGGCATACACAGGCATACACAGGAATACACAGGCATACACAGGCAGACACTGGCATACACATGCATACATCGGCACATACAGGCATATGGTACACAGGCATACACAGGTATTCACTGGCATGCACAGGCATACAGGCATACCCAGGCATTCACGGGCATACACAGGCATACACAGACATACACAAGCATACACGGGCATACACAGGAATACACAGGCATACACAGGCATTCACGGGCATACACAGGCATACACAGGCATACACAGGCATACACAGACAGACACTGGCATACACAGGCATATACAGGCATAAACAGGCATACACAGGCATACACAGGAATACACAGGCATACACAGGCAGACACTGGCATACACAGGCATACACAGGCAAACACTGGCACTCACGGGCATACACAAGAATACACAGGCATACACAGGCATACACTGGCATACACAGGCATTCACAGGCATACACAAGGCATACACAGCCATACACCGGCACATACAGGCATATGGTACACAGGCATACAGAGACATACACTGGAATTCACAGGCATACACAGGCATTCACATGCATACACAGGCATACACAGGCATACACAGGCATACAGGCATATACAGGCATAAACAGGCATACACAGGCATACACAGGAATACACAGGCATACACAGGCAGACACTGGCATACACAGGCATACACAGGCAAACACTGGCACTCACGGGCATACACAAGAATACACAGGCATACACAGGCATACACTGGCACACACAGGCATTCACAGGCATACACAGGCATACACAGCCATACACCGGCACATACAGGCATATGGTACACAGGCATACAGAGACATACACTGGAATTCACAGGCATACACAGGCATTCACATGCATACACAGGCATACACAGGCATACACAGGCATTCACAGGCATACACAGGCATACACTGGCATACACAGGCATTCACAGGCATACACAGGCAGACACAGGCATACACAGGCATACACAGGAATACACAGCTATACACAGGCAAACACTGGCATACACAGGCATACACAGCCATACACCGGCACACACAGGCATATGGTACACAGGCATACACTGGCATGTACAGGCATACATAGGCCTACACAGGCATACACAAGCATACACGGGCATACACAGGCATAGACAAGCATACACAGGCACACCAGGCATTCACGGGCATACACAGGCATACAGAGGCATACACAGGCATACACAGGCATACACAGGAATACACAGCCATACACAGGCAAACACTGGCATACACAGGCATACACAGCCATACACCGGCACACACAGGCATATGGTACACAGGCTTACACAAGCATACACAGGCAAACACTGGCACTCACGGGCATACACAAGAATACACAGGCATACACAGGCATACACAGGCATACACTGGCATACACAGGCATTCACAGGCATACACAGGCAGACAAAGGCATACACAGGCATACACAGGAATACACAGCCATACACAGGCAAACACTGGCATACACAGGCATACAGAGCCATACACCGGCACACACAGGAATATGGTACACAGGCATACACAGGCTTACACAGGCATACACTGGCATGCACAGGCATACACAGGCACACACAATCATATGGTACACAGGCATACACAGCATTCACAGGCATACTCGGGCATACACAGGCATTAACAGGCATACACAGGCATACACAGGCATACACAAGCATACACAAGCATACACTGGCACTCACGGGCATACACAAGAATACACAGGCATACACAGGCATTCACAGGCATACACAGGCATACACTGGCATACACAGGCATTCACAAGCATACACAGGCATACATATCCTTCACAGGCTTTCATAAGCATACACACGCATACATATGCATACACAGACATACACATGCAATCACGGGCATACACATGCATACACAGACATACACAGGCATACATATGCATACACAGGCATACACAGGAATACACAGGCATACACAGCCATACACCGGCACATACAGGCATATGGTACACAGGCATACAGAGACATACACTGGAATTCACAGGCATACACAGGCATTCACATGCATACACAGGCATACACAGGCATACACAGGCATACACAGGCATACATAGGCATATACAGGCATAAACAGGCATACACAGGCATACACAGGAATACACAGGCATACACAGGCAGACACTGGCATACACAGGCATACACAGGCAAATACAGGCACTCACGGGCATACACAAGAATACACAGGCATACACAGGCATACACTGGCATACACAGGCATTCACAGGCATACACAGGCATACACTGGCATACACAGGCATTCACAAGCATACACAGGCATACATATCCTTAACAGGCTTTCATAAGCATACACACGCATACATATACATACACAGACATACACATGCAATCACGGGCATACACAGGCATACACAGACATACACAGGCATACATATGCATACACAGGCATACACAGGCATACACAGGAATACACAGGCATACACAGCCATACACCGGCACATATAGGCATATGGTACACAGGCATACAGAGACATACACTGGAATTCACAGGCATACACAGGCATTCACATGCATACACAGGCATACACAGGCATACACAGGCATACACAGGCATACACAGGCATACACTGGCATACACAGGCATTCACAGGCATACACAGGCAGACACAGGCATACACAAGCATACACAGGAATACACAGCTATACACAGGCAAACACTGGCATACACAGGCATACACAGCCATACACCGGCACACACAGGCATATGGTACACAGGCATACACTGGCATGTACAGGCATACATAGGCCTACACAGGCATACACAAGCATACACGGGCATACACAGGCATACACAAGCATACACAGGCATACACAGGCATTCACGGGCATACACAGGCATACAGAGGCATACACAGGCATACACAGGCATACACAGGAATACACAGCCATACACAGGCAAACACTGGCATACACAGGCATACACAGCCATACACCGGCACACACAGGCATATGGTACACAGGCTTACACAAGCATACACAGGCAAACACTGGCACTCACGGGCATACACAAGAATACACAGGCATACACAGGCATACACAGGCATACACTGGCATACACAGGCATTCACAGGCATACACAGGCAGACACAGGCATACACAGGCATACACAGGAATACACAGCCATACACAGGCAAACACTGGCATACACAGGCATACACAGCCATACACCGGCACACACAGGAATATGGTACACAGGCATACACAGGCATACACAGGCATACACAGGCATACACTGGCATGCACAGGCATACACAGGCACACACAATCATATGGTACACAGGCATACACAGCATTCACAGGCATACTCGGGCATACACAGGCATTAACAGGCATACACAGGCATACACAGGCATACACAGGCATACACAAGCATACACAGGAATACACAGATATACACAGGCATACACAGACATACACAGACACACACAGGCATACACAGGCATACAAAGGCATACACAGGCATACATATGCATACACAGGCATACACAGGCATTCACGGGCATACACAGGCATACACAGGCATACACAGGCATACACAGGCATACACCGGCACACACAGGCATATGGTACACAGGCATACACAGGCATTCACGGGCATACACAGGAATGCACAGGCATACACACGCATACACAGAAATGCACAGTCTAACACAGGCATACACAGGCATACACAGGCTTACACAAGCATACACAGGCCTTCACGGGCATACACAGGCATACACAGGCACACACAGGCTTACACAAGCATACACAGGCCTTCACGGGCATACACAGGCATACATATGCATGCACAGGCATACACAGGCATTCACGGGCATACACAGGCATTAACAGGCATACACAGGCATACACAGGCATACACAGGCATACACAAGCATACACAGGCATACACAGACATACACAGACACACACAGGCATACACAGGCATACATATGCATACACAGGCATACACAGGCATTCACGGGCATACACAGGCATACACAGGCATACACAGGCATACACAGGCATACACCGACACACACAGGCATACACCGGCACACACAGGCATATGGTACACAGGCATACACAGGCATTCACGGGCATACACAGGAATGCACAGGCATACCCAGGCATACACAGGCATACACAGGCATACACGGGCATACACAGGCATACACAGGCATTCACGGGCATACACAGGAATGCACAGTCTTACACAGGCATACACAGGCATACACGGGCATACACAGGCATACACAAGCACACACAGGTATTCACGGGCATACACAGGCATACATATGCATGCACAGGCATTCACGGGCATACACAGATTAACACAGGCATACACAGGCATACACAGGCATACACAGGCATACCCAGGCATACACATGCATGCACCGGCAAACACGGGCATACACAGGTATATATAGGCATACACAGGAATACACAGGCATACACAGGCATACACAGCCATACACAGGATTACACAAGCATACACAGGCACTCACAGGCATACACAGGCATACACCGGCATACACAGGCATACACAGGCATACACAGGCATACACAGGAATACACAGGAATACACAGGCATACACAGGCATACACTGGCATACACAGGCATATACAGGCATACACAGGCATTAACAGGCATACACAGGCATACACAGGCATACACAGGCATACACAAGCATACACAGGAATACACAGATATACACAGGCATTCACGGGCATACACAGGCATACAGAGGCATACACAGGCATACACAGGCATACACAGGAATACACAGCCATACACAGGCAAACACTGGCATACACAGGCATACACAGCCATACACCGGCACACACAGGCATATGGTACACAGGCTTACACAAGCATACACAGGCAAACACTGGCACTCACGGGCATACACAAGAATACACAGGCATACACAGGCATACACAGGCATACACTGGCATACACAGGCATACACAGGCATACACAGGCAGACACAGGCATACACAGGCATACACAGGAATACACAGCCATACACAGGCAAACACTGGCATACACAGGCATACACAGCCATACACCGGCACACACAGGAATATGGTACACAGGCATACACAGGCATACACAGGCATACACTGGCATGCACAGGCATACACAGGCACACACAATCATATGGTACACAGGCATACACAGCATTCACATGCATACTCGGGCATACACAGGCATTAACAGGCATACACAGGCATACACAGGCATACACAGGCATACACAAGCATACACAGGAATACACAGATATACACAGGCATACACAGACATACACAGACATTCACGGGCATACACAGGCATACACAGGCATACACAGGCATACACCGGCACACACGGGCATATGGTACACAGGCATACACAGGCATTCACGGGCATACAGGAATGCACAGGCATACACAGGCATACACAGGAATGCACAGTCTAACACAGGCATACACAGGCATACACAGGAATACACAGCTATACACAGGCAAACACTGGCATACACAGCCATACACAGGCACACACAATCATATGGTACACAGGCATACACAGCATTCACAGGCATACTCGGGCATACACAGGCATTAACAGGCATACACAGGCATACACAGGCATACACAGGCATACACAGGCATACACAGGCATACACAAGCATACACAGGAATACACAGATATACACAGGCATACACAGACATACACAGACACACACAGGCATACACAGGCATACAAAGGCATACACAGGCATACATATGCATACACAGGCATACACAGTCATTCACGGGCATACACAGGCATACACAGGCATACACAGGCATACACAGGCATACACATGCATACACAGGCATACACAGGCATACATAGGCATACACCGGCACACACAGGCATATGGTACACAGGCATACACAGGCATTCACAGGCATACACAGGAATGCACTGGCATACACAGGCATACACAGGAATGCACAGTCTAACACAGGCATACACAGGCATACACAGGAATACACAGCTATACACAGGCAAACACTGGCATACACAGGCATACACAGCCATACACCGGCACACACAGGCATATGGTACACAGGCATACACTGGCATGTACAGGCATACATAGGCCTACACAGGCATACACAAGCATACACGGGCATACACAGGCATACACAAGCATACACAGGCATACACAGGCATTCACGGGCATACACAGGCATACAGAGGCATACACAGGCATACACAGGCATACACAGGCATACACAGGAATACACAGCCATACACAGGCAAACACTGGCATACACAGGCATACACAGCCATACACCGGCACACACAGGCATATGGTACACAGGCTTACACAAGCATACACAGGCAAACACTGGCACTCACGGGCATACACAAGAATACACAGGCATACACAGGCATACACAGGCATACACTGGCATACACAGGCATTCACAGGCATACACAGGCAGACACAGGCATACACAGGCATACACAGGAATACACAGCCATACACAGGCAAACACTGGCATACACAGGCATACACAGCCATACACCGGCACACACACAGGAATATGGTACACAGGCATACACAGGCATACACAGGCATACACTGGCATGCACAGGCATACACAGGCACACACAATCATATGGTACACAGGCATACACAGCATTCACAGGCATACTCGGGCATACACAGGCATTAACAGGCAGACACAGGCATACACAGGCATACACAGGCATACACAAGCATACACAGGAATACACAGATATACACAGGCATACACAGACATACACAGACACACACAGGCATACACAGGCATACAAAGGCATACACAGGCATACATATGCATACACAGGCATACACAGGCATACACGGGCATACACAGGCATACACAGGCATACACAGGCATACACAGGCATACACCGGCACACACAGGCATATGGTACACAGGCATACACAGGCATTCACGGGCATACACAGGAATGCACAGGCATACACAGGCATACACTGGCATACACAGGCATATACAGGCATACACAGGCATTAACAGGCATACACAGGCATACACAGGCATACACAGGCATACACAAGCATACACAGGAATACACAGATATACACAGGCATTCACGGGCATACACAGGCATACAGAGGCATACACAGGCATACACAGGCATACACAGGAAAACACAGCCATACACCGGCAAACACGGGCATACACAGGTATATATAGGCATACACAGGAATACACAGGCATACACAGGCATACACAGCCATACACAGGATTACACAAGCATACACAGGCACTCACAGGCATACACAGGCATACACCGGCATACACAGGCATACACAGGCATACACAGGCATACACAGGAATACACAGGAATACACAGGCATACACAGGCATACACTGGCATACACAGGCATATACAGGCATACACAGGCATTAACAGGCATACACAGGCATACACAGGCATACACAGGCATACACAAGCATACACAGGAATACACAGATATACACAGGCATTCACGGGCATACACAGGCATACAGAGGCATACACAGGCATACACAGGCATACACAGGAATACACAGCCATACACAGGCAAACACTGGCATACACAGGCATACACAGCCATACACCGGCACACACAGGCATATGGTACACAGGCTTACACAAGCATACACAGGCAAACACTGGCACTCACGGGCATACACAAGAATACACAGGCATACACAGGCATACACAGGCATACACTGGCATACACAGGCATTCACAGGCATACACAGGCAGACACAGGCATACACAGGCATACACAGGAATACACAGCCATACACAGGCAAACACTGGCATACACAGGCATACACAGCCATACACCGGCACACACACAGGAATATGGTACACAGGCATACACAGGCATACACAGGCATACACTGGCATGCACAGGCATACACAGGCACACACAATCATATGGTACACAGGCATACACAGCATTCACATGCATACTGGCGGGATACACAGGCATTAACAGGCATACACAGGCATACACAGGCATACACAGGCATACACAAGCATACACAGGAATACACAGATATACACAGGCATACACAGACATACACAGACATTCACGGGCATACACAGGCATACACAGGCATACACAGGCATACACATGCATACACAGGCATACACAGGCATACATAGGCATACACCGGCACACACAGGCATATGGTACACAGGCATACACAGGCATTCACAGGCATACACAGGAATGCACTGGCATACACAGGCATACACAGGAATGCACAGTCTAACACAGGCATACACAGGCATACACAGGAATACACAGCTATACACAGGCAAACACTGGCATACACAGGCATACACAGCCATACACCGGCACACACAGGCATATGGTACACAGGCATACACTGGCATGTACAGGCATACATAGGCCTACACAGGCATACACAAACATACACGGGCATACACAGGCATACACAAGCATACACAGGCATACACAGGCATTCACGGGCATACACAGGCATACAGAGGCATACACAGGCATACACAGGCATACACAGGCATACACAGGAATACACAGCCATACACAGGCAAACACTGGCATACACAGGCATACACAGCCATACACCGGCACACACAGGCATATGGTACACAGGCTTACACAAGCATACACAGGCAAACACTGGCACTCACGGGCATACACAAGAATACACAGGCATACACAGGCATACACAGGCATACACTGGCATACACAGGCATTCACAGGCATACACAGGCAGACACAGGCATACACAGGCATACACAGGAATACACAGCCATACACAGGCAAACACTGGCATACACAGGCATACACAGCCATACACCGGCACACACAGGAATATGGTACACAGGCATACACAGGCATACACAGGCATACACTGGCATGCACAGGCATACAGGCACACACAATCATATGGTACACAGGCATACACAGCATTCACAGGCATACTCGGGCATACACAGGCATTAACAGGCATACACAGGCATACACAGGCATACACAGGCATACACAAGCATACACAGGAATACACAGATATACACAGGCATACACAGACATACACAGACACACACAGGCATACACAGGCATACAAAGGCATACACAGGCATACATATGCATACACAGGCATACACAGGCATTCACGGGCATACACAGGCATACACAGGCATACACAGGCATACACAGGCATACACCGGCACACACAGGCATATGGTACACAGGCATACACAGGCATTCACGGGCATACACAGGAATGCACAGGCATACACAGGCATACA
The DNA here is from genome assembly GCA_018150545.1 of Drosophila ercepeae. NCBI lineage: Eukaryota > Metazoa > Arthropoda > Insecta > Diptera > Drosophilidae > Drosophila > Drosophila ercepeae. The sequence continues at coordinate 319,754 of JAECWL010000177.1, read as the reverse complement.
CTGGCATACACAGGCATATACAGGCATACACAGGCATTAACAGGCATACACAGGCATACACAGGCATACACAGGCATACACAAGCATACACAGGAATACACAGATATACACAGGCAAACACTGGCATACACAGCCATACACAGGCACACACAATCATATGGTACACAGGCATACACAGCATTCACAGGCATACTCGGGCATACACAGGCATTAACAGGCATACACAGGCATACACAGGCATACACAGGCATACACAGGCATACACAGACATACACAGACACACACAGGCATACACAGGCATACAAAGGCATACACAGGCATACATATGCATACACAGGCATACACAGTCATTCACGGGCATACACAGGCATACACAGGCATACACAGGCATACACAGGCATACACATGCATACACAGGCATACACAGGCATACATAGGCATACACCGGCACACACAGGCATATGGTACACAGGCATACACAGGCATTCACGGGCATACACAGGAATGCACTGGCATACACAGGCATACACAGGAATGCACAGTCTAACACAGGCATACACAGGAATACACAGCTATACACAGGCAAACACTGGCATACACAGGCATACACAGCCATACACCGGCACACACAGGCATATGGTACACAGGCATACACTGGCATGTACAGGCATACATAGGCCTACACAGGCATACACAAGCATACACGGGCATACACAGGCATACACAAGCATACACAGGCATACACAGGCATTCACGGGCATACACAGGCATACAGAGGCATACACAGGCATACACAGGCATACACAGGCATACACAGGAATACACAGCCATACACAGGCAAACACTGGCATACACAGGCATACACAGCCATACACCGGCACACACAGGCATATGGTACACAGGCTTACACAAGCATACACAGGCAAACACTGGCACTCACGGGCATACACAAGAATACACAGGCATACACAGGCATACACAGGCATACACTGGCATACACAGGCATTCACAGGCATACACAGGCAGACACAGGCATACACAGGCATACACAGGAATACACAGCCATACACAGGCAAACACTGGCATACACAGGCATACACAGCCATACACCGGCACACACAGGAATATGGTACACAGGCATACACAGGCATACACAGGCATACACTGGCATGCACAGGCATACACAGGCACACACAATCATATGGTACACAGGCATACACAGCATTCACAGGCATACTCGGGCATACACAGGCATTAACAGGCAGACACAGGCATACACAGGCATACACAGGCATACACAAGCATACAGGAATACACAGATATACACAGGCATACACAGACATACACAGACACACACAGGCATACACAGGCATACAAAGGCATACACAGGCATACATATGCATACACAGGCATACACAGGCATTCACGGGCATACACAGGCATACACAGGCATACACAGGCATACACAGGCATACACCGGCACACACAGGCATATGGTACACAGGCATACACAGGCATACACGGGCATACACAGGAATGCACAGGCATACACAGGCATACACTGGCATACACAGGCATATACAGGCATACACAGGCATTAACAGGCATACACAGGCATACACAGGCATACACAGGCATACACAAGCATACACAGGAATACACAGATATACACAGGCATTCACGGGCATACACAGGCATACAGAGGCATACACAGGCATACACAGGCATACACAGGAAAACACAGCCATACACAGGCAAACACTGGCATACACAGGCATACACAGCCATACACCGGCACACACAGGCATATGGTACACAGGCTTACACAAGCATACACAGGCAAACACTGGCACTCACGGGCATACACAAGAATACACAGGCATACACAGGCATACAGGCATACACTGGCATACACAGGCATTCACAGGCATACACAGGCAGACACAGGCATACACAGGCATACACAAGAATACACAGCCATACACAGGCAAACACTGTCATACACAGGCATACACAGCCATACACCGGCACACACAGGCATATGGTACACAGGCATACACTGGCATGTACAGGCATACATAGGCATACACTGGCATACACTGGCATACACAGACTACACAGGCATACACAGGCATACACAGGCATACACAGGCATACACAGATATACACAGGCACACATAGGCATACACAGGCATACAAAGGCATACACAGGCATACACAGGCATTCACGATCATACACATTCATACACAGGCAAACACAGGCATACACAGGAATACACAGGCATACACAGGAAAACACTGGCATACACAGGCATACACAGGCATACACCGGCACACACAGGAATATGGTACACAGGCATACACAGGCATACACTGGCATGCACAGGCATACACAGGCACACACAATCATATGGTACACAGGCATACACAGCATTCACAGGCATACTCGGGCATACACAGGCATTAACAGGCATACACAGGCATACACAGGCATACACAGGCATACACAAGCATACACAGGAATACACAGATATACACAGGCATACACAGACATACACAGACACACACAGGCATACACAGGCATACAAAGGCATACACAGGCATACATATGCATACACAGGCATACACAGGCATTCACGGGCATACACAGGCATACACAGGCATACACAGGCATACACAGGCATACACCGGCACACACAGGCATATGGTACACAGGCATACACAGGCATTCACGGGCATACACAGGAATGCACAGGCATACACAGGCATACACAGGAATGCACAGTCTAACACAGGCATACACAGGCATACACAGGCTTACACAAGCATACACAGGCCTTCACGGGCATACACAGGCATACACAGGCACACACAGACTTACACAAGCATACACAGGCCTTCACGGGCATACACAGGCATACATATGCATGCACAGGCATACACAGGCATTCACGGGCATACACAGGCATTAACAGGCATACACAGGCATACACAGGCATACACAGGCATACACAAGCATACACAGGAATACACAGATATACACAGGCATACACAGACATACACAGACACACACAGGCATACACAGGCATACATATGCATACACAGGCATACACAGGCATTCACGGGCATACACAGGCATACACAGGCATACACAGGCATTCACGGGCATACACAGGCATACACAGGCATACACAGGCATACACCGGGACACACAGGCATACACCGGCACACACAGGCATATGGTACACAGGCATACACAGGCATTCACGGGCATACACAGGAATGCACAGGCATACACAGGCATACACAGGCATACACAGGCATACACAGGCATATACGGGCATACACAGGCATACACAGGCATTCACAGGCATACACAAGCATACACAGGTCTTCACGGGCATACACAGGCATACATATGCATGCACAGGCATTCACGGGCATACACAGTTTAACACAGGCATACACAGGCATACACAGGCATACCCAGGCATACACATGCATGCACCGGCAAACACGGGCATACACAGGTATATATAGGCATACACAGGAATACACAGGCATACACAGCCATACACAGGATTACACAAGCATACACAGGCACTCACGGGCATTCACAGGAATACACATGCATACACAGGCATACACTGGCATACACAGGCATTCACAAGCATACTCAGGCATACATATGCATGCACAGGCTTTCATAAGCATACACACGCATACATAGGCATACACAGACATACACATGCAATCACGGGCATACACAGGCATACACAGACATACACAGGCATACATATGCATGCACAGGCATACACAGGCATTCGCGGGCATACACAGTTTAACACAGGCATACACAGGCATACACAGGCATACACAGGGATACACAGGCATACACAGGCATACACCGGCATACACAGTCATACACAGGCATACACAGGAATACACAGGAATACACAGGCATACACAGGCATACACTGGCTTACACAGGCATACACAGGCATACACAGACATATACAGGCATGAACAGGCATACACAGGCATACACAGGAATACACAGGCATACACAGGCAGACACAGGCATACACAGGCAAACACAGACTACACAGCCATACACAGGCATACACAGGCATACACCGCCATACATAGGCACACATTGGCATACACAGGCATACAAAGGCATACACAGGCATACACAGGCATTCACAATCATACACAGGCATACACAGGCAAACACAGGCATACACAGGAATACACAGGCATACACAGGAAAACACTGGCATATACAGGCATACACAGGCATACACCGGCACACACAGGCATACACATGCATGCACCGGCAAACACTGGCATACACAGGTATATATAGGCATACACAGGAATACACAGGCACACACAGGCATACACGGGCATACACCGGGATACACAGGCATACACAGGCATACACAGGCATGGACAGGCATACACATGCGTACACAGTCCTACACTTGCATACACCGGCATACACAGACATACACAGGCATAAACAGGCATATGGTACACAGGCATACACAGGCATATGGTACTCAGGCATACACAGGCATTCACGGGCATACACAGGAATGCACAGGCATACACAGGCATACACAGGCATACACAGGCATACACAGGCATACACGGGCATACACAGGCATACAGAGGCATGCACAGGCATTAACAGGCATACACAGGCATACACAGGCATACACAGGCTTACACAAGCATACACAGGCCTTCACGGGCATACACAGGCATACATATGCATGCACAGGCATACACAGGCATTCGCTGGCATACACAGTTTAACACAGGCATACACAGGCATACACAGGAATACACAGGCATACACAGGCATACACCGGCATACACAGGCATACACAGGCATACACAGGCATACACAGGAATACACAGGCATACACAGGCATACACAGGAATACACAGGCATACACAGGCAGACACAGGCATACACAGGCAAACACAGGCATACACAGGCATACACAGACTACACAGCCATACACAGGCATACTCAGGCATACAGAGGCATACACAGACATACACAGGCACACATTGGCATACACAGGCATTCACGGGCATACACAGGAATGCACAGGCATACACAGGCTTTCACAGGCATACACAGGCATACACGGGCATACACAGGCATACAGAGGCATGCACAGGCATTAACAGGCATACACAGGCATACACAGGCATACACAGGCATACACAGGCTTACACAAGCATACACAGGCCTTCACGGGCATACACAGGCATACACAGGTATTCGCGGGCATACACAGTTTAACACAGGCATACACAGGCATACACAGGGATACACAGGCATATACAGGCATACACCGGCATACACAGGCATACACAGGCATACACAGGCATACACAGGAATACACAGGCATACACAGGCATACACTGGCTTACACAGGCATACACAGGCATACACAGACATATACAGGCATGAACAGGCATACACAGGCATACACAGGAATACACAGGCAGACACAGGCATACACAGGCAAACACAGGCATACACTGGCATACACTGGCATACACAGACTACACAGCCATACACAGGCATACACAGGCATACACAGACATACATAGGCACACATTGGCATACACAGGCATACAAAGGCATACACAGGCAAACACAGGCATACACAGGAATACACAGGCATACACAGGAAAACACTGGCATATACAGGCATACACAGGCATACACAGGCAAACACATGCATACACTGGCACACACGGGCATACACAGACTACACAGCCATACACAGGCATACACAGGCATACACAGACATACACAGTCACACATAGGCATACACAGGCATACAAAGTCATACACAGGAAAACACTGGCATACAAAGGCATACACCGGCACACACAGGCATATGGTACACAGGCATACACAGGCATACACTGGCATGCACGGGCATACACAGGCATACACTGGCATGCACAGGCAAACACGGGCATACACAGGCATACACAGGCATACACAGGCATACACCGGCACACACAGGCATATGGGACACAGGCATACACGGGCATACACAGGAATGCACAGGCATACACAGGCATACACAGGCATACACAGGCATACACAGGCATGCAAGGGCATACACAGGCATACAGAGGCATGCACAGGCATTAACAGGCATACACAGGCATACACAGGCTTACACACAGATACACAGGCCTTAACGGGCATACACAGGCATACATATGCATGCACAGGCATACACAGGCATTCGCGGGCATACACAGTTTAACACAGGCATACACAGGCATACCCAGGCATACACATGCATGCACCGGCAAACACGGGCAGACACCGATATATATAAGCATACACAGACAACCACAGGCATACACAGGTATATATAGGCATACACAGGAAAACACAGGCATACACAGGCATACACAGGCATACACAGGCATACACGAGCATACACAGGCATACAGAGGCATGCACAGGCATTAACAGGCATACACAGGCATACACAGGCATACACAGCCATGCACAGGCTTACACAAGCATACACAGGCATTCACGGGCATACACAGTTTAACACAGGCATACACAAGAATACACAGGCATACACAGGCATACCCAGGCATACACATGCATGCACCCTGCAAACACGGGCATACACAGGTGTATATAGGCATACACAGGCATACACCGGCACACACAGGTATATGGTACACAGGCATACACAGGCATACACAGGCATACACAGGCATACACAGGCATACACAGGCGTTCACGGGCATACACAGGAATGCACAGTCATACACAGTCATACATAGGCATATACGGGCATACACAGGCATACAGAGGCATACAAGGCATACACAGGCATACACAGGCTTACACAAGCATACACAGGCCTTCACTGGCATACACAGGCATACATATGCATGCACAGGCATACACAGGCATTCGCGGGCATACACAGTTTAACACAGGCATACACAGGCATACACATGCATGCACCGGCAAACACGGGCATACACAGGTATATATAGGCACACACAGGAATACACAGGCATACACAGGCATACACAGGCATACACAGGCATACACGGGCATACACAGGCATACAGAGGCATACACAGGCATTAACAGGCATACACAGGCATAGACAGGCATACACAGCCATACACAGGATTACACAAGCATACACAGGCATACAGAGGCATGCACAGGCATTAACAGGCATACACAGGCATACACAAGCTTACACAAGCATACACAGGCCTTAACGGGCATACACAGGCATACATATGCATGCACAGGCATACACAGGCATTCGCGGGCATACACAGTTTAACACAGGCATACACAGGCATACCCAGGCATACACATGCATGCACCGGCAAACACGGGCATACACCGATATATATAAGCACACACAGACAACCACAGGCATACACAGGTATATATAGGCATACACAGGAAAACACAGGCATACACAGGCATACACAGGCATACACGAGCATACACAGGCATACAGAGGCATGCACAGGCATTAACAGGCATACACAGGCATACACAGCCATACACAGGCTTACACAGGCATATGGTACACAGGCATACACAGGCATACACAGGAATTCACGGGCATACACAGGAATGCACAGGCATACACAGGCATACACAGGCATACACAGGCATACACAGGCATACACAGGCATACACAGGCATACACGGGCATACACAGGCATACATATGCATGCACAGGCATTCACGGGCATACACAATTTAACACAGGCATACACAGGCATACCCAGGCATACACAGGCATACACAGGCATACACAGGCATACACAGGCATACACACGCATACACCGACATACAGAGGCATGCAAGGCATACACAGGCATACACAGGCATACACAGCCATACACAGCCATACACAGGCATACACAAGCATACACAGGCATTCACGGGCATACACAGTTTAACACAGGCATACACAAGCATACACAGGCATACACAGGCATACACAGGCATACCCAGGCTTACACAAGCATACACAGGCCTTCACGGGCATACACAGGCATACATATGCATGCACAGGCATACACAGGCATTCACGGGCATACACAGTTTAACACAGGCATACACAGGCATACCCAGGCATACACATGCATGCACCGGCAAACACGGGCATACACAGGTATATATAGGCATACATAGGAATACACAGGCATACACACGCATACACAGGCATACACGGGCATACACAGGCATACAGAGGCATACACAGGCATTAACAGGCATACACAGGCATTCACAGCCATACACAGGATTACACAAGCATACACAGGCATACACAGGCACTCACGGGCATACACTGGCATACACAGACTACACAGCCATACACAGGCATACACAGGCATACACAGGCATACACAGACATACACAGTCACACATAGGCATACACAGGCATACAAAGGCATACACAGGCATACACAGGCATTCACGATCATACACAGGCATACACAGGCAAACACAGGCATACACAGGCATACACGGGCATACACAGGCATACAGAGGCATACACAGGCATTAACAGGCATACACAGGCATTCACAGCCATACACAGGATTACACAAGCATACACAGGCATACACAGGCACTCACGGGCATACACTGGCATACACAGACTACACAGCCATACATGGGCATACACAGGCATACACAGGCATACACAGACATACACAGTCACACATAGGCATACACATGCATACACAGGCATACACTGGCATACACAGGCATTCACAAGCATACACAGGCATACATATGCATGCACAGGCTTTCATAAGCATACACACGCATACATATGCATACACAGACATACACATGCAATCACGGGCATACGCAGGCATACACAGACATACACAGGCATACATATGCATACACAGGCATACACAGGCATTCACGGGCATACACAGGCATACACAGCCATACACAGGCATGCACAGGGATACACAGGCATACACAGGCATACACAGGCATGGACAGGCATACACATGCGTACACGTCATACGCTGGCATACACCGGCATACACAGACATACACAGGCATACACAGGCATATGGTACACAGGCATACACGGGCATATGGTACACAGGCATACACAAGCATACACAGGAATTCACGGGCATACACAGGAATGCAGAGGCATACACAGGCATACACAGGCATACACAGGCATACCCAGGCATACACATGCATGCACCCGCAAACACGGGCATACACAGGTATATATAGGCATACACAGGCATACACCGGCACACACAGGCATATGGTACACAGGCATACACAGGCATACACAGGCATTCACGGACATACACAGGAATGCACAGTCATACACAGGCATACACAGGCATACACGGGCATACACAGGCATACAGAGGCATGCAAGGCATACACAGGCATACACAGGCATACACAGGCATACACAGGCATACACAGGCATACACAGGCTTACACAAGCATACACAGGCCTTCACGGGCATACACAGGCATACATATGCATGCACAGGCATACACAGGCATTCGCGGGCATACACAGTTTAACACAGGCATACACAGGCATACACAGGCATACACAGGCATACACAGGCATACACAGGCATACACAGGAATACACAGGCATACACAGGCATTCACCGGCATACACAGGCATACACAGGCATACACAGGCATACACAGGCATACACAGGCATACACAGGAATACACAGGCATACACAGGCATACACTGGCATACACAGGCATACACAGGCATACACAGGCATACACAGGAAAACACTGGCATATACAGGCATACACAGGCATACACAGGCAAACACATGCATACACTGGCACACACGGGCATACACAGACTACACAGCCATACACAGGCATACACAGGCATACACAGACATACACAGTCACACATAGGCATACACAGGCATACAAAGTCATACACAGGAAAACACTGGCATACAAAGGCATACACCGGCACACACAGGCATATGGTACACAGGCATACACAGGCATACACTGGCATGCACGGGCATACACAGGCATACACTGGCATGCACAGGCAAACACGGGAATACACAGGCATACAAAGGCATACACAGGCATACACCGGCACACACAGGCATATGGGACACAGGCATACACGGGCATACACAGGAATGCACAGGCATACACAGGCATACACAGGCATACACAGGCATACACAGGCATGCACGGGCATACACAGGCATACAGAGGCATGCACAGGCATTAACAGGCATACACAGGCATACACAGGCTTACACAAGCATACACAGGCCTTAACGGGCATACACAGGCATACATATGCATGCACAGGCATACAAGGCATTCATGGGCATACACAGTTTAACACAGGCATACACAGGCATACCCAGGCATACACATGCATGCACCGGCAAACACGGGCATACACCGATATATATAAGCATACACAGACAACCACAGGCATACACAGGTATATATAGGCATACACAGGAAAACACAGGCATACACAGGCATACACAGGCATACACAGGCATGCACGAGCATACACAGGCATACAGAGGCATGCACAGGCATTAACAGGCATACACAGGCATACACAGGCATACACAGCCATACACAGGCTTACACAAGCATACACAGGCATTCACGGGCATACACAGTTTAACACAGGCATACACAAGCATACACAGGCATACACAGGCATACCCAGGCATACACATGCATGCACCCGCAAACACGGGCATACACAGGTGTATATAGGCATACACAGGCATACACCGGCACACACAGGTATATGGTACACAGGCATACACAGGCATACACAGGCATACACAGGCGTTCACGGGCATACACAGGAATGCACAGTCATACACAGTCATACATAGGCATATACGGGCATACACAGGCATACAGAGGCATACAAGGCATACACAGGCATACACAGGCTTACACAAGCATACACAGGCCTTCACTGGCATACACAGGCATACATATGCATGCACAGGCATACACAGGCATTCGCGGGCATACACAGTTTAACACAGGCATACACATGCATGCACCGGCAAACACGGGCATACACAGGTATATATAGGCACACACAGGAATACACAGGCATACACAGGCATACACAGGCATACACAGGCATACACGGGCATACACAGGCATACAGAGGCATACACAGGCATTAACAGGCATACACAGGCATAGACAGGCATACACAGCCATACACAGGATTACACAAGCATACACAGGCATACAGAGGCATGCACAGGCATTAACAGGCATACACAGGCATACACAGGCTTACACAAGCATACACAGGCCTTAACGGGCATACACAGGCATACATATGCATGCACAGGCATACACAGGCATTCGCGGGCATACACAGTTTAACACAGGCATACACAGGCATACCCAGGCATACACATGCATGCACCGGCAAACACGGGCATACACCGATATATATAAGCACACACAGACAACCACAGGCATACACAGGTATATATAGGCATACACAGGAAAACACAGGCATACACAGGCATACACAGGCATACACAGGCATACACGAGCATACACAGGCATACAGAGGCATGCACAGGCATTAACAGGCATACACAGGCATACACAGGCATACACAGGCATACACAGGCATACACAGGCATAGACCGGCACACACAGGCATATGATACACAGGCATACACAGGCATACACTGGCATGCACAGGCATACACAGGCATACACCGGCACACACAATCATATGGTACACAGGCATACACAGCATTCACGGGCATACACAGGCATTAACAGGCATACACAGGCATTCACGGGCATACACAGGCATTAACAGGCATACACAGGCATACACAGGCATACACAGGCATACAAAGGAATACACAGGCATACACCGGCACACACAGGCATATGGTACACAGGCATACACAGACATACACTGGAATTTACAGGCATACACAGGCATTCACATGCAATGACAGGCATACATATCCATACACAAGCATACACAGGCATACACAGGCATATACAGGCATAAACAGGCATACACAGGCATACACAGGCATACACAGGCATACACAGGCATACACAGGCATACACAGGCATACACAGACATATACAGTCACACATAGGCATACACAGGCATACAAAGGCATACACAGGCATACACAGGCATTCACGATCACACACAGGCATACACAGGCATACACAGGCAAACACAGGCATACACAGGAATACACAGGCATACACAGGAAAACACTGGCATACAAAGGCATACACCGGCACACACAGGCATATGGTACACCGGCATACACAGGCATACACTGGCATGCACGGGCATACACAGGCATACACCGGCACACACAATCATATGGTACACAGGCATACACAGGCATACACAGCAGTCACGGGCATACACAGACATTAACAGGCATACACAGGCATTCACGGGCATACACAGGCATACATCGGCACATACAGGCTTATGGTACACAGGCATACACAGGCATACACAGGCATACACAGGCATACAAAGGAATACACAGGCATACACAGCCATACACCGGCACACACAGGCATATGGTACACAGGCATACACAGACATACACTGGAATTTACAGGCATACACAGGCATACACAGGCATTCACATGCATGCACAGGCATACATATCCATACACAGGCATACACAGGCATACACAGGCATACAAAGGAATACACAGGCATACACAGGCAGACACAGGCATACATCGGCACATACAGGCATATGGTACACAGGCATACACAGGCATACACTGGCATGAACAGGCATACACAGGCATACCCAGGCATTCACGGGCATACACAGGCATACATCGGCACATACAGGCTTATGGTACACAGGCATACACAGGCATACACTGGCATGCACAGGCAAACACGGGCATACACAGGCATACACAGGCATACACAGGCATACACAGGCATACACAGGCATACACAGGCATACACCGGCACACACAGGCATTAACAGGCATACACAGGCATACACAGGCTTACACAAGCATACACAGGCCTTCACGGGCATACACAGGCATACATATGCATGCACAGGCATACACAGGCATACACAGGCATACCCAGGCATACACATGCATGCACAGCCATACACAGGCATGCACCGGCAAACACGGGCATACACCGATATATATAAGCATACACAGACAACCACAGGCATACACAGGTATATATAGGCATACACAGGAAAACACAGGCATACACAGGCATACACAGGCATACACAGGCATACACGAGCATACACAGGCATACAGAGGCATGCACAGGCATTAACAGGCATACACAGGCATACACAGGCATACACAGGCATACACAGCCATACACAGGCATGCACCGGCAAACACGGGCATACACCGATATATATAAGCATACACAGACAACCACAGGCATACACAGGTATATATAGGCATACACAGGAAAACACAGGCATACACAGGCATACACAGGCATACACGAGCATACACAGGCATACAGAGGCATGCACAGGCATTAACAGGCATTCACGGGCATACACAGTCTAACACAGGCATACACAAGCATACACAGGCATACACAGGCATACCCAGGCATACACATGCATGCACCCGCAAACACGGGCATACACAGGTATATATAGGCATACACAGGCATACAGCGGCACACACAGGTATATGGTACACAGGCATACACAGGCATACACAGGCGTTCACGGACATACACAGGAATGCACAGTCATACACAGGCATACATAGGCATATACGGGCATACACAGGCATACAGAGGCATACAAGGCATACACAGGCATACACAGGCTTACGCAAGCATACACAGGCCTTCACGGGCATACACAGGCATACATATGCATGCACAGGCATACACAGGCATTCGCGGGCATACACAGTTTAACACAGGCATACACAGGCATACCCAGGCATACACATGCATGCACCGGCAAACACGGGCATACACAGGTATATATAGGCACACACAGGAATACACAGGCATACACAGGCATACACAGGCATACACAGGCATACACGGGCATACACAGGCATACAGAGGCATACACAGGCATTAACAGGCATACACAGGCATAGACAGGCATACACAGCCATACACAGGATTACACAAGCATACACAGGATTACACAAGCATACACAGGCACTCACGGGCATACACAGGAATACACGGGCATACACAGGCATACACAGCCATACACAGGCATGCACAGGGATACACAGGCATACACTAGCATACACAGGCATGGACAGGCATACACATGCGTACACAGTCATACACAGGCATACACAGCCATACACAGGATTACACAAGCATACACAGGCATACACAGGCACTCACGGGCATACACAGGAATACACATACATACACAGGCATACACTGGCATACACAGGCATTCACAAGCATACACAGGCATATATATGCATTCACAGGCTTTCATAAGCATACACACGCAAACATATGCATACACAGACATCCACATGCAATCACGGGCTTACACAGGCATACACAGACATACACAGGCATACATATGCATACACAGGCATACAAAGACATTCACGGGCATACACAGGCATACACAGCCATACACAGGCATGCACAGGGATACACAGGCATACACTAGCATACACAGGCATGGACAGGCATACACATGCGTACAAAGACATACGCTGGCATACACCGGCATACACAGACATACACAGGCATACACAGGCATATGGTACACAGTCATACACAGGCATATGGTACACAGGCATACACAGGCATACACAGGAATTCACGGGCATACACAGGAATGCACAGGCATACACAGGCATACACAGGCATACACAGGCATACACGGGCATACACAGGCATACATATGCATGCACAGGCATACACAGGCATTCACGGGCATACACAGTTTAACACAGGCATACACAGGCATACCCAGGCATATACATGCATGCACCGGCATTCACGTGCATACACAGGTATATAACGGCATACACAGGAATACACAGGCATACACAGGCATACACAGGCATACACGGGCATACACAGGCATACAGAGGCATACACAGGCATACACAGGATTACACAAGCATACACAGGCACTCACGGGCATACACAGGAATACACATGCATACACAGGCATACACTGGCATACACAGGCATTCACAAGCATGCACAGGCATACATATGCATGCACAGGCTTTCATAAGCATACACACGCATACATATGCATACACAGACATACACATGCAATCACGGGCATACACAGGCATACACAGACATCCACAGGCATACATATGCATACACAGGCATACACAGGCATTCTCGGGCATACACAGGCATACACAGCCATACACAGGCATGCACAGGGATACACAGGCATACACAGGCATGGACAGGCATACACATGCGTACACAGTCATACGCTGGCATACACCGGCATACACAGACATACACAGGCATACACAGGCATACACAGGCATACACAGGCATATGGTACACAGGCATACACAGGCATACACAGGAGTTCACGGGCATACACAGGAATGCACAGGCATACACAGGCATACACAGGCATACACAGGCATACACCGACATACAGAGGCATGCAAGTCATACGCAGGCATACACAGGCATACACAGCCATACACAGGCTTACACAAGCATACACAGGCATTCACGGGCATACACAGATTAACACAGGCATACACAAGCATACACAGGCATACACAGGCATACCTAGGCTTACACAAGCATACACAGGCCTTCACGGGCATACACAGGCATACATATGCATGCACAGGCATTCACGGGCATACACAGTTTAACACAGGCATACACAGGCATACCCAGGCATACACATGCATGCACCGGCAAACACGGGCATACACAGGTATATATAGGCATACACAGGAATACACAGGCATACACAGGCATACACAGGTATACACGGGCATACACAGGCATACAGAGGCATACACAGGCATTAACAGGCATACACAGGCATACACAGCCATACACAGGATTACACAAGCATACACAGGCATACACAGGCACTCACGGGCATACACAGGAATAAACATGCATACACAGGCATACACTGGCATGCACAGGCATTCACAAGCATACACAGGCATACATATGCATGCACAGGCTTTCATAAGCATACACACGCATACATATGCATACACAGACATACACATGCAATCACGGGCATACACAGGCATACACAGACATACACAGGCATACATATGCATACACAGGCATACACAGGCATTCACGGGCATACACAGGTATACACAGCCATACACAGGCATGCACAGGGATACACAGGCATACACTAGCATACACAGGCATGGACAGGCATACACATGCGTACACAGTCATACGCTGGCATACACCGGCATACACAGACATACACAGGCATACACAGGCATATGGTACACAGGCATACATATGCATGCACAGGCATTCACGGGCATACAGAGTTTAACACAGGCATACACAGGCATACACGAGCATACACAGGCATACAGAGGCATGCACAGGCATTAACAGGCATTCACGGGCATACACAGTTTAACACAGGCATACACAAGCATACACAGGCATACACAGGCATACCCAGGCATACACATGCATGCACCCGCAAACACGGGCATACACAGGTATATATAGGCATACACAGGCATACAGCGGCACACACAGGTATATGGTACACAGGCATACACAGGCATACACAGGCGTTCACGGACATACACAGGAATGCACAGTCATACACAGGCATACATAGGCATATACGGGCATACACAGGCATACAGAGGCATACAAGGCATACACAGGCATACACAGGCTTACGCAAGCATACACAGGCCTTCACGGGCATACACAGGCATACATATGCATGCACAGGCATACACAGGCATTCGCGGGCATACACAGTTTAACACAGGCATACACAGGCATACCCAGGCATACACATGCATGCACCGGCAAACACGGGCATACACAGGTATATATAGGCACACACAGGAATACACAGGCATACACAGGCATACACAGGCATACACAGGCATACACAGGCATACACGGGCATACACAGGCATACAGAGGCATACACAGGATTACACAAGCATACACAGGCACTCACGGGCATACACAGGAATACACATGCATACACAGGCATACACTGGCATACACAGGCATTCACAAGCATGCACAGGCATACATATGCATGCACAGGCTTTCATAAGCATACACACGCATACATATGCATACACAGACATACACATGCAATCACGGGCATACACAGGCATACACAGACATCCACAGGCATACATATGCATACACAGGCATACACAGGCATTCTCGGGCATACACAGGCATACACAGCCATACACAGGCATGCACAGGGATACACAGGCATACACAGGCATGGACAGGCATACACATGCGTACACAGTCATACGCTGGCATACAGCGGCATACACAGACATACACAGGCATACACAGGCATACACAGGCATACACAGGCATACACAGGCATATGGTACACAGGCATACACAGGCATACACAGGAGTTCACGGGCATACACAGGAATGCACAGGCATACACAGGCATACACAGGCATACACAGGCATACACCGACATACAGAGGCATGCAAGTCATACGCAGGCATACACAGGCATACACAGCCATACACAGGCTTACACAAGCATACACAGGCATTCACGGGCATACACAGTTTAACACAGGCATACACAAGCATACACAGGCATACACAGGCATACACAGGCATACCTAGGCTTACACAAGCATACACAGGCCTTCACGGGCATACACAGGCATACATATGCATGCACAGGCATTCACGGGCATACACAGTTTAACACAGGCATACACAGGCATACCCAGGCATACACATGCATGCACCGGCAAACACGGGCATACACAGGTATATATAGGCATACACAGGAATACACAGGCATACACAGGCATACACAGGTATACACGGGCATACACAGGCATACAGAGGCATACACAGGCATTAACAGGCATACACAGGCATACACAGCCATACACAGGATTACACAAGCATACACAGGCATACACAGGCACTCACGGGCATACACAGGAATAAACATGCATACACAGGCATACACTGGCATGCACAGGCATTCACAAGCATACACAGGCATACATATGCATGCACAGGCTTTCATAAGCATACACACGCATACATATGCATACACAGACATACACATGCAATCACGGGCATACACAGGCATACACAGACATACACAGGCATACATATGCATACACAGGCATACACAGGCATTCACGGGCATACACAGGTATACACAGCCATACACAGGCATGCACAGGGATACACAGGCATACACTAGCATACACAGGCATGGACAGGCATACACATGCGTACACAGTCATACGCTGGCATACACCGGCATACACAGACATACACAGGCATACACAGGCATATGGTACACAGGCATACATATGCATGCACAGGCATTCACGGGCATACAGAGTTTAACACAGGCATACACAGGCATACCCAGGCATACACAGGCATACACCGACATACAGAGGCATGCAAGGCATACACAGGCATACACAGGCATACACAGCCATACACAGGCTTACACAAGCATACACAGGCATTCACAAGCATACACAGGCATACATATGCATGCACAGGCTTTCATAAGCATACACACGGATACATATGCATACACAGACATACACATGCAATCACGGGCATACACAGGCATACACAGACATACACAGGCATACATATGCATACACAGGCATACACAGGCATTCACGGGCATACACAGGCATACACAGCCATACACAGGCATACACAGGCATGGACAGGCATACACATGCGTACACGTCATACGCTGGCATACACCGGCATACACAGACATACACAGGCATACACAGACATATGGTACACAGGCATACACGGGCATATGGTACACAGGCATACACAGGAATTCACGGGCATACACAGGAATGCACAGGCATACACAGGCATACACAGGCATACCCAGGCATACACATGCATGCACCCGCAAACACGGGCATACACATTCATACACCGGCACACACAGGCATATGGTACACAGGCATACACAGGCATACACAGGCAGTCACGGACATACACAGGAATGCACAGTCATACAAAGGCATACACAGGCATACACGGGCATACACAGGCATACAGAGGCATGCAAGGCATACACAGGCATACACAGGCATACACAGGCATACACAGGCATACACAGGCTTACACAAGCATACACAGGCCTTCACGGGCATACACAGGCATACATATGCATGCACAGGCATACACAGGCATTCGCGGGCATACACAGTTTAACACAGGCATACACAGGCATACACAGGCATACACAGGCATACACAGGACAGAATACACAGGCATACACAGGCATACACCGGCATACACAGGCATACACAGGCATACACAGGCATACACAGGCATACACAGGCATACACAGGAATACACAGGCATACACTGGCATACACAGGCATACACAGGCATACACAGGCATACACAGGCATACACAGGCATACACAGGCATTCACAGGCATACACAGGCATACACAGTCATACACTGGCATACACAGGCATACACAGGCATACACCGGCATACACTGGCATACACAGGCATACACAGGCATACACAGGCATACACAGGCAAACACAGGCATACACTGGCATACACTGGCATACACAGGCATACACAGGCATACACAGGCATACACAGGCATACACAGGCATACACAGACATACACAGTCACACATAGGCATACACAGGCATACTAAGGCATACACAGGCATACACAGGCATACAGGCATTCACAGGCATACAGCATACACAGGCATACACAGGCAAACACAGGCATACACAGGAATACACATCACAGCATACACAGGAAAACACTGGCATACACAGGCATACACAGGCATAGACCGGCACACACACAGGCATATGGTACACACAGGCATACACAGGCATATGGCATACACAGGCATACACAGGCATACACAGCAGGCACATACAATCACAGCATACAGCACACATTCATATGGTACACAGGCATACACAGGCATACACAGGCATTCACGGGCATACACACAGGCATTCACAGGCATACACAGGCATTAACAGGCATACACAGGCATACACAGGCATACACAGGCATACAAAGGAATACACAGGCATACACAGCCATACACCAGCACACACAGGCATATGGTACACAGGCATACACAGACATACACTGGAATTTACAGGCATACACAGGCATTCACATGCATGCACAGGCATACATCCATACATACACAAGCATACACAGGCATACACAGGCATATACAGGCATAAACAGGCATACACAGGCATACACAGGAATACACAGGCATACACAAGCAGACACTGGCATACACAGGCATACATCGGCACATACAGGCATATGGTACACAGGCATACACAGGCATACACTGGGCATGCACAGGCATACACAGGCATACCCAAGACATTCACAGGCATACACAGGCATACATCAGGCATACATACAGGCATATAGGTACACAGGCATACACAGGCATACACTGGCATACACATGCATACAGAGGCATGCACAGGCATTAACAGGCATACACAGGCATACACAGGCATATACAGGCATACACAGGCATACACAGCCATACACAGGCTTACACAAGCATACACAGGCATACACAGGCACTCACGGGCATACACAGGAATACACAGGCATGCACAGGCATACACTGGCATACACAGGCATTCACAAGCATACACATTCGTACATATGCATGCACAGACTTACATAAGCATCCACACGTATACATAGGCATTCACAGGAATACACAACACAGGCATACACAGGCATACACAGGCATACACAGGCATACACAGCATACACAGGCATACACAGGAATGATACACAGGCATACACAGACATACACAGACACACACAGGCATACACAGGCATACAAAGGCATACACAGGCATACATATGTATACACAGGCATACACAGGCATTCACGCGCATACACAGGCATACACAGGCATACACAGGCATACACAGGCATACACAGGCATACACAGGCATACACAGGCATACACAGGCATACACAGGCATACACAGGCATACACAAGCATACACAGGGATATAGGCACAGATATAAAGCATACAGGCATACACAGGCATACACAGGCACACAGGCATACACAGGCATACACAGGCATAATTGCATACACAGGCATGTTCCTGTGCATTCCCGTGCATGCACAGGCATGCACAGGCATGCCTGTATATGCCTGTGCATTCCCGTGCATGCCTGTGTATGCCAGTGCATGCCTGTGCATGCCCGTTCATGCCTGTTAATGCCTGGCATGCCGTTCAATACATGCCTGTGTATGCCCGTGCATGCCTGTGTATGCCTGTGTATGCCCGGGTATGCCTGTGCATTCCTGTGTATGCCCGTGAATGCCTGTGTATGCCTGTGTATGCCTGTGTATGCCTTTCGTATGCCTGTGTATGCCAATGTGTGCCTGTGTATGTCTGTGTATGCCTGTGTATGGCTGTGTAGTCTGTGTATGCCAGTGTATGCCAGTGTATGCCTGTGTTTGCCTGTGTATGCCTGTGTCTGCCAGTGTATGCCTGTGTATTCCATGTATTCCTGTGTATGCCTGTGTATGCCTGTTTATGCCTGTATATGCCTGTGTATGCGGTGTATGCAAGTGTATGACTGTGTACGCATGTGTATGCCTGTCCATGCCTGTGTATGCCTGTGTATGCCTGTGTATCCCTGTGTATGCCTGTGTATGGCTGTGTATGCCTGTGTATGCCCGTGAATGCCTGTGTATGCCTGTGTATGCCCGTGATTGCATGTGTATGTCTGTGTATGCATATGTATGCGTGTGTATGCTTATGAAAGCCTGTGCATGCATATGTATGCCTGTGTATGCTTGTGAATGCCTGTGTATGCCAGTGTATGCCTGTGTATGCATGTGTATTCCTGTGAATGCCCGTGAGTGCCTGTGTATGCTTGTGTAATCCTGTGTATGGCTGTGTATGCCTGTTTAAGCCTGTGTATGCCTGTGTATGCCTGTGTATGCCTGTGTATGCCTGTGTATGCCTGTGTATGCCTGTCAAGCCTGTGTATGCCTCTGTATGCCTGTGTATGCCCGTGTATGCCTGTGTATGCCTGTGTATGCCTGTGTATTCCTGTGTATTCCTATATATACCTGTGTATGCCCGTGTTTGCCGGTGCATGCATGTGTATGCCTGGGTATGCCTGTGTATGCCTGTGTATGCCTGTGTATGCCTGTGTATGCCTGTGTTAGACTGTGTATGCCCGTGAATGCCTGTGTATGCCTGTGCATGAATATGTATGCCTGTGTATGCCCGTGAAGGCCTGTGTATGCTTGTGTAAGCCTGTGTATGCCCGTGTATGCCTGTGTATGCCTGTGTATGCCTGGTATGCCTGTGTATGCCTGTGTATGCCTGTATGCCTTGCATGCCTCTGTATGCCTGTGTATGCCCGTGTATGCCTGTGTATGCCTGTGAAAGACTGTGCATTCCTGTGTATGCCCGTGAATGCCTGTGTATGCCTGTGTATGCCCGTGTATGCCTGTGTATGCCTGTGTATGCCAGGTATGCCTGTGCATTCCTGTGTATGCCCTTGAATGCCTGTGTATGCCTGTGTACCATATGCCTGTGTGTGCCGGTGTATGCCTGTGTATGCCTGTGTATGCCTGTGTATGCCTGTGTATGCCCGTGAATGCCTGTGTATGCCTGTGTATGCATATGTATGCCTGTGTATGCCTTTGTATGCCTGTGTATGCCTGTGTGTGTCTGTGTGTCTGTGTATGCCTGTGTATATCTGTGTATTCCTGTGTATGCTTGTGTATGCCTGTGTATGCCTGTGTATGCCTGTGTATGCCTGTGTATGGCTGTGTATGCCAGTGTATGCCTGTGTATGCATGTGTGTATTCCTGTGAATGCCCCTGAGTGCCTGTGTATGCTTGTGTAATCCTGTGTATGGCTGTGTATGCCTGTTTATGCCTGTGTATGCCTGTGTATGCCTGTGTATGCCT
The DNA here is from genome assembly GCA_018150545.1 of Drosophila ercepeae. Lineage (NCBI taxonomy): Eukaryota > Metazoa > Arthropoda > Insecta > Diptera > Drosophilidae > Drosophila > Drosophila ercepeae. The sequence continues at coordinate 296,431 of JAECWL010000177.1, read as the reverse complement.
CTGTATGCCCGTGTATGCCTGTGTATGCCTGTGTATGCCTGTGTATTCCTGTGTATGCCTATATATACCTGTGTATGCCCGTGTTTGCCGGTGCATGCATGTGTATGCCTGGGTATGCCTGTGTATGCCTGTGTTAAACTGTGTATGCCCGTGAATGCCTGTGTATGCCTGCATGCATATGTATGCCTGTGTATGCCCGTGAAGGCCTGTGTATGCCTGTGTAAGCCTGTGTATGCCTGTGTATGCCTGTATATGCCTGTGTATGCCTGTGTATGCCTGTGTATGCCTTGCATGCCTCTGTATGCCTGTGTATGCCCGTGTATGCCTGTGTATGCCTGTAAGACTGTGCATTCCTGTGTATGCCCGTGAATGCCTGTGTATGCCTGTGTATGCCCGTGTATGCCTGTGTATGCCTGTGTATGCCCGTGTATGCCTGTGTATGCCTGTGCATTCCTGTGTATGCCCGTGAATGCCCGTGAATGCCTGTGTATGCCTGTGTACCATATGCCTGTGTGTGCCGGTGTATGCCTGTGTATGCCTGTGTATGCCTGTGTATGCCTGTGTATGCCTGTGTATGCCCGTGAATGCCTGTGTATTCCTGTGTATGCTTGTGTATGCCTGTGTATGCCTGTGTATGCCTGTGTATGCCTGTGTATGCCTGTGTATGCCTGTGTATGCCTGTGTATGCCTGTATATGCCTGTGTATGCCTGTGTATGCCTGTGTATGCCTGTGTATGCCTGTGTATGCCTGTGTATGCCTGTGTATGCCTGTGTATGCCTGTGTATGCCCGTGAATGCCTGTGTATGCCTGTGTATACGTATGTATGCCTGTGTATGCCTTTGTATGTCTGTGTATGCCTGTGTGTGTCTGTGTATGTCTGTGTATGCCTGTGTATATCTGTGTATTCCTGTGGATGCCTGTGTATGCCTGTGTTCGCCTGTGTATACCCGTGATTGCATGTGTATGTCTGTGTATGCATATGTATACGTGTGGATGCTTATGTAAGCCTGTGCATGCATATGTACGAATGAGTATGCTTGTGAATGCCTGTGTATGCCAGTGTATGCCTGTGCATGCCTGTGTATTCCTGTGTATGCCCGTGAGTGCCTGTGTATGCCTGTGTATGATTGTGTAAGCCTGTGTATGGCTGTGTATGCCTGTGTATTCCTGTGTATGCCTGTGTATGCCTGTTTATGCCTGTATATGCCTGTGTATTCCTGTGTATGCCTGTGTATGCCAGTGTATGCCTGTGTATGCCTGTGTATGCCTGTTAATGCCTGTGCATGCCTCTGTATGCCTGTGTATGCCCGTGTATGCCTGTGTATGCCTGTGTATGCCCGTGTATGCCTGTGCATTCCTGTGTATGCCCGTGAATGCCTGTGTATGCCTGTGTATGCCTGTGTATGCCTTTGTATGCCTGTGTATGCCAATGTGTGCCTGTGTATGTCTGTGTATGCCTGTGTATGGCTGTGTAGTCTGTGTATGCCAGTGTATGCCAGTGTATGCCTGTGTTTGCCTGTGTATGCCTGTGTCTGCCAGTGTATGCCTGTGTATTCCTATGTATTCCTGTGTATGCCTGTGTATGCCTGTTTATGCCTGTATATGCCTGTGTATGCCGGTGTATGCAAGTGTATGACTGTGTACGCATGTGTATGCCTGTCCATGCCTGTGTATGCCTGTGTATGCCTGTGTATCCCTGTGTATGCCTGTGTATGGCTGTGTATGCCTGTGTATGCCCGTGAATGCCTGTGTATGCCTGTGTATGCCCGTGATTGCATGTGTATGTCTGTGTATGCATATGTATGCGTGTGTATGCTTATGAAAGCCTGTGCATGCATATGTATGCCTGTGTATGCTTGTGAATGCCTGTGTATGCCAGTGTATGCCTGTGTATGCATGTGTATTCCTGTGAATGCCCGTGAGTGCCTGTGTATGCTTGTGTAATCCTGTGTATGGCTGTGTATGCCTGTTTAAGCCTGTGTATGCCTGTGTATGCCTGTGTATGCCTGTGTATGCCTGTGTATGCCTGTGTATGCCTGTCAATGCCTGTGTATGCCTCTGTATGCCTGTGTATGCCCGTGTATGCCTGTGTATGCCTGTGTATGCCTGTGTATTCCTGTGTATTCCTATATATACCTGTGTATGCCCGTGTTTGCCGGTGCATGCATGTGTATGCCTGGGTATGCCTGTGTATGCCTGTGTATGCCTGTGTATGCCTGTGTATGCCTGTGTTAAACTGTGTATGCCCGTGAATGCCTGTGTATGCCTGTGCATGAATATGTATGCCTGTGTATGCCCGTGAAGGCCTGTGTATGCTTGTGTAAGCCTGTGTATGCCCGTGTATGCCTGTGTATGCCTGTGTATGCCTGTGTATGCCTGTGTATGCCTGTGTATGCCTGTGTATGCCTTGCATGCCTCTGTATGCCTGTGTATGCCCGTGTATGCCTGTGTATGCTCTGAAAGACTGTGCATTCCTGTGTATGCCCGTGAATGCCTGTGTATGCCTGTGTATGCCCGTGTATGCCTGTGTATGCCTGTGTATGCCTGTGTATGCCTGTGTATGCCTGTGCATTCCTGTGTATGCCCTTGAATGCCTGTGTATGCCTGTGTACCATATGCCTGTGTGTGCCGGTGTATGCCTGTGTATGCCTGTGTATGCCTGTGTATGCCTGTGTATGCCCGTGAATGCCTGTGTATGCCTGTGTATGCATATGTATGCCTGTGTATGCCTTTGTATGCCTGTGTATGCCTGTGTGTGTCTGTGTATGTCTGTGTATGCCTGTGTATATCTGTGTATTCCTGTGTATGCTTGTGTATGCCTGTGTATGCCTGTGTATGCCTGTGTATGCCTGTGTATGGCTGTGTATGCCAGTGTATGCCTGTGTATGCATGTGTATTCCTGTGAATGCCCCTGAGTGCCTGTGTATGCTTGTGTAATCCTGTGTATGGCTGTGTATGCCTGTTTATGCCTGTGTATGCCTGTGTATGCCTGTGTATGCCTCTGTATGCCCGTGTATGCCTGTGTATGCCTGTGTATGCCTGTGTATTCCTGTGTATGCCTATATATACCTGTGTATGCCCGTGTTTGCCGGTGCATGCATGTGTATGCCTGGGTATGCCTGTGTATGCCTGTGTTAAACTGTGTATGCCCGTGAATGCCTGTGTATGCCTGTGCATGCATATGTATGCCTGTGTATGCCCGTGAAGGCCTGTGTATGCCTGTGTAAGCCTGTGTATGCCTGTGTATGCCTGTATATGCCTGTGTATGCCTGTGTATGCCTGTGTATGCCTTGCATGCCTCTGTATGCCTGTGTATGCCCGTGTATGCCTGTGTATGCCTGTGTAAGACTGTGCATTCCTGTGTATGCCCGTGAATGCCTGTGTATGCCTGTGTATGCCCGTGTATGCCTGTGTATGCCTGTGTATCCCCGTGTATGCCTGTGTATGCCTGTGCATTCCTGTGTATGCCCGTGAATGCCCGTGAATGCCTGTGTATGCCTGTGTACCATATGCCTGTGTGTGCCGGTGTATGCCTGTGTATGCCTGTGTATGCCTGTGTATGCCTGTGTATGCCTGTGTATGCCCGTGAATGCCTGTGTATTCCTGTGTATGCTTGTGTATGCCTGTGTGCCTGTGTATGCCTGTGTATGCCTGTGTATGCCTGTGTATGCCTGTGTATGCCTGTGTATGCCTGTATATGCCTGTGTATGCCTGTGTATGCCTGTGTATGCCTGTGTATGCCTGTGTATGCCTGTGTATGCCTGTGTATGCCTGTGTATGCCTGTGTATGCCCGTGAATGCCTGTGTATGCCTGTGTATACGTATGTATGCCTGTGTATGCCTTTGTATGTCTGTGTATGCCTGTGTGTGTCTGTGTATGTCTGTGTATGCCTGTGTATATCTGTGTATTCCTGTGGATGCCTGTGTATGCCTGTGTTCGCCTGTGTATACCCGTGATTGCATGTGTATGTCTGTGTATGCATATGTATACGTGTGGATGCTTATGTAAGCCTGTGCATGCATATGTACGAATGAGTATGCTTGTGAATGCCTGTGTATGCCAGTGTATGCCTGTGCATGCCTGTGTATTCCTGTGTATGCCCGTGAGTGCCTGTGTATGCCTGTGTATGATTGTGTAAGCCTGTGTATGGCTGTGTATGCCTGTGTATGCCTGTATATGCCTGTGTATGCCTGTGTATGCCTGTTAATGCCTGTGCATGCCTCTGTATGCATGTGTATGCCAGTGTATGCCTGTGTATGCCTGTGTACCATATGCCTGTATGTGCTGATGTATGCCTGTGTATGCCCGTGAATGCCTGGGTATGCCTGTGTATGCCTGTGCATGCCAGTGTATGCCTGTGTATGCCTGTGTACCATATGCCTGTATGTGCCGATGTATGCCTGTGTATGCCAGTGTATGACTGTGTATGCCTGTGTATGCCTGTGTATGCCTGTGTATGCCTGTGTATGCCTGTGTATGCCTGTGTATGCCTGTGTATGCCAGTGTACGCCTGTGTATGCCTGTGTATTCCTGTGTATGCCTGTGTATGCCCGTGTATGCCTGTGTATGCCTGTGTATGCCTGTGTATGCCGGTGTATGCCTGTGTATGCCTGTGTATTCCTGTGTATGCCTGTGTATGCCTGTGTATGCCTGTGTATGCCTGTGTTAAACTGTGTATGCCCGCGAATGCCTGTGTATGCCTGTGCATCCATATGTATGCCTTTGTATGCCCGTGAAGGCCTGTGTATGCTTGTGTAAGCCTGTGTATGCCTGTGTATGCCTGTGTATGCCTTGCATGCCTCTGTATGCCTGTGTATGCCCGTGTATGCCTGTGTATGCCTGTGTATGACTGTGCATTCCTGTGTATGCCCGTGAATGCCTGTGTATGCCTGTGTATGCCTGTGTACCATATGCCTGTGTGTGCCGGTGTATGCCTGTGTATGCCTATATATACCTGTGTATGCCCGTGTTTGCGGGTGCATGCATGTGTATGCCTGGGTATGCCTGTGTATGCCTGTGTATGCCTGTGTATGCCTGTGTATGCCTGTGCATTCCTGTGTATGCCCGTGAATTCCTGTGTATGCCTGTGTACCATATGCCCGTGTATGCCTGTGTACCATATGCCTGTGTATGTCTGTGTATGTCTGTGTATGCCGGTGTATGCCAGCGTATGACGTGTACGCATGTGTATGCCTGTCCATGCCTGTGTATGCCTGTGTATCCCTGTGCATGCCTGTGTATGGCTGTGTATGGCTGTGTATGCCTGTGTATGCCCGTGAATGCCTGTGTATGCCTGTGTATGCATATGTATGCCTGTGTATGTCTGTGTATGCCTGTGTATGCCCGTGATTGCATGTGTATGTCTGTGTATGCATATGTATGCGTGTGTATGCTTATGAAAGCCTGTGCATGCATATGTATGCGTGTGTATGCTTGTGAATGCCTGTGTATGCCAGTGTATGCCTGTGTATGCATGTGTATTCTGTGCATGCCCGTGAGTGCCTGTGTATGCCTGTGTATGTGGAATCCTGTGTATGGCTGTGTATGCCTGTGTATGCCTGTTAATGCCTGTGTATGCCTCTGTATGCCTGTGTATGCCCGTGTATGCCTGTGTATGCCTGTGTATGCCTGTGTATTCCTATGTATGCCTATATATACCTGTGTATGCCCGTGTTTGCCGGTACATGCATGTGTATGCCTGGGTATGCCTGTGTATGCCTGTGTATGCCTATGTTAAACTGTGTATGCCCGTGAATGCCTGTGCATGCATATGTATGCCTGTGTATGCCCGTGTATGCCTGTGTATGCCTGTGTATGCCTGTGTATGCCTGTGTATGCCTGTGTATGCCTGTGTATGCCTGTGCATTCCTGTGTATGCCCGTGAATTCCTGTGTATGCCTGTGTATGCCTGTGTACCATATGCCTGTGTATGCCTGTGTACCATATGCCTGTGTATGCCTGTGTATGTCTGTGTATGCCGGTGTATGCCAGCGTATGACTGTGTATGCCTGTGTATGCCTGTGTATGCCAGTGTATGCCGGTGTATGCCTGTGTATGCCTGTGTATGCCAGTGTATGACTGTGTATGCCTGTGTATGCCTGTGTATGCCTGTGTATGCCTGTGTATGCTTGTGTATGCCAGTGTACGCCTGTGTATGCCTGTGTATTCCTGTGTATGCCTGTGTATGCCTGTGTATGCCTGTGTATGCCTGTGTATGCCTGTGTATGCCGGTGTATGCCTGTGTATGCCTGTGTATTCCTGTGTATGCCCGCGAATGCCTGTGTATGCCTGTGCATGCATATGTATGCCTGTGTATGCCCGTGAAGGCCTGTGTATGCTTGTGTAAGCCTGTGTATGCCTGTGTATGCCTTGCATGCCTCTGTATGCCTGTGTATGTGTAGGAATTAAGATGGATGAGAATTTTTATGATTTTTCTTTAGTTCCTTTATTCATCGTGTACACACCAAAAAGCTCATCAACTAAAGTCTCGATTACATAATTTATCGATCACTTCTAAAGACATGGTTGCACTTCACAGTAATCGTTATCTATTCATAAGTCAACTACATACTAATAATATTACAATATTATTACACGCTTTGTTTTATTCAAATTTTTTTGGTTTTTTAATTTCCCTGCCGTATCTTGTAACAATTTTTTTTTGTGGATTCGGGTCATTTTCTTTATAATTATTATCACTTGGAACGAGTAATGGATCCTCATCTGAACTGGCCTCATCAGCTGTTTCAAATACTAACGAATTCTCCAAATCAGAAGAGTCTTCCAATTCCTCGTTTGAATCGACAAATAGTCTTGATTGTACATTAATTTCTTCAAGATTTTCTATATCTTGTGTATTTGTGTTATTATCACAATAGTTTTCATCAATACTATTTTTAGTTTCAGGCACAATACAATTTTCAATATTATAATTATTTTCAGTCTGTATATTATTATTATTATTATCAATTTCCAGACCACCATAGCATATTACATCTCTTTCAGCTACTCCAGACCAATTTTTATAAATTTGATACTCCATGATCGAATCACCATCATCTTTCTCTTCGTTTTTTGTTTTTATAATAAGTCTTCTATTTCTCCTGTAGTAATTACTATCTTTATCTTTTAAAATATACGAACGTTCATTTACTCTTTTTTCTACTATTCCATAGGTCCACTCATTAGGTTTCTTTCTAAACATTATTCTTTCTCCCACTAGGCAATGCTTCAATGACTTGGCATTACGATCATAGTATTGTTTTTGTTTTAATCGTTTACTTTCTAATTTTTTCCTAATATCATTTTCCTCTATGTTGTTACGACACAAACTAGACTTTGCAATTGGTAACTTTGTCTTACAGTTTCTTCCAAAAAATAACTGAGACGGCGAAGCATGCATACTAGCTATAGGTGTATTATTATACTCCAGAATGTTATACTGGTATAAATCCATTTCATTCACACAACGCTTTAGAATATTTTTGGCAATTGCCACACCCTTTTCTGCTAATCCATTGCTTTGTGGGTAATGTGGACTAGAAAATTGCAGCACAATATTGTGCTCATTGGCAAATGCTTTAAAGTCATATGAATTAAAAGGGTTATTATCGCTTTTTATTTTTGTTGGGTATCCTATACTGTCAAATGTTTGTTTAAATTCCAGCGTTATTTGTTTTATGGATTTATTTTTTAATTTTTTAACAATGAGAAAATTGGAATAACTATCGAATATTGATATAAAATTATGCCCTCCCCATTCAAAGATATCTATCCCTACCATATGAAATGGGTATTCCGGCATCTCATCTTCTACCAACGGTTCCTTTTGATTATTCCTTCTAAACTTTTCACATATCCGACATGATTCTACTAGTTCTTTAATTTGACTATTCATATTTGGCCAGTAATAACATTCCCTTGCTCTAGATAAAGTTTTTTCTATTCCTAGATGGGCACTATGTACTTGTTTAATTATTTGTGCTTGTAATTTTTTCGGTATAATCAACCTACAAGTTTTCATAAGTAACCCATTCTCAACATGAAGCTCATCCTTTATTTTATAGAATATCTGTGAAAATTTATCTAGCTTATGATATGATGGCCAACCATTTACAACGAAATTCCCAATTTTGCTATAATCCTCATCTGCTTTTAATATTTCCTTATACGTATTATAATTTGGTTCTGATAAACAGACTGCCTGAGTGATTGTGTGAATTACATTTGATAGTTCTCTGATCTCACCTTCCTCTGGTAGTTGTGCTCTTGACAGGCAATCAGCTATTAGCATATATTTTCCTGGCTTATATTGTACTTTCATGTTTGGGTATTTTAGTAAATATAACAACATACGTTGCAGTCGCATTGTAACTGAGTCTATATCTTTTCAACTAATACTTCTAATGGCTTATGATCACTTTCCACTAAAAATTCCCTTCCATAAACAAAATAGTGAAATCTTTCACATGCAAACACTATTGCTAATAATTCTTTCTCTATTTGCGCCCATTTTTGTTCACTTCTTGATAAGGTTCTAGATGCAAAACAAATAGGACGTCCATCCTGCATCAGAACACATCCCAGGCCATCCTTGGAAGCATCAGTCTGTATTGTTACTGGCTTGTTTTTATTATAAACAGTCAACACAGGCTCTTCCAAGATTGTTTTGGTAAGATCAATAAGTTCATTTGCATGTTCTTTACCCCAGTTGAATTTCGTATCATTTTTTGTTAATTCCCTCATATTGGCAGATCTAGCTGATAAATCGGGGATAAACTTAGCAAGGTATTTGAACAGACCCAGGATTCTTAAAACTCCTGCTTTGTCAGTTGGCGTTTTAATATTTTTAATTGCTTCCAAATGTTTTCGTTGTGGTGTTATCTTTCCTTCTGATATCACATGACCCATAAATTCCACTTGCGTTTGTCTATATTGAACTTTATCCACGTTAAACCTTACTCCATTTATTTTTGCCCTTTCTAATACCTGAATTAATGTTTCGTCATGCTCTTCTAACGAACTACCCATGATTCCAATGTCATCAAAATAAACTATCACATTCGGTATATCCCCAAAAATCTGCACCATATTTCTCTGAAACATTTCAGGAGCACTGTTTATGCCGAATGGGACTCTATTAAATTTGTATCTACCAAATGGGGTCATAAATGTAGTTAAATCTGAACTTTTCTCGTCCAGTTCCATTTGCCAAAACCCCTTTGACAAATCTAATACTGTGAAAAATTTTTTTCCAAACATTTGTGTTGTAAAGTCTTCAATTGTAGGTATTAAATAGTGTTCTCTTTTAATAGCTTTGTTTAAAGGCTTAGGATCCAAACATAACCTTAGCTTTCCATTTGATTTTTCCACTAGTTGCAAGTTATTTACCCAATTTGTAGGGTATGACACCATTGATATAATTCCTTCTCTTTCCATTTCTTTAAGTTCATTTTTTAATGCCCCTAAAAGGCTCTGAGGAAATCTTTTCCTATAATGTATTACAGGTTCCACATCTTCCTTTAAAATAATTGACTGTTTCCAAGGTAACTTTCCTAATCCTTCAAATAAGACTTTATACTCTTCAACAAATGATTTACTCGATGATGGTAATATTGATAATGAATCTATATTTAAGTACTTTATTAATTCAAGTTTTACAGAGGTCTCCAGACCCAATATAGGTTCACATTTGGGGCTTACAACCAAAAAGGATATACTATGCATAATGTTTGTTATTTCATCTAAACATTTTAACAGAACGGTGCCATAATTCAGTACTTTGGCATTATTATAATCAAAAATAGTTACTGTTTCATTTTTGTTCTTAATATTCATATTTTCAATAAGGTTCAATGGAATACAGTTAATATCTGCACCCGTGTCAATCTTAAATGTATATAGTTTTCCATTAATTCTTAACGACTTTTTCCATCTACTGCTCCCGAATCCACACTGACTTATTCTATAATAATGATTTTTGTTATTCTTTAGTACTAACATTTTTTCTGTTTTATTCATACTTTTTGAATTCCACTTCTCAGTTACTCGTCCTTCTTCTTCTCGCTTCTTAGTTTTGCAGTACTTGATGAAATGGCCCATTTTTCCACAGTTAAAGCATTTGACATCTTTGGCTCTGCATTCCCTGATGTGACCCATGTTAAAGATGTTTCCACAGTTGGAGCACTTGCGTGTTGATACGCTATTGATCCAGCTTTTTTCCTATTTATCCACTGCTGCTTCCTCGCTAGCATGATTTACTCCACTCTGCTTTAAGATTTCCGTGTTCCTTGTTGATGCTTCAAAGGCCTTGCACTCTTGTAAGACCTCCTCCAGTCCCTTATTTTTGTTTTCCAGTAGCTTTGACTGTAGCCTCTTGTCAGAAATCCCAATGATCAACCGATCCAGCAGCATTCTGTTTTGGAACGATTTTCCACATTCGCAATTAAAATTGCAAAAATTGGCTTGTTTACGCAGACTTGTTTCAAAATCAGTGACTTGTTGATTTTCTTGCTGCACGATGTTATTAAACTTGAAAGTCTCCATGGTGATATTCTTGAGAGGCAATGCATACTCATCTAGCGCCTTGATGACGTCATCGAGTCTGCGTACATTTTCTGGGTTTGCTTCGGCTCCTGGCACGACACCCAACATGCTGTTAGCACTTCCATCATTCGGGTATAGAGTATTATAGATTTCAGTCACTGCAGGTCCAGCTAGCCACAAAAATGTTGCAATTTTTTTTTCCTCCGGCAAGCTATCTTTTCCGGACGCCATCATATACATAAGAAAAGCGCCTTTCCACTTTGGCCACTCATATACTAGCATGGAGCAGTCAAGTTCCGGTAATACTCGTTCAGACATTTTCTTGAGGGTGTGTTTTTTATTATTTTAACTTCTGACACCATGTAGGAATTAAGATGGATGAGAATTTTTATGATTTTTCTTTAGTTCCTTTATTCATCGTGTACACACCAAAAAGCTCATCAACTAAAGTCTCGATTACATAATTTATCGATCACTTCTAAAGACATGGTTGCACTTCACAGTAATCGTTATCTATTCATAAGTCAACTACATACTAATAATATTACAATATTATTACAGTATGCCCGTGTATGCCTGTGTATGCCTGTGTATGACTGTGCATTCCTGTGTATGCCCGTGAATGCCTGTGTATGCCTGTGTACCATATGCCTGTGTGTGCCGGTGTATGCCTGTGTATACCTATATATACCTGTGTATGCCCGTGTTTGCGGGTGCATGCATGTGTATGCCTGGGTATGCCTGTGTATGCCTGTGTATGCCTGTGTATGCCTGTGCATTCCTGTGTATGCCCGTGAATTCCTGTGTATGCCTGTGTACCATATGCCCGTGTATGCCTGTGTACCATATGCCTGTGTATGCCTGTGTATGTCTGTGTATGCCGGTGTATGCCAGCGTATGACGTGTACGCATGTGTATGCCTGTCCATGCCTGTGTATGCCTGTGTATGCCTGTGTATGCCTGTGTATCCCTGTGCATGCCTGTGTATGGCTGTGTATGCCTGTGTATGCCTGTGTATGCATATGTATGCCTGTGTATGTCTGTGTATGCCTGTGTATGCCCGTGATTGCATGTGTATGCCCGTGATTGCATGTGTATGTCTGTGTATGCATATGTATGCGTGTGTATGCTTATGAAAGCCTGTGCATGCATATGTATGCGTGTGTGTGCTTGTGAATGCCTGTGTATGCCAGTGTATGCCTGTGTATGCATGTGTATTCTGTGTATGCCCGTGAGTGCCTGTGTATGCCTGTGTATGCTTGTGGAATCCTGTGTATGGCTGTGTATGCCTGTGTATGCCTGTTAATGCCTGTGTATGCCTCTGTATGCCTGTGTATGCCCGTGTATGCCTGTGTATGCCTGTGTATGCCTGTGTATGCCTGTGTATGCCTGTGCATTCCTGTGTATGCCCGTGAATTCCTGTGTATGCCTGTGTATGCCTGTGTACCATATGCCTGTGTATGCCTGTGTACCATATGCCTGTGTATGCCTGTGTATGTCTGTGTATGCCGGTGTATGCCAGCGTATGACTGTGTACGCATGTGTATGCCTGTCCATGCCTGTGTATGCTAGTGTATGCCTGTGTATCCCTGTGCATGCCTGTGTATGGCTGTGTATGCCTGTGTATGCCCGTGAATGCCTGTGTATGCCTGTGTATGCATATGTATGCCTGTGTATGTCTGTGTATGCCTGTGTATGCCCGTGATTGCATGTGTATGTCTGTGTGTGCATATGTATGCGTGTGTATGCTTATGAAAGCCTGTGCATGTATATGTATGCCTGTGTATGCTTGTGAATGCCTGTGTATGCCAGTGTATGCCTGTGTATGCATGTGTATTCCTGTGTATGCCCGTGAGTGCCTGTGTATGCCTGTGTATGCTTGTGTAATCCTGTGTATGGCTGTGTATGCCTCTGTATGCCTGTGTATGCCCGTGTATGCCTGTGTATGCCTGTGTATGCCTGTGTATGCCTGTGTATGCCTGTGTATGCCTGTGTGTTCCTGTGTATGCCTATATATACCTGTGTATTCCCGTGTTTGCCGGTGCATGCATGTGTATGCCTGGGTATGCCTGTGTATGCCTGTGTTAAACTGTGTACCATATGCCTGTGTGTGCCGGTGTATGCCTGTGTATGCCTATATATACCTGTGTATGCCGGTGTTTGCGGGTGCATGCATGTGTATGCCTGGGTATGCCTGTGTATGCCTGTGTATGCCTGTGTATGCCTGTGCATTCCTGTGTATGCCCGTGAATTCCTGTGTATGCCTGTGTACCATATGCCCGTGTATGCCTGTGTACCATATGCCTGTGTATGCCTGTGTATGTCTGTGTATGCCGGTGTATGCCAGCGTATGACGTGTACGCATGTGTATGCCTGTCCATGCCTGTGTATGCCTGTGTATGCCTGTGTATCCCTGTGCATGCCTGTGTATGGCTGTGTATGCCTGTGTATGCCCGTGAATGCCTGTGTATGCCTGTGTATGCATATGTATGCCTGTGTATGTCTGTGTATGCCTGTGTATGCCCGTGATTGCATGTGTATGCCCGTGATTGCATGTGTATGTCTGTGTATGCATATTTATGCGTGTGTATGCTTATGAAAGCCTATGCATGCATATGTATGCGTTTGTGTGCTTGTGAATGCCTGTGTATGCCAGTGTATGCCTGTGTATTCCTGTGTATGCCTATATATACCTGTGTATGCACGTGTTTGCCGGTGCATGCATGTGTATGCCTGGGTATGCCTGTGTATGCCTGTGTTAAACTGTGTATGCCTGTGAATGCCTGTGTATGCCTGTGTATGCCTGTGTATGCCTGTGTATGCCTGTGTATGCCTGTGTATGCCTGTGCATTCCTGTGTATGCCCGTGAGTGCCTGTGTATGCTTGTGTAATCCTGTGTATGGCTGTGTATGCCTGTGTATGCCTGTTAATGCCTGTGTATGCCTCTGTATGCCTGTGTATGCCTGTGTATGCCTGTGTATGCCTGTGTATTCCTGTGTGTGCCTATATATACCTGTGTATGCCCGTGTTTGCCGGTGCATGCATGTGTATGCCTGGGTATGCCTGTGCATTCCTGTGTATGCCCGTGAATTCCTGTGTATGCCTGTGTATGCCTGTGTACCATATGCCTGTGCATGCATATGTATGCCTGTGTATGCCCGTGTATCCCTGTGCATGCCTGTGTATGTCTGTGTATGCCTGTGTATGCCCGTGAATGCCTGTGTATGCCTGTGTATGCATATGCATGCCTGTGTATGTCGGTGTACCATAAGCCTGTATGTGCCGATGTATGCCTGTGTATGCCTGTGCATGCCAGTGTATGCCTGTGTATGCCTGTGTCTGCCTGTGTATGCCTGTGTATTCCTGTGTATGCCTATATATACCTGTGTATGCACGTGTTTGCCGGTGCATGCATGTGTATGCCTGGGTATGCCTGTGTATGCCTGTGTTAAACTGTGTATGCCCGTGAATGCCTGTGTATGCCTGTGTATGCCTGTGTATGCCTGTGTATGACTGTGTATGCCTGTGCATTCCTGTGTATGCCCGTGAGTGCCTGTGTATGCTTGTGTAATCCTGTGTATGGCTGTGTATGCCTGTGTATGCCTGTGTATGCCTGTTAATGCCTGTGTATGCCTCTGTATGCCTGTGTATGCCTGTGTATGCCTATATATACCTGTGTATGCACGTGTTTGCCGGTGCATGCATGTGTATGCCTGGGTATGCCTGTGTATGCCTGTGTTAAACTGTGTATGCCCGTGAATGCCTGTGTATGCCTGTGTATGCCTGTGTATGCCTGTGTATGCCTGTGTATGCCTGTGCATGCCTGTGTATGCCTGTGCATTCCTGTGTATGCCCGTGAGTGCCTGTGTATGCTTGTGTAATCCTGTGTATGGCTGTGTATGCCTGTTAATGCCTGTGTATGCCTCTGTATGCCTGTGTATGCCTGTGTATGCCCGTGTATGCCTGTGTATGCCTGTGTATGCCTGTGTATGCCTGTGTATGCCTGTGTATGCCTGTGTATGCCTGTGTATGCCTGTGCATTCCTGTGTATGCCCGTGAATTCCTGTGTATGCCTGTGTACCATATGCCTGTGCATGCATATGTATGCCTGTGTATGCCCGTGTATCCCTGTGCATGCCTGTGTATGTCTGTGTATGCCTGTGTATGCCCGTGAATGCCTGTGTATGCCTGTGTATGCATATGTATGCCTGTGTATGTCTGTGTACCATAAGCCTGTATGTGCCGATGTATGCCTGTGTATGCCTGTGCATGCCAGTGTATGCCTGTGTATGCCTGTGTATGCCTGTGTACCATATGCCTGTATGTGCCGATGTATGCCTGTGTATGCCTGTGTCTGCCTGTGTATGCCTGTGTATTCCTGTGTATGCCTGTGTATGCCTGTGTACCATATGCCTGTGCATGCATATGTATGCCTGTGTATGCCCGTGTATCCCTGTGCATGCCTGTGTATGTCTGTGTATGCCTGTGTATGCCCGTGAATGCCTGTGTTTGCCTGTGTATGCATATGTATGCCTGTGTATGCCCGTGTATGCCTGTGTATGCCTGTGTATGCCTGTGTATGCCTGTGTATGCCTGTGTATGCCTGTGTATGCCTGTGCATTCCTGTGTATGCCCGTGAATTCCTGTGTATGCCTGTGTATGCCTGTGTACCATATGCCTGTGCATGCATATGTATGCCTGTGTATGCCCGTGTATCCCTGTGCATGCCTGTGTATGTCTGTGTATGCCTGTGTATGCCCGTGAATGCCTGTGTATGCCTGTGTATGCATATGTATGCCTGTGTATGTCTGTGTACCATAAGCCTGTATGTGCCGATGTATGCCTGTGTATGCCTGTGCATGCCAGTGTATGCCTGTGTATGCCTGTGTATGCCTGTGTACCATATGCCTGTATGTGCCGATGTATGCCTGTGTATGCCTGTGTCTGCCTGTGTATGCCTGTGTATTCCTGTGTATGCCTGTGTATGCCTGTGTATGGATATGTATGCTTGTGTAATCCTGTGTATGGCTGTTTATGCCTGTGTTTGACTGTGTACGCATGTGTATGCCTGTCCATGCCTGTGTATGCTAGTGTATGCCTGTGTATCCCTGTGCATGCCTGTGTATGGCTGTGTATGCCTGTGTATGCCCGTGAATACCTGTGTATGCCTGTGTATGCATATGTATGCCTGTGTATGTCTGTGTATGCCTGTGTAT
Organism: Drosophila ercepeae; assembly: GCA_018150545.1. NCBI lineage: Eukaryota > Metazoa > Arthropoda > Insecta > Diptera > Drosophilidae > Drosophila > Drosophila ercepeae. Next base: position 280,668 of record JAECWL010000177.1, on the reverse strand, counting down.
GCCCGTGATTGCATGTGGATGTCTGTGTATGCATATGTATGCGTGTGTATGCTTATGAAAGCCTGTGCATGCATATGTATGCCTGTGTATGCTTGTGTATGCCTGGGTATGCCAGTGTATGCCTGTGTATGCATGTGTATTCCTGTGTATGCCCGTGAGTGCCTGTGTATGCTTGTGTAATCCTGTGTATGGCTGTGTATGCCTGTGTATGCCTGTGTATGCCTGTTAATGCCTGTGTATGCCTCTGTATGCCTGTGTATGCCCGCGAATGCCTGTGTATGCCTGTGCATGCATATGTATGCCTGTGTATGCCCGTGAAGGCCTGTGTATGCCTGTGTATGCTCGTGTATGCCTGTGTATGCCTGTGTATGCCTGTGTTTTCCTGTGTATGCCTATATATACCTGTGTATGCCTGTGGTTGTCTGTGTATGCTTATATATATCGGTGTATGCCCGTGTTTGCCTGTGCATGCATGTGTATGCCTGGGTATGCCTGTGTTAAACTGTGTATGCCCGCGAATGCCTGTGTATGCCTGTGCATGCATATGTATGCCTGTGTATGCCCGTGAAGGCCTGTGTATGCTTGTGTAAGCCTGTGTATGCCTGTGTTAATGCCTGTGCATGCCTCTGTATGCCTGTGTATGCCCGTGTTTGCCTGTGTATGCCTGTGTATGCCTGTGTATGCCTGTGTATGCCTGTGCATTCCTGTGTATGCCCGTGTATGCCTGTTTACCATATGCCTGTGTGTGCCTGTGTGTGCCGGTGTATGCCTGTGTATGCCTGTGTATGCCCGTGTTTGCCTGTGCATGCCAGTGTATGCCTGTGTATGCCTGTGTACCATAAGCCTGTATGTGCCGATGTATGCCTGTGTATGCCTGTGCATGCCAGTGTATGCCTGTGTATGCCTGTGTATGCCTGTGTACCATATGCCTGTATGTGCCGATGTATGCCTGTGTATGCCTGTGTATTCCTGTGTATGCCTGTGTATGCCTGTGTATGCCTGTGTATGGAAATGTTTGCCTGTGCATGCATGTGAATGCCTGTGTATGCCGGTGTATGCCTGTAAATTCCAGTGTATGTCTGTGTATGCCTGTGTACCATATGCCTGTGTGTGCCGGTGTATGGCTGTGTATGCCTGTGTATTCCTTTGTATGCCTGTGTATGCCTGTGTATGCCTGTGTATGCCTGTGTATGCCTGTGTATGCCTGTGTATGCCTGTTAATGCCTGTGTATGCCCGTGAATGCCTGTGTATGCCTGTTAATGTCTGTGTATGCCCGTGACTGCTGTGTATGCCTGTGTATGCCTGTGTACCATATGATTGTGTGTGCCGGTGTATGCCTGTGTATGCCCGTGCATGCCAGTGTATGCCTGTGTATGCCTGTGTACCATATGCCTATGTGTGCCGGTGTATGCCTGTGAACCATATGATTGTGTGTGCCGGTGAATGCCTGTGTATGCCCGTGCATGCCAGTGTATGCCTGTGTATGCCTGTGTACCATATGCCTATGTGTGCCGGTGTATGCCTGTGTATGCCAGTGTTTTCCTGTGTATGCCTGTGTATTCCTGTGTATGCCTGTGTTTGCTTGTGTATGCCTGTGTAAGATCGTGAATGCCTGTGTATGCCTTTGTATGCCTATGTGTGACTGTGTATGTCTGTGTATGCCTGTGTATGCCTGTGTATGGCTGTGTAGCCTGTGTATGCCTTTGTATGCCTATGTGTGACTGTGTATGCCTGTGTTTGCCTGTGTATGCCTGTGCATGCAAGTGTATGCCTGTGTACCATATGCCTGTGTATGCCGGTGTATGCCTGTGTATGCCTGTGTATGCCTGTGTATGCCTGTGTATGCCTGTGTATGCCTGTGTATGCCTGTGTATGCCAATGTATGCCTGTGTATGCCTGTGTATTCCTGTGTATGCCTGTGTATGCCAGTGTATGCCAGTGTATGCCTGTGTTTGCCTGTGTATGCCTGTGTATTCCTGTGTATGCCTGTGTATGCTTGTGTAAGCCTGTGTATGCCTTTGTATGCCTGTGTATGCCTGTGCATGCCTCTGTATGCCTGTGTATGCCAGTGTATGCCTGTGTATCATATGCCTGTGTGTGCCGGTGTATGCCTGTGTATGCCTATATATACCTGTGTATGCCCGTGTTAAACTGTGTGTGCCCGTGAATGCCTGTGTATGCCTGTGCATGCATATGTATGCCTGTGTATGCCCGTGAATGCCTGTGTATGCTTGTGTAAGCCTGTGTATGCCTGTGTATGCCTGTGTATGCCTGTGTATGCCTGTGTATGCCTGTGTATGCCTGTGTATGACTGTGTATACCTGTGTATGCCTGTGTATGCCTGTGTATGCCTCTGTATGCCTGTGTATGCCCGTGTATGCCTGTGTATGCCTGTGTATGCCTGTGCACTCCTGTGTATGCCCGTGAATGCCTGTGTATGCCTGTGTATGCCTGTGTACGATATGCCTGTGTGTGCCGGTGTATGCCTGTGTATGCCTGTGTATTCCTGTGTATGCCTGTGTATGCCTGTGTATGCCTGTGTATGCCTGTGTATGCCTGTGCATGCCTGTGTATGCCTGTGTATGCCTGTGTATGCCTGTGTGTGTCTGTGTATGTCTGTGTATGCCTGTGTATATCTGTGTATTCCTGTGGATGCCTGTGAATGCCTGTGTTCGCCTGTGTATGATTGTGTATGCCCGTGAATGCCTGTGTATACCTGTGTATGCATATGTATGCCTGTGAATACATGTATATGCCTGTGTATGCCTATATACACCTGTGTATGCCTGTGTATGTCTGTGTATGCTTATATATACCTGTGTATGCCCGTGTTTGCCGGTGTATGCATGTGTAGGCCTGGGTATGCCTGTGTATGCCTGTGTATGCCTGTGTATGCCTGTGTATGCCTGTGTATGCCTGTGTATGCCTATATATACCTTTGTATGTCTGTGTATGCCCGTGAATGCCTGTGTCTGCCTGTGTACCATATGCCTGTGTACCATATGCCTGTGTGTGCGGGTGTATGCCTGTGTATGCCCGTGAATGGCTGTGTATGCCTGTGTATGCATATGTATGCCTGTGTATGCCTTTGTATGCCTGTGTATGCCTGTGTGTGTCTGTGTATGTCTGTGTATGCCTGTGTATGTCTGTGTATGCCTGTGTATGCCTGTGTATGCCTGTGTATTCCTGTGTATGCCTGTGTATGCCTGTGTATGCCTGTGTATGCCTGTGTATGCCTGTGTATGCCCGTGAATGCCTGTGTATGCCTGTGTATGAATATGTGTGCCTGTGTATGCCTTTGTATTCCTGTGTATGCCTGTGTATGCCTGTGTATTGCTGTGTATGCCTGTGTATGCCTGTGTACCATATGCCTGTGTGTGCCGGTGTATGCTTATATATACCTGTGTATGCCTGTGTATGCCGGTGTATGCAAGTGTATGCCTGTATATGCCTGTGTATTCCTGTGTATGCCTGTGTATGCCTTTGTATTCCTGTGTATGCCTGTGTGTGTCTGTGTATGTCTGTGTATGCCTGTGTATGTCTGTGTATGCCTGTGTATGCCAGTGTATGCCTGTGTATGCCTGTGTATTCCTGTGTATGTCTGCGTATGCCTGTTTATGTTCGTGTATGCCTGTTTATGCCCTTGAAAGCCTGTGTTTGCCTGTGTATGCCTGTGTATGCCTGTGTATGCCTGTGTATGCCCGTGTATGCTTGTGTATGCCAGTGTATTCGTGTGTATGATTGTGTATTCCTGTGTATGCCTGTGTATTCCTGTGTATGCCTGTGTATGCCTGTGTATTGCTGTGTATGCCTGTGTATGCCTGTGTACCATATGCCTGTGTGTGCCGGTGTATGCTTATATATACCTGTGTATGCCTGTTTATGCCGGTGTATGCAAGTGTATGCCTGTATATGCCTGTGTATGCCTGTGTATGCCTGTGTATGCCTGTGTATGTCTGTGTATGCCTGAGTATGCCCGTGAATGCCTGTGTATGCCTGTGTATGCATATGTATGCCTGTGTATGCATGTGTATGCCTGTGTATGCCCGTGTATGCCTGTGTATGCCAGTGTATTCGTATGTATGCCTGTGTATGCCTATGTATTGCTGTGTATGCCTTTGTACCATATGCCTGTGTGCGCCGGTGTATGCCTATATATACCTGTGTATGCCTGTGTATGCCGGTGTATGCAAGTGTATGACTGTGTATGCATGTGTACGCCTGTGTATGCCTGCGTATGCCCGTGAATGCCTGTGTATGCATATGTATGTCTATGTATGCCTGTGTATGCCTGTGTATGCCTGTGTATGCATATGTATGCCTGTGTATGCCTGTGAATGCATGTGTATGCCTGTGTATGCCTATATATACCTGTGTATGCCTGTGTATGTCTGTGTATGCCTATATATATCTGTGTATGCCCGTGTTTGCCGGTGCATGCATGTGTATGCCTGGGTATGCCTGTGTATGCCTGTGTATGCTTGTGCATGCATATGTATGCCTGTGTATGCCCGTGTATGCCTGTGTATGCCAGTGTTTGCCTGTGTATGCCTGTGTATTCATGTGTATGCCTGTGTATGCCTGTGTACCATATGCCTGTGTGTGCCGATGTATGCCTGTGTATGCCAGTGTCTGCCTGTGTATGCCTGTGTATTCCTGTGTATGCCTGTGTATGCCTGTTTATGCCTGTATATGCCTGTGTATGCCAGTGTATGCCTGTGTATGCCTCTGTACCATATGCCTGTATGTGCCGATGTATGCCTGTGAATGCCAGTGTCTGCCTGTGTATGCCTGTGTATTCCTGTGTATGCCTGTGTATGCCTGTTTATGCCTGTATATGCCTGTGTATGCCTGTGTATGGATATATATGCCTGTGTATGCATGTGATTGCCTGTGTATGCCTGTGTATGCCTGTGAATTCCAGAGTATGTCTGTGTATGCCTGTGTACCATATGCCTGTGTGTACCGGTGTATGGCTGTGTATGCCTGTGTATTCCTGTGTATGCCTGTGTATGCCTGTGTATGCCTTTGTATGCCTGTGAATGCCTGTGTATGCCCGTGAATGCCTGTGTATGCCTGTTAATGCCTGTGTATGCCCGTGAATGCTGTGTATGCCTGTGTATGCCTGTGTACCATATGATTGTGTGTGCCGGTGTATGCCTGTGTGTGCCGGTGTATGCCTGTGTATGCCTGTGTATGCCTGTGTATGCCTGTGTATGCCTGTGTATGCCTGTGTATGCCTGTGCATGCCAGTGTATGCCTGTGTATGCCTGTGTATGCCTGTGTATGCCTGTGCATGCCTGTGTATGCCTGTGTATACCAGTGTTTTCCTGTATATGCCTGTGTATTCCTATGTATGCCTATGTTTGCCAGTGTATGCCTGTGTATGCCTGTGTATGCCTGTGTACAATATGCCTGTGTGTGCCGGTGTATGCCAGTGTATGCCTGTGTATGCCAGTGTATGCCTGTGTATGCCTGTGTTTTCCTGTGTATGGCTGCGTATGCCCGTTTATGTTCGTGTATGCCTGTTTATGCCTTTGAAAGCCTGTGTTTGCCTGTGTATGCCTGTGTATGCCTGTGTATCCCCATGTATGCTTGTGTATGCCAGTGTATTCGTGTGTATGCCTGTGTATTCCTGTGTATGCCTGTGTATTCCTGTGTATGCCTGTGTATGCCTGTGTATTGCTGTGTATGACTGTGTATGCCTGTGTACCATATGCCTGTGTGTGCCGGTGTATGCCTATATATACCTTTGTATGCCTGTGTATGCCGGTGTATGCAAGTGTATGCCTGTATATGCCTGTGTATGCCTGTGTATGCCTGTGTATGCCTGTGTATGCCGGTGTATGCAAGTGTATGCCTGTATATGCCTTTGTATGCCTGTGTATGCCTATGTGTGCCTGTGTATGTCTGTGTATGCCTGTTTATGCCTGTGTATGGCTGTGTAGTCTGTGTATGCCAGTGTATGCCAGTGTATGCCTGTGTTTGCCTTTGTATGCCTGTGTATGCCTGTGTATGCCTGTGTGTGCCTGTGTATGTCTGTGTATGCCTGTGTATGCCTGTGTATGGCTGTGTATGCCTGTGTAAGCCAGTGTATGCCTGTGTACTATATGCCTGTGTATGCCGGTGTATGCCTGTGTACCATATGCCTGTGTATGCCTGTGTATGTCTGTGTATGCCTGTGTACCATATGCCTGTGTATGCCTGTGTATGTCTGTGTATGCCTGTGTATGCCAGCGTATAACTGTGTACGCATGTGTATGCCTGTCCATGCCTGTGTATGCCTGTGTATGCCTGTGTATCCCTGTGCATGCCTGTGTATGGCTGTGTATGCCTGTGTATGCCCGTGAATGCCTGTGTATGCCTGTGTATGCATATGTATGCCTGTGTATGTCTGTGTATGCCTGTGTATGCCCGTGATTGCATGTGTATGTCTGTGTATGCATATGTATGCGTGTGTATGCTTATGAAAGCCTGTGCATGCATATGTATGCCTGTGCATGCTTGTGAATGCCTGTGTATGCCAGTGTATGCCTGTGTATGCCTGTGTATTCCTGTGTATGCCCGTGAGTGCCTGTGTATGCTTGTGTAATCCTGTGTATGCCTGTTAATGCCTCTGTATGCCTGTGTATGCCCGTGTATGCCTGTGTATGCCTGTGTATGCCTGTGTATTCCTGTGTATGCCTATATATACCTGTGTATGCACGTGTTTGCCGGTGCATGCATGTGTATGCCTGGGTATGCCTGTGTATGCCTGTGTTAAACTGTGTATGCCCGTGAATGCCTGTGTATGCCAGTGCATGCATATGTATGCCTGTGTATGCCTTTGCATGCATATGTATGCCTGTGTATGCTTGTGAATGCCTGTGTATGCCAGTGTATGCCTGTGTATGCATGTGTATTCCTGTGCATGCCCGTGAGTGCCTGTGTATGCCTGTGTATGCTTGTGTAATCCTGTGTATGGCTGTGTATGCCTGTGTATGACTGTGTACGCATGTGTATGCCTGTCCATGCCTGTGTATGCTAGTGTATGCCTGTGTATCCCTGTGCATACCTGTGTATGGCTGTGTATGCCTGTGTATGCCCGTGAATGCCTGTGTATGCCTGTGTATGCATATGTATGCCTGTGTATGTCTGTGTATGCCTGTGTATGCCCGTGATTACATGTGGATGTCTGTGTATGCATATGTATGCCTGTGTATGCTTGTGTATGCCTGGGTATGCCAGTGTATGCCTGTGTATGCATGTGTATTCCTGTGTATGCCCGTGAGTGCCTGTGTATGCTTGTGTAATCCTGTGTATGGCTGTGTATGCCTGTGTAGGCCTGTGTATGCCTGTTTATGCCTGTGTATGCCTCTGTATGCCTGTGTATGCCCGTGTATGCCTGTGTATGCCTGTGTATGCCTGTGTATTCCTGTGTGTGCCTATATATACTTGTGTATGCCCGTGTTTGCCGGTGCATGCATGTGTATGCCTGGGTATGCCTGTGTATGCCTGTGTTAAACTGTGTATGCCCGCAATGCCTGTGTATGCCTGTGCATGCATATGTATGCCTGTGTATGCCCGTGAAGGCTTGTGTATGCTTGTGTAAGCCTGTGTATGCCTGTGTATGCCTTGCATGCCTCTGTATGCCTGTGTATGCCCGTATATGCCTATGTTTGCCTCTGTATGCCTGTGTATGCCCGTATATGCCTATGTATGCCTGTGTATGACTGTGCATTCCTGTGTATGCCCGTGAATGCCTGTGTATGCCTGTGTATGCCTTATATTGTATGCATATACCTGTGTGTGCCGGTGTATGCCTGTGTATGCCTATATATACCTGTGTATGCCCGTGTTTGCGGGTGCATGCATGTGTATGCCTGGGTATGCCTGTGTATGCCTGTGTATGCTTGTATATGCCTGTGTTAAACTGTGTATGCCCGTGAATGCCTGTGTATGCTTGTGTAAGCCTGTGTATGGCTGTGTATGCCTGTGTATGCCTGCTAATGCCTGTGCATGCCTCTGTATGCCTGTGTATGCCCGTGTATGCCTGTGTATGCCTGTGTATGCCTGTGCATTCCTGTGTATGCCCGTGTATGCCTGTGTACCATAAGCCTGTATGTGCCGATGTATGCCTGTGTATGCCCGTGAATGCCTGGGTATGCCTGTGTATGCCTGTGCATGCCAGTGTATGCCTGTGTATCCCTGTGTATGCCTGTGTATGCCTGTGCATTCCTGTGTATGCCCGTGTATGCCTGTGTACCATATGCCTGTGTGTGCCGGTGTATGCCTGTGTATGCCTCTGTATGCCTGTGTATGCTCGTGTATGCCTGTGTATGCCTGTGTTTTCCTGTGTATGCCTATATATACCTGTGTATGCCTGTGGTTGTCTGTGTATGCTTATATATATCGGTGTATGCCCGTGTTTGCCGGTGCATGTATGTGTATGCCTGGGTATGCCTGTGTATGCCTGTGTTAAACTGTGTATGCCCGCGAATGCCTGTGTATGCCTGTGCATGCATATGTATGCCTGTGTATGCCCGTGAAGGCCTGTGTATGCTTGTGTAAGCCTGTGTATGCCTGTGTATGCCTGTTAATGCCTGTGCATGCCTCTGTATGCCTGTGTATGCCCGTGTATGCCTGTGTACCATATGCCTGTGTGTGCCGGTGTATGCCTGTGTATGCCCTTGTATGCCTGTGTATGCCTGTGTATGCCTGTGTATGCCCGTGTTTGCCTGTGCATGCCAGTGTAAGCCTGTGTATGCCTGTGTACCATAAGCCTGTATGTGCCGATGTATGCCTGTGTATGCCCGTGAATGCCTGGGTATGCCTGTGTACCATATGCCTGTATGTGCCGATGTATGCCTGTGTCTGCCTGTGTATGCCTGTGTATTCCTGTGTATGCCTGTGTATGCCTGAGTATGCCTGTGTATGCCTGTGTATGCCTGTGTATGGATATGTATGCCTGTGCATGCATGTTAATGCCTGTGTATGCCTGTGTATGCCTGTAAATTCAAGTGTATGTCTGTGTATGCCTGTGTACCATATGCCCGTGTGTGCCGGTGTATGGCTGTGTATGCCTGTGTATTCCTTTGTATGCCTGTGTATGCCTGTGTATGCCTGTTAATGCCTGTGTATGCCCGTGAATGCCTGTGTATGCCTGTTAATGTCTGTGTATGCCCGTAACTGCTGTGTATGCCTGTGTACCATATGATTGTGTGTGCCGGTGTATGCCTGTGTATGCCCGTGCATGCCAGTGTATGCCTGTGTATGCCTGTGTATGCCTGTGTACCATATGCCTGTGTGTGCCGGTGTATGCCTGTGTATGCCAGTGTTTTCCTGTGTGTGCCTGTGTATTCCTGTGTATGCCTGTGTTTGCCTGTGTATGCCTGTGTGTGATCGTGAATGCCTGTGTATGCCTGTGTATGCCTTTGTATGCCTGTGTATGCCTATGTGTGACTGTGTATGTCTGTGTATGCCTGTGTATGCCTGTGTATGGCTGTGTAGTCTGTGTATGCCCGTGTATGCCAGTGTATGCCTGTGTTTGCCTGTGTATGCCTGTGCCTGCCAGTGTATGCCTGTGTACCATATGCCTGTGTATGCCGGTGTATGCCTGTGTATGCCTGTGCATGCCTGTGTATGCCTGTGTAAGCCTGTGTATGCCAATGTGTGCCTGTGTATGCCTGTGTATTCCTGTGTATGCCTGTGTATGCCAGTGTATGCCAGTGTATGCCTGTGTTTGCCTGTGTATGCCTGTGTATTCCTGTGTATGCCTGTGTATGCTTGTGTAAGCCTGTGTATGCCTGTGTATGTCTGTGCATGCCTCTGTATGCCTGTGTATGCCCGTGTATGCCTGTGTATCATATGCCTGTGTGTGCCGGTGTATGCCCGTGTTTGCCTGTGCATGCCAGTGTATGCCTGTGTATGCCTGTGTACCATAAGCCTGTATGTGCCGATGTATGCCTGTCTATGCCCGTGAATGCCTGGGTATGCCTGTGTATGCCTGTGCATGCCAGTGTATGCCTGTGTATGCCTGTGTACCATATGCCTGTATGTGCCGATGTATGCCTGTGTATGCCTGTGCATGCATATGTATGCCTGTGTATGCCCGTGAAGGCCTGTGTATGCTTGTGTAAGCCTGTGTATGCCTGTGTATGCCTGTTAATGCCTGTGCATGCCTGTGTATGCCTGTGTATGCCCGTGTATGCCTGTGTATGCCCGTGTATGCCTGTGTACCATATGCCTGTGTGTGCCGGTGTATGCCTGTGTATGGCTGTGTATGCCTGTGTATGCCTGTGTATGCCCGTGTTTGCCTGTGCATGCCAGTGTATGCCTGTGTATGCCTGTGTGCCATAAGCCTGTATGTGCCGATGTATGCCTGTGTATGCCCGTGAATGCCTGGGTATGCCTGTGTATGCCTGTGCATGCCAGTGTATGCCTGTGTATGCCTGTGTACCATATGCCTGTATGTGCCGATGTATGCCTGTGTCTGCCTGTGTATGCCTGTGTATTCCAGTGTATGCCTGTGTATGCCTGTGTATGGATATGTATGCCTGTGCATGCATGTGAATGCCTGTGTATGCCTGTGTATGCCTGTAAATTCAAGTGTATGTCTGTGTATGCCTGTGTACCATATACCCGTGTGTGCCGGTGTATGGCTGTGTATGCCTGTGTATTCCTTTGTATGCCTGTGTATGCCTGTGTATGCCTGTGTATGCCTGTGTATGCCTGTTAATGCCTGTGTATGCCCGTGAATGCCTGTGTATGCCTGTTAATGTCTGTGTATGCCCGTGACTGCTGTGTATGCCTGTGTACCATATGATTGTGTGTGCCGGTGTATGCCTGTGTATGCCCGTGCATGCCAGTGTATGCCTGTGTATGCCTGTGTACCATATGCCTGTGTGTGCTGGTGTATGCCTGTGTGTGATCGTGAATGCCTGTGTATGCCTGTGTATGCCTTTGTATGCCTGTGTATGCCTATGTGTGACTGTGTATGTCTGTGTATGCCTGTGTATTCCTGTGTATGGCTGTGTAGTCTGTGTATGCCCGTGTATGCCAGTGTATGCCTGTGTTTGCCTGTGTATGCCTGTGCATGCCAGTGTATGCCTGTGTACCATATGCCTGTGTATGCCGGTGTATGCCTGTGTATGCCTGTGCATGCCTGTGTATGCCTGTGTATGCCTGTGTATGCCAATGTATGCCTGTGTATGCCTGTGTATTCCTGTGTATGCCTGTGTATGCCAGTGTATGCCAGTGTATGCCTGTGTTTGCCTGTGTATGCCTGTGTATTCCTGTGTATGCCTGTGTATGCTTGTGAAAGCCTGTGTATGCCTTTGTATGCCTGTGTATGCCTGTGCATGCCTCTGTATGCCTGTGCATGCCCGTGTATGCCTGTGTATCATATGCCTGTGTGTGCCGGTGTATGCCTGTGTATGCCTGTGTATGCCTATATATACCTGTGTATGCCCGTGTTTGCGGGTGCATGCATGTGTATGCCTGTGTATGCCTGTGTATGCCTTTGTTAAACTGTGTGTGCCCGTGAATGCCTGTGTATGCCTGTGCATGCATATGTATGCCCGTATATGCCTATGTATGCCTCTGTATGCCTGTGTATGCCCGTATATGCCTATTTATGCCTGTGTATGACTGTGCATTCCTGTGTATGCCCGTGAATGCCTGTGTATGCCTGTGTACCATATACCTGTGTGTGCCGGTGTATGCCTGTGTATGCCTATATATACCTGTGTATGCCCGTGTTTGCGGGTGCATGCATGTGTATGCCTGGGTATGCCTGTGTATGCCGGTGTATGCTTGTGTATGCCTGTGTTAAACTGTGTATGCCCGTGAATGCCTGTGTATGCTTGTGTAAGCCTGTGTATGGCTGTGTATGCCTGTGTATGCCTGTGTATGCCTGTGTATGCCTGTGTTTTCCTGTGTATGCCTATATATACCTGTGTATGCCTGTGGTTGTCTGTGTATGCTTAGATATATCGGTGTATGCCCGTGTTTGCCGGTGCATGCATGTGTATGCCTGGGTATGCCTGTGTATGCCTGTGTTAAACTGTGTATGCCCACGAATGCCTGTGTATGCCTGTGCATGCATATGTATGCCTGTGTATGCCCGTGAAGGCCTGTGTATGCTTGTGTAAGCCTGTGTATGCCTGTGTATGCTTGTTAATGCCTGTGCATGCCTCTGTATGCCTGTGTATGCCCGTGTTTGCCTGTGCATTCCTGTGTATGCCCGTGTATGGCTGTGTACCATATGCCTGTGTGTGCCGGTGTATGCCTGTGTATGCCTGTGTATGCCTGTGTATGCCTGTGTATGCCCGTGTTTGCCTGTGCATGCCAGTGTATGCCTGTGTATGCCTGTGTACCATAAGCCTGTATGTGCCGATGTATGCCTGTGTATGCCCGTGAATGCCTGGGTATGCCTGTGTATGCCTGTGCATGCCAGTGTATGCCTGTGTATGCCTGTGTATGCCTGTGTACCATATGCCTGTATGTGCCGATGTAGGCCTGTGTCTGCCTGTGTATTCCTGTGTATGCCTGTGTATGCCTGTGTATGCCTGTGTATGGATATGTATGCCTGTGCATGCATGTGAATGCCTGTGTATGCCTGTGTATGCCTGTGTATGCCTGTAAATTCCAGTGTATGTCTGTGTATGCCTGTGTACCATAAGCCTGTATGTGCCGGTGTATGGCTGTGTATGCCTGCGTATTCCTTTGTATGCCTGTGTATGCCTGTTAATGCCTGTGTATGCCCGTGAATGCCTGTGTATGCCTATTAATGTCTGTGTATGCCCGTGACTGCTGTGTATGCCTGTGTACCATATGATTGTGTGTGCCGGTGTATGCCTGTGTATGCCCGTGCATGCCAGTGTATGCCTGTGTATGCCTGTGTACCATATGCCTGTGCGTGCCGGTGTATGCCTGTGTATGCCAGTGTTTTCCTGTGTATGCCTGTGTATTCCTGTGTATGCCTGTGTTTGCCTGTGTATCATATGCCTGTGTGTGCCGGTGTATGCCTGTGTATGCCTGTGTATGCCTATATATACCTGTGTATGCCCGTGTTTGCGGGTGCATGCATGTGTATGCCTGTGTATGCCTGTGTATGCCTGTGTTAAACTGTGTGTGCCCGTGAATGCCTGTGTATGCCTGTGCATGCATATGTATGCCCGTATATGCCTATGTATGCCTCTGTATGCCTGTGTATGCCCGTATATGCCTATTTATGCCTGTGTATGACTGTGCATTCCTGTGTATGCCCGTGAATGCCTGTGTATGCCTGTGTACCATATACCTGTGTGTGCCGGTGTATGCCTGTGTATGCCTATATATACCTGTGTATGCCCGTGTTTGCGGGTGCATGCATGTGTATGCCTGGGTATGCCTGTGTATGCCGGTGTATGCTTGTGTATGCCTGTGTTAAACTGTGTATGCCCGTGAATGCCTGTGTATGCTTGTGTAAGCCTGTGTATGGCTGTGTATGCCTGTGTATGCCTGTGTATGCCTGTGTATGCCTGTGTATGCCTGTGTATGCCTGTGTTTTCCTGTGTATGCCTATATATACCTGTGTATGCCTGTGGTTGTCTGTGTATGCTTAGATATATCGGTGTATGCCCGTGTTTGCCGGTGCATGCATGTGTATGCCTGGGTATGCCTGTGTATGCCTGTGTTAAACTGTGTATGCCCGCGAATGCCTGTGTATGCCTGTGCATGCATATGTATGCCTGTGTATGCCCGTGAAGGCCTGTGTATGCTTGTGTAAGCCTGTGTATGCCTGTGTATGCTTGTTAATGCCTGTGCATGCCTCTGTATGCCTGTGTATGCCCGTGTTTGCCTGTGCATTCCTGTGTATGCCCGTGTATGGCTGTGTACCATATGCCTGTGTGTGCCGGTGTATGCCTGTGTATGCCTGTGTATGCCTGTGTATGCCTGTGTATGCCTGTGTATGCCCGTGTTTGCCTGTGCATGCCAGTGTATGCCTGTGTATGCCTGTGTACCATAAGCCTGTATGTGCCGATGTATGCCTGTGTATGCCCGTGAATGCCTGGGTATGCCTGTGTATGCCTGTGCATGCCAGTGTATGCCTGTGTATGCCTGTGTATGCCTGTGTACCATATGCCTGTATGTGCCGATGTATGCCTGTGTCTGCCTGTGTATTCCTGTGTATGCCTGTGTATGCCTGTGTATGCCTGTGTATGGATATGTATGCCTGTGCATGCATGTGAATGCCTGTGTATGCCTGTGTATGCCTGTGTATGCCTGTGTATGCCTGTAAATTCCAGTGTATGTCTGTGTATGCCTGTGTACCATAAGCCTGTATGTGCCGGTGTATGGCTGTGTATGCCTGCGTATTCCTTTGTATGCCTGTGTATGCCTGTTAATGCCTGTGTATGCCCGTGAATGCCTGTGTATGAATATTAATGTCTGTGTATGCCCGTGACTGCTGTGTATGCCTGTGTACCATATGATTGTGTGTGCCGGTGTATGCCTGTGTATGCCCGTGCATGCCAGTGTATGCCTGTGTATGCCTGTGTACCATATGCCTGTGTGTGCCGGTGTATGCCTGTGTATGCCAGTGTTTTCCTGTGTATGCCTGTGTATTCCTGTGTATGCCTGTGTTTGCCTGTGTATGCCTGTGTGTGATCGTGAATGCCTGTGTATGCCTTTGTATGCCTGTGTATGCCTATGTGTGACTGTGTATGTCTGTGTATGCCTGTGTATGGCTGTGTAGTCTGTGTATGCCCGTGTATGCCAGTGTATGCCTGTGTTTGCCTGTGTATGCCTGTGCATGCCAGTGTATGCCTGTGTACCATATGCCTGTGTATGCCGGTGTATGCCTGTGTATGCCTGTGCATGCCTGTGTATGCCCATGTATGCCTGTGTATGCCTGTGTATTCCTGTGTATGCCAGTGTATGCCAGTGTATGCCAGTGTATGCCTGTGTTTGCCTGTGTATGCCTGTGTATTCCTGTGTATGCCTGTGCATGCTTGTGTAAGCCTGTGTATGCCTTTGTATGCCTGTGTATGCCTGTGCATGCCTCTGTATGCCTTTGTATGCCCGTGTATGCCTGTGTATCATATGCCTGTGTGTGCCGGTGTATGCCTGTGTATGCCTGTGTTTGCCTGTGTTAAACTGTGTGTGCCCGTGAATGCCTGTGTATGCCTGTGCATGCATATGTATGCCTGTGTATGCCCGTGAATGCCTGTGTATGCTTGTGTAAGCCTGTGTATGCCTGTGTATGCCTGTGTATGCCTGTGTATGCCTGTGTATGACTATGTATACCTGTGTATGCCTGTTAATGCCTGTGCATGCCTCTGTATGCCTGTGTATGCCCGTGTATGCCTGTGTATGCCTGTGTATGCCTGTGTATGCCTGTGCACTCCTGTGTATGCCCGTGAAAGCCTGTGTACGCCTGTGTATGCCTGTGTACGATATGCCTTTGTGTGCCGGTGTATGCCTGTGTATGCCTGTGTATGCCTGTGTATTCCTTTGTATGCCTGTGTATGCCTGTGTATGCCTGTGTATGCCTGTGTATGCCTGTGCATGCCTGTGTATGCCTGTGTATGCCTGTGTGTGTCTGTGTATGTCTGTGTATGCCTGTGTATATCTGTGTATTCCTGTGGATGCCTGTGAATGCCTGTGTTCGCCTGTGTATGATTGTATCTGCCCGTGAATGCCTGTGTATACCTGTGTATGCATATGTATGCCTGTGAATACATGTATATGCCTGTGTATGCCTATATACACCTGTGTATGCCTGTGTATGTCTGTGTATTCCTGTGTATGCCTGTGTATGCTTGTGTAAGCCTGTGTTTGCCTTTGTATGCCTGTGTATGCCTGTGCATGCCTCTGTATGCCTTTGTATGCCCGTGTATGCCTGTGTATCATATGCCGGTGTATGCCTGTGTATGCCAGTGTATGCCAGTGTATGCCAGTGTATGCCTGTGTTTGCCTGTGTATGCCTGTGTATTCCTGTGTATGCCTGTGTATGCTTGTGTAAGCCGGTGTATGCCTTTGTATGCCTGTGTATGCCTGTGCATGCCTCTGTATGCCTTTGTATGCCCGTGTATGCCTGTGTATCATATGCCGGTGTATGCCTGTGTATGCCTGTGTATTCCTGTGTACCATATGCCTGTGTACCATATGCCGGTGTGTGCGGGTGTATGCCTGTGTATGCATATGTATGCCTGTGTATGCCCGTGAATGCCTGTGTATGCCTGTGTATGCCTGTGTATGCCTTTGTATGCCTATATATACCTTTGTATGTCTGTGTATGCCCGTGAATGCCTGTGTATGCCTGTGTACCATATGCCTGTGTACCATATGCCTGTGTGTGCGGGTGTATGCCTGTGTATGCCCGTGAATGGCTGTGTATGCCTGTGTATGCATATGTATGCCTGTGTATGCCTTTGTATGCCTGTGTATGCCTGTGTGTGTCTGTGTATGTCTGTGTATGCCTGTGTATGTCTGTGTATGCCTGTGTATGCCTGTGTATTCCTGTGTATGCATGTGTATGCCTGTGTATGCCTGTGTATGCCTGTGTATGCCTGTGTGATGCCCGTGAATGCCTGTGTATGCCTGTGTATGCATATGTGTGCCTGTGTATGCCTTTGTATGCCTGTGTATGCCTGTGTATGTCTGTGTATGCCTGTGTATGCCTTTGTATTCCTGTGTATGCCTGTGTGTGTCTGTGTATGTCTGTGTATGCCTGTGTATGTCTGTGTATGCCTGTGTATGCCAGTGTATGCCTGTGTATGCCTGTGTATTCCTGTGTATGGCTGCGTATGCCTGTTTATGTTCGTGTATGCCTGTTTATGCCCTTGAAAGGCTGTGTTTGCCTGTGTATGCCTGTGTATGCCTGTGTATGCCTGTGTATGCCCGTGTATGCTTGTGTATGCCAGTGTATTCGTGTGTATGCCTGTGTATTCCTGTGTATTCCTCTGTATGCCTGTGTATTCCTGTGTATGCCTGTGTATGCCTGTGTATTGCTGTGTATGCCTGTGTATGCCTGTGTACCATATGCCTGTGTGTGCCGGTGTATGCCTATATATACCTGTGTATGCCTGTGTATGCCGGTGTATGCAAGTGTATGCCTGTATATGCCTGTGTATGCCTGTGTATGCCTGTGTATGTCTGTGTATGCCTGAGTATGCCCGCGAATGCCTGTGTATGACTGTGTATGCATATGTATGCCTGTGTATGCATGTGTATGCCTGTGTATGCCCGTGTATGCCTGTGTATGCCAGTGTATTCGTATGTATGCCTGTGTATGCCTATGTATTGCTGTGTATGCCTGTGTACCATATGCCTGTGTGCGCCGGTGTATGCCTATATATACCTGTGTATGCCTGTGTATGCCTGCGTATGCCTGTGTATGCCGGTGTATGCAAGTGTATGACTGTGTATGCCTGTGTATGCCTGCGTATGCCTGTGTATGCCGGTGTATGCAAGTGTATGACTGTGTATGCCTGTGTATGCCTGTGTATGCCTGTGTATGGCTGTGTAGTCTGTGTAGTCTGTGTATGCCAGTGTATGCCAGTGTATGCCTGTGTTTGCCTGTGTATGCCTGTGTATGCCTGTGTATGCCTGTGTGTGCCTGTGTATGTCTGTGTATGCCTGTGTATGCCTGTGTATGGCTGTGTATGCCTGTGTAAGCCAGTGTATGCCTGTGTTTGCCTGTGTATGCCTGTGCATGCCAGTGTATGCCTTTGTACTATATGCCTGTGTATGCCGGTGTATGCCTGTGTATGCCTGTGTATGCCTGTGTATTCCTGTGTTTGCCTGTGTATGCCTATGTATGCCTGTGTATGCTCGTGTATGCCTGTGTATGCCTGTGTATGCCGGTGTATGCCAGTGTATGACTGTGTACGCATGTGTATGCCGGTGTATGCCTGTGTATGCCCGTGCATGCCAGTGTATGCCTGTGTACCATATGCCTGTGTGTGCCGGTGTATGCCTGTGTATGCCAGTGTTTTCCTGTGTATGCCTGTGTATGCCTGTGTATGCCTGTGTTTGCCTGTGTATGCCTGTGTGTGATCGTGAATGCCTGTGTATGCCTGTGTATGCCTTTGTATGCCTGTGTATGCCTATGTGTGACTGTGTATGTCTGTGTATGCCTGTGTATGCCTGTGTATGCCTGTGTATGGCTGTGTAGTCTGTGTATGCCCGTGTATGCCAGTGTATGCCTGTGTTTGCCTGTGTTTGCCTGTGTATGCCTGTGCATGCCAGTGTATGCCTGTGTACCATATGCCTGTGTATGCCGGTGTATGCCTGTGTATGCCTGTGCATGCCTGTGTATGCCCGTGTTTGCCTGTGCATTCCTGTGTATGCCCGTGTATGGCCGTGTACCATATGCCTGTGTGTGCCGGTGTATGCCTGTGTATGCCTGTGTATGCCTGTGTATGCCTGTGTATGCCCGTGTTTGCCTGTGCATGCCAGTGTATGCCTGTGTATGCCTGTGTACCATAAGCCTGTATGTGCCGATGTATGCCTGTGTATGCCCGTGAATGCCTGGGTATGCCTGTGTATGCCTGTGCATGCCAGTGTATGCCTGTGTATGCCTGTGTATGCCTTTGTACCATATGCCTGTATGTGCCGATGTATGCCTGTGTCTGCCTGTGTCTGCCTGTGTATTCCTGTGTATGCCTGTGTATGCCTGTGTATGCCTGTGTATGGATATGTATGCCTGTGCATGCATGTGAATGCCTGTGTATGCCTGTGTATGCCTGTAAATTCCAGTGTATGTCTGTGTATGCCTGTGTACCATAAGCCTGTATGTGCCGGTGTATGGCTGTGTATGCCTGCGTATTCCTTTGTATGCCTGTGTATGCCTGTTAATGCCTGTGTATGCCCGTGAATGCCTGTGTATGCCTGTTAATGTCTGTGTATGCCCGTGACTGCTGTGTATGCCTGTGTACCATATGATTGTGTGTGCCGGTGTATGCCTGTGTATGCCCGTGCATGCCAGTGTATGCCTGTGTATGCCTGTGTACCATATGCCTGTGTGTGCCGGTGTATGCCTGTGTATGCCAGTGTTTTCCTGTGTATGCCTGTGTATTCCTGTGTATGCCTGTGTTTGCCTGTGTATGCCTGTGTGTGATCGTGAATGCCTGTGTATGCCTTTGTATGCCTGTGTATGCCTATGTGTGGCTGTGTATGTCTGTGTATGCCTGTGTATGGCTGTGTAGTCTGTGTATGCCCGTGTATGCCAGTGTATGCCTGTGTTTGCCTGTGTATGCCTGTGCATGCCAGTGTATGCCTGTGTACCATATGCCTGTGTATGCCGGTGTATGCCTGTGTATGCCTGTGCATGCCTGTGTATGCCAATGTATGCCTGTGTATGCCTGTGTATTCCTGTGTATGCCAGTGTATGCCAGTGTATGCCAGTGTATGCCTGTGTTTGCCTGTGTATGCCTGTGTATTCCTGTGTATGCCTGTGTATGCTTGTGTAAGCCTGTGTATGCCTTTGTATGCCTGTGTATGCCTGTGTATGCCTGTGTATGACTATGTATACCTGTGTATGCCTGTGTATTCCTGTGTATGCCTGTGTATGCCTGTGTATGCCTGTGTATGCCTGTGCATGCCTGTGTATGCCTGTGTATGCCTGTGTATGCCTGTGTATGCCTGTGTGTGTCTGTGTATGTCTGTGTATGCCTGTGTATATCTGTGTATTCCTGTGGATGCCTGTGAATGCCTGTGTTCGCCTGTGTATGATTGTGTATGCCCGTGAATGCCTGTGTATACCTGTGTATACCTGTGTATGCATATGTATGCCTGTGAATACATGTATATGCCTGTGTATGCCTATATACACCTGTGTATGCCTGTGTATGTCTGTGTATGCCTATATATACCTGTGTATGCCCGTGTTTGCCGGTGTATGCATGTGTAGGCCTGGGTATGCCTGTGTATGCCTGTGCATGCATATGTATGCCTGTGTATGCCCGTGAATGCCTGTGTATGCCTGTGTATGCCTTTGTATGCCTATATATACCTTTGTATGTCTGTGTATGCCCGTGAATGCCTGTGTATGCCTGTGTACCATATGCCTGTTTACCATATGCCTGTGTGTGCGGGTGTATGCCTGTGTATGCCCGTGTATGGCTGTGTATGCCTGTGTATGCATATGTATGCCTGTGTATGCCTTTGTATGCCTGTGTATGCCTGTGTGTGTCTGTGTATGTCTGTGTATGCCTGTGTATGTCTGTGTATGCCTGTGTATGCCTGTGTATTCCTGTGGATGCATGTGTATGCCTGTGTATGCCTGTGTATGCCTGTGTATGCCTGTGTATGCCAGTGTATGCCTGTGTATGCCTGTGTATTCCTGTGTATGGCTGCGTATGCCTGTTTATGTTCGCGTATGCCTGTTTATGCCCTTGAAAGCCTGTGTTTGCCTGTGTATGCCTGTGTATGCCTGTGTATGCCTGTGTATGCCCGTGTATGCTTGTGTATGCCAGTGTATTCGTGTGTATGCCTGTGTATTCCTGTGTATGCCTGTGTATTCCTGTGTATGCCTGTGTATGCCTGTGTATTGCTGTGTATGCCTGTGTATGCCTGTGTACCATATGCCTGTGTGTGCCGGTGTATGCCTATATATACCTGTGTATGCCTGTGTATGCCGGTGTATGCAAGTGTATGCCTGTATATGCCTGTGTATGACTGTGTATGCCTGTGTATGGCTGTGTATGCCTGAGTATGCCCGCGAATGCCTGTGTATGCCTGTGTATGCATATGTATGCCTGTGTATGCATGTGTATGCCTGTGTATGCCCGTGTATGCCTGTGTATGCCAGTGTATTCGTATGTATGCCTGTGTATGCCTGTGTATGCCTATGTATTGCTGTGTATGCCTGTGTACCATATGCCTGTGTGCGCCGGTGTATGCCTATATATACCTGTGTATGCCTGTGTATGCCTGCGTATGCCTGTGTATGCCGGTGTATGCAAGTGTATGACTGTGTATGCCTGTGTATGCCTGTGTATGCCTGTGTATGCCTGTGTATGCCTGTGCATGCCAGTGTATGCCTGTGTATGCCTGTGTACCATATGCCCGTGTGTGCCGGTGTATGGCTGTGTATGCCAGTGTTTTCCTGTGTATGCCTGTGTATTCCTGTGTATGCCTGTGTTTGCCTGTGTATACCTGTGCATGATCGTGAATGCCTGTGTATGCCTGTGTATGCCTTTGTATGCCTGTGTATGCCTATGTGTGCCTGTGTATGTCTGTCTATGCCTGTGTATGGCTGTGTAGTCTGTGTAGTCTGTGTATGCCAGTGTATGCCAGTGTATGCCTGTGTTTGCCTGTGTATGCCTGTGTATGCCTGTGTATGCCTGTGTGTGCCTGTGTATGTCTGTGTATGCCTGTGTATGCCTGTGTATGGCTGTGTATGCCTGTATAAGCCAGTGTATGCCTGTGTTTGCCTGTGTATGCCTGTGCATGCCAGTGTATGCCTGTGTACTATATGCCTGTGTATGCCGGTGTATGCCTGTGTATGCCTGTGTATGCCTGTGTATTCCTGTGTTTGCCTGTGTATGCCTATGTATGCCTGTGTATGCTTGTGTATGCCTGTGTATGCCTGTGTATGCCGGTGTATGCCAGTGTATGACTGTGTACGCATGTGTATGCCGGTGTATGCCTGTGTATGCCCGTGCATGCCAGTGTATGCCTTTGTATGCCTGTGTACCATATGCCTGTGTGTGCCGGTGTATGCCTGTGTATGCCAGTGTTTTCCTGTGTATGCCTGTGTATGCCTGTGTATGCCTGTGTTTGCCTGTGTATGCCTGTGTGTGATCGTGAATGCCTGTGTATGCCTGTGTATGCCTTTGTATGCCTGTGTATGCCTATGTGTGACTGTGTATGTCTGTGTATGCCTGTGTATGCCTGTGTATGGCTGTGTAGTCTGTGTATGCCCGTGTATTCCAGTGTATGCCTGTGTTTGCCTGTGTATGCCTGTGCATGCCAGTGTATGCCTGTGTACCATATGCCTGTGTTTGCCGGTGTATGCCTGTGTATGCCTGTGTATGCCAATGTATGCCTGTGTATGCCTGTGTATTCCTGTGTATGCCTGTGTATGCCAGTGTATGCCAGTGTATGCCTGTGTTTGCCTGTGTATTCCTGTGTATTCCTGTGTATGCCTGTGTATGCTTGTGTAAGCCTGTGTATGCCTTTGTATGCCTGTGTATGCCTGTGCATGCCTCTGTATGCCTGTGTATGCCCGTGTATGCCTGTGTATCATATGCCTGTGTGTGCCGGTGTATGCCTGTGTATGCCTATATATACCTGTGTATGCCCGTGTTTGCGGGTGCATGCATGTGTATGCCTGTGTATGCCTGTGTATGCCTGTGTTAAACTGTGTGTGCCCGTGAATGCCTGTGTATGCCTGTGCATGCATATGTATGCCCGTATATGCCTATGTATGCCTCTGTATGCCTGTGTATGCCCGTATATGCCTATTTATACCTGTGTATGACTGTGCATTCCTGTGTATGCCCGTGAATGCCTGTGTATGCCTGTGTATGCCTGTGTACCATATACCTGTGTGTGCCGGTGTATGCCTGTGTATGCCTATATATACCTGTGTATGCCCGTGTTTGCGGGTGCATGCATGTGTATGCCTGGGTATGCCTGTGTATGCCGGTGTATGCTTGTGTATGCCTGTGTTAAACTGTGTATGCCCGTGAATGCCTGTGTATGCTTGTGTAAGCCTGTGTATGGCTGTGTATGCCTGTGTATGCCTGTGTATGCCTGTGTATGCCTGTGTATGCCTGTGTATGCCTGTGTATGCCTGTGTTTTCCTGTGTATGCCTATATATACCTGTGTATGCCTGTGGTTGTCTGTGTATGCTTAGATATATCGGTGTATGCCCGTGTTTGCCGGTGCATGCATGTGTATGCCTGGGTATGCCTGGGTATGCCTGGGTATGCCTGTGTATGCCTGTGTTAAACTGTGTATGCCCGCGAATGCCTGTGTATGCCTGTGCATGCATATGTATGCCTGTGCATGCATATGTATGCCTGTGTATGCCCGTGAAGGCCTGTGTATGCTTGTGTAAGCCTGTGTATGCCTGTGTATGCCTGTTAATGCCTGTGCATGCCTCGGTATGCCTGTGTATGCCCGTGTTTGCCTGTGCATTCCTGTGTATGCCCGTGTATGGCTGTGTACCATATGCCTGTGTGTGCCGGTGTATGCCTGTGTATGCCTGTGTATGCCTGTGTATGCCTGTGTATGCCTGTGTATGCCCGTGTTTGCCTGTGCATGCCAGTGTATGCCTGTGTATGCCTGTGTACCATAAGCCTGTATGTGCCGATGTATGCCTGTGTATGCCCGTGAATGCCTGGGTATGCCTGTGTATGCCTGTGCATGCCAGTGTATGCCTGTGTATGCCTGTGTATGCCTGTGTACCATATGCCTGTATGTGCCGATGTATGCCTGTGTCTGCCTGTGTATGCCTGTGTATTCCTGTGTATGCCTGTGTATGCCTGTGTATGGATATGTATGCCTGTGCATGCATGTGAATGCCTGTGTATGCCTGTGTATGCCTGTAAATTCCAGTGTATGTCTGTGTATGCCTGTGTACCATATGCCTGTGTGTGCCGGTGTATGGCTGTGTATGCCTGCGTATTCCTTTGTATGCCTGTGTATGCCTGTGTATGCCTGTGTATGCCTGTTAATGCCTGTGTATGCCCGTGAATGCCTGTGTATGCCTGTTAATGTCTGTGTATGCCCGTGACTGCTGTGTATGCCTGTGTACCATATGATTGTGTGTGCCGGTGTATGCCTGTGTATTCCCGTGCATGCCAGTGTATGCCTGTGTATGCCTGTGTACCATATGCCTGTGTGTGCCGGTGTATGCCTGTGTATGCCAGTGTTTTCCTGTGTATGCCTGTGTATTCCTGTGTATGTCTGTGTATGCCTGTGTATGGCTGTGTAGTCTGTGTATGCCCGTGTATGCCAGTGTATGCCTGTGTTTGCCTGTGTATGCCTGTGCATGCCAGTGTATGCCTGTGTACCATATGCCTGTGTATGCCGGTGTATGCCTGTGTATGCCTGTGCGTGCCTGTGTATGCCAATGTATGCCAGCGTATGCCTGTGTATTCCTGTGTATGCCAGTGTATGCCAGTGTATGCCAGTGTATGCCTGTGTTTGCCTGTGTATGCCTGTGTATTCCTGTGTATGCCTGTGTATGCTTGTGTAAGCCTGTGTATGCCTTTGTATGCCTGTGTATGCCTGTGCATGCCTCTGTATGCCTTTGTATGCCCGTGTATGCCTGTGTATCATATGCCTGTGTGTGCCGGTGTATGCCTGTGTATGCCTGTGTATGCCTGTGTTAAACTGTGTGTGCCCGTGAATGCCTGTGTATGCCTGTGCATGCATATGTATGCCTGTGTATGCCCGTGAATGCCTGTGTATGCTTGTGTAAGCCTGTGTATGCCTGTGTATGCCTGTGGATGCCTGTGTATTTCTGTGTATGCCTGTGTATGACTATGTATACCTGTGTATGCCCGTGAATGCCTGTGTATGCTTGTGTAAGCCTGTGTATGCCTGTGTATGCCTGTGGATGCCTGTGCATGCCTCTGTATGCCTGTGTATGCCCGTGTATGCCTGTGTATGCCTGTGTATGCCTGTGCACTCCTGTGTATGCCCGTGAATGCCTGTGTACGCCTGTGTATGCCTGTGTACGATATGCCTTTGTGTGCTGGTGTATGCCTGTGTATGCCTGTGTATTCCTGTGTATGCCTGTGTATGCCTGTGTATGCCTGTGTATGCCTGTGTATGCCTGTGCATGCCTGTGTATGCCTGTGTATGCCTGTGTATGCCTGTGTATGCCTGTGTGTGTCTGTGTATGCCTGTGTATATCTGTGTATTCCTGTGGATGCCTGTGAATGCCTGTGTTCGCCTGTGTATGATTGTGTATGCCCGTGAATGCCTGTGTATACCTGTGTATGCATATGTATGCCTGTGAATACATGTATAGGCCTGTGTATGCCTATATACACCTGTGTATGCCTGTGTATGTCTGTGTATGCCTATATATACCTGTGTATGCCCGTGTTTGCCGGTGTATGCATGTGTAGGCCTGGGTATGCCTGTGTATGCCTGTGCATGCATATGTATGCCTGTGTATGCCCGTGAATGCCTGTGTATGCCTGTGTATGCCTTTGTATGCCTATATATACCTTTGTATGTCTGTGTATGCCCGTGAATGCCTGTGTATGCCTGTGTACCATATGCCTGTGTGTGCCGGTGTATGCCTGTGTATGCCCGTGCATGCCAGTGTATGCCTGTGTATGCCTGTGTACCATATGCCTGTGTGTGCCGGTGTATGCCTGTGTATGCCAGTGTTTTCCTGTGTATGCCTGTGTATTCCTGTGTATGTCTGTGTATGCCTGTGTATGGCTGTGTAGTCTGTGTATGCCCGTGTATGCCAGTGTATGCCTGTGTTTGCCTGTGTATGCCTGTGCATGCCAGTGTATGCCTGTGTACCATATGCCTGTGTATGCCGGTGTATGCCTGTGTATGCCTGTGCGTGCCTGTGTATGCCAATGTATGCCAGTGTATGCCTGTGTATTCCTGTGTATGCCAGTGTATGCCAGTGTATGCCTGTGTTTGCCTGTGTATGCCTGTGTATTCCTGTGTATGCCTGTGTATGCTTGTGTAAGCCTGTGTATGCCTTTGTATGCCTGTGTATGCCTGTGCATGCCTCTGTATGCCTTTGTATGCCCGTGTATGCCTGTGTATCATATGCCTGTGTGTGCCGGTGTATGCCTGTGTATGCCTGTGTATGCCTGTGTTAAACTGTGTGTGCCCGTGAATGCCTGTGTATGCCTGTGCATGCATATGTATGCCTGTGTATGCCCGTGAATGCCTGTGTATGCTTGTGTAAGCCTGTGTATGCCTGTGTATGCCTGTGGATGCCTGTGTATTTCTGTGTATGCCTGTGTATGACTATGTATACCTGTGTATGCCTGTTAATGCCTGTGCATGGCTCTGTATGCCTGTGTATGCCCGTGTATGCCTGTGTATGCCTGTGTATGCCTGTGTATGCCTGTGCACTCCTGTGTATGCCCGTAATGCCTGTGTACGCCTGTGTATGCCTGTGTACGATATGCCTTTGTGTGCTGGTGTATGCCTGTGTATGCCTGTGTATGCCTGTGTATTCCTGTGTATGCCTGTGTATGCCTGTGTATGCCTGTGCATGCCTGTGTATGCCTGTGTATGCCTGTGTATGCCTGTGTATGCCTGTGTGTGTCTGTGTATGTCTGTGTATGCCTCTGTATATCTGTGTATTCCTGTGGATGCCTGTGAATGCCTGTGTTCGCCTGTGTATGATTGTGTATGCCCGTGAATGCCTGTGTATACCTGTGTATGCATATGTATGCCTGTGAATACATGTATAGGCCTGTGTATGCCTATATACACCTGTGTATGCCTGTGTATGTCTGTGTATGCCTATATATACCTGTGTATGCCCGTGTTTGCCGGTGTATGCATGTGTAGGCCTGGGTATGCCTGTGTATGCCTGTGCATGCATATGTATGCCTGTGTATGCCCGTGAATGCCTGTGTATGCCTGTGTATGCCTTTGTATGCCTATATATACCTTTGTATGTCTGTGTATGCCCGTGAATGCCTGTGTATGCCTATGTACCATATGCCTGTGTACCATATGCCTGTGTGTGCGGGTGTATGCCCGTGTATGCCCGTGAATGGCTGTGTATGCATATGTATGCCTGTGTATGCCTTTGTATGCCTGTGTATGCCTTTGTGTGTCTGTGTATGTCTGTGTATGCCTGTGTATGTCTGTGTATGCCTGTGTATGCCTGTGTATTCCTGTGTATGCATGTGTATGCATGTGTATGCCTGTGTATGCCTGTGTATGCCTGTGTATGCCTGTGTATGCCCGTGAATGCCTGTGTATGCCTGTGTATGCATATGTGTGCCTGTGTATGCCTTTGTATTCCTGTGTATGCCTGTGTATGTCTGTGTATGCCTGTGTATGCCTTTGTATTCCTGTGTATGCCTGTGTGTGTCTGTGTATGTCTGTGTATGCCTGTGTATGTCTGTGTATGCCTGTGTATGCCAGTGTATGCCTGTGTATGCCTGTTTATTGTTCGTGTATGCCTGTTTATGCCCTTGAAAGCCTGTGTTTGCCTGTGTATGCCTGTGTATGCCTGTGTATGCCCGTGTATGCTTGTGTATGCCAGTGTATTCGTGTGTATGCCTGTGTATTCCTGTGTATGCCTGTGTATTCCTGTGTATGCCTGTGTATGCCTGTGTATGCCTGTGTACCATATGCCTGTGTGTGCCGGTGTATGCCTATATATACCTGTGTATGCCTGTGTATGCCAGTGTATGCCAGTGTATGCCAGTGTATGCCTGTGTTTGCCTGTGTATGCCTGTGTATTCCTGTGTATGCCTGTGTATGCTTGTGTAAGCCTGTGTATGCCTTTGTATGCCTGTGTATGCCTGTGCATGCCTCTGTATGCCTTTGTATGCCCGTGTATGCCTGTGTATCATATGCCTGTGTGTGCCGGTGTATGCCTGTGTATGCCTGTGTATGCCTGTGTATGCCTGTGTTAAACTGTGTGTGCCCGTGAATGCCTGTGTATGCCTGTGCATGCATATGTATGCCTGTGTATGCCCGTGAATGCCTGTGTATGCTTGTGTAAGCCTGTGTATGCCTGTGTATGCCTGTGGATGTCTGTGTATTTCTGTGTATGCCTGTGTATGACTATGTATACCTGTGTATGCCTCTTAATGCCTGTGCATGCCTCTGTATGCCTGTGTATGCCCGTGTATGCCTGTGTATGCCTGTGTATGCCTGTGTATGCCTGTGTATGCCTGTGCACTCCTGTGTATGCCTGTACATGCCAGTGTATGCCTGTGTATGCCTGTGTACCATATGCCTGTGTGTGCCGGTGTATGGATGTGTATGCCTGTGTATGACTGTGTACGCATGTGTATGCCTGTGTATGCCTGTGTATGCCTGTGTATGCCTGTGTATGCCTGTGTATGCCTGTGTATGCCCGTGAATGCCTGTGTATGCCTGTGTATGCATATGTATGCCTGTGTATGCCTGTGTATGCCTGTGTATGCCCGTGAATGCCTGTGTATGCCTGTGTATGCATATGTATGCCTGTGTATGCCTGTGTATGCCTGTGTATGCCCGTGAATGCCTGTGTATGCCTGTGTACCATATGCCTGTGTACCATATGCCTGTGTGTGCGGGTGTATGCCTGTGTATGCCCGTGAATGGCTGTGTATGCCTGTGTATGCATATGTATGCCTGTGTATGCCTTTGTATGCCTGTGTATGCCTGTGTGTGTCTGTGTATGTCTGTGTATGCCTGTGTATGTCTGTGTATGCCTGTGTATGCCTGTGTATGCCTGTGTATTCCTGTGTATGCCTGTGTATGCCTGTGTATGCCTGTGTATGCCTGTGTATGCCTGTGTATGCCCGTGAATGCCTGTGTATGCCTGTGTATGCATATGTGTGCCTGTGTATGCCTTTGTATTCCTGTGTATGCCTGTGTATGTCTGTGTATGCCTGTGTATGCATTTGTATTCCTGTGTATGCCTGTGTGTGTCTGTGTATGTCTGTGTTTGCCTGTGTATGCCTGTGTATGCCTGTGTATGCCAGTGTATGCCTGTGTATGCCTGTGTATTCCTGTGTATGGCTGCGTATGCCTGTTTATGTTCGTGTATGCCTGTTTATGCCCTTGAAAGCCTGTGTTTGCCTGTGTATGCCTGTGTATGCCTGTGTATGCCCGTGTTTGCTTGTGTATGCCAGTGTATTCGTGTGTATGCCTGTGTATTCCTGTGTATGCCTGTGTATTCCTGTGTATGCCTGTGTATGCCTGTGTATGCCTGTGTATTGCTGTGTATGCGTGTGTATGCCTGTGTACCATATGCCTGTGTGTGCCGGTGTATGCCTATATATACCTGTGTATGCCTGTGTATGCCGGTGTATGCAAGTGTATGCCTGTATATGCCTGTGTATGCCTGTGTATGCCTGTGTATGTCTGTGTATGCCTGAGTATGCTCGTGAATGCCTGTGTATGCCTGTGTATGCATATGTATGCCTGTGTATGCATGTGTATGCCTGTGTATGCCCGTGTATGCCTGTGTATGCCAGTGTATTCGTATGTATGCCTGTGTATGCCTGTGTATGCCTGTGTATGCCTATGTATTGCTGTGTATGCCTGTGTACCATATGCCTGTGTGCGCCGGTGTATGCCTATTTATACCTGTGTATGCCTGTGTATGCCTGTGTATGCCTGTGTATGCCTGTGTATGCCGGTGTATGCAAGTGTATGACTGTGTATGCATGTGTATGCCTGTGTATGCCTGCGTATGCCCGTGAATGTCTGTGTATGCATATGTATTCCTATGTATGCCTGTGTATGCCTGCGTTCGCCTGTGTATGATTGTGTATGCCCGTGAATGCGTGTGTATGCCTGTGTATGCATATGTATGCCTGTGTATGCCTGTGAATGCATGTGTATGCCTGTGTATGCCTATATATACCTGTGTATGCCTGTGTATGTCTGTGTATGCCTATATATATCTGTGTATGCCCGTGTTTGCCGGTGCATGCATGTGTATGCCTGTGTATGCCTGTGCATGCCAGTGTATGCCTGTGTATGCCTGTGTACCATATGCCTGTATAAGCCGATGTATGCCTGTGAATGCCAGTGTCTGCCTGTGTATGCCCGTGTATTCCTGTGTATGCCTGTGTATGCCTGTTTATGCCTGTATATGCCTGTGTATGCCTGTGTATGCCTGTGTATGGATATATATGCCTGTGTATGCATGTGAATGCCTGTGTATGCCTGTGTATGCCTGTGAATTCCAGTGTATGTCTGTGTATGCCTGTGTACCATATGCCTGTGTGTGCCGGTGTATGGCTGTGTATGCCTGTGTATTCCTGTGTATGCCTGTGTATGCCTGTGTATGCCTTTGTATGCCTGTGAATGCCTGTGTGCCCGTGAATGCCTGTGTATGCCTGTTAATGCCTGTGTATGCCCGTGAATGCTATGTATGCCTGTGTATGCCTGTGTACCATATGATTGTGTGTGCCGGTGTATGCCTGTGTATGCCTGTGTATGCCTGTGTATGCCTGTGTATGCCTGTGTATGCCTGTGTATGCCTGTGTATGCCTGTGTATGCCTGTGCATGCCAGTGTATGCCTGTGTATGCCTGTGTACCATATGCCTGTGTGTGCCGGTGTATGCCTGTGTATGCCTGTGTATACCAGTGTTTTCCTGTGTATGCCTGTGTATTCCTGTGTATGCCTGTGTTTGCCTGTGTATGGCTGTGTATGCCTGTGTATGCCTGTGTATGCCTGTGGATGCCAGTGTATGCCTGTGTATGCCTGTGTATGCCTGTGTATTCCTGTGTATGGCTGCGTATGCCTGTTTATGTTCGTGTATGCCTGTTTATGCCCTTGAAAGCCTGTGTTTGCCTGTGTATGCCTGTGTATGCCTGTGTATGCCTGTGTATGCCTGTGTATGCCTGTGTATCCCCGTGTATGCTTGTGTATGCCAGTGTATTCGTGTGTATGCCTGTGTATTCCTGTGTATGCCTGTGTATTCCTGTGTATGCCTGTGTATGCCTGTGTACCATATGCCTGTGTACCATATGCCTGTGTGTGCGGGTGTATGCCTGTGTATGCCCGTGAATGGCTGTGTATGCCTGTGTATGCATATGTATGCCTGTGTATGCCTTTGTATGCCTGTGTATGCCTGTGTGTGTCTGTGTATGTCTGTGTATGCCTGTGTATGTCTGTGTATGCCTGTGTATGCCTGTGTATGCCTGTGTATTCCTGTGTATGCCTGTGTATGCCTGTGTATGCCTGTGTATGCCTGTGTATGCCTGTGTATGCCTGTGTATGCCTGTGTGTGCCCGTGAATGCCTGTGTATGCCTGTGTATGCATATGTGTGCCTGTGTATACCTTTGTATTCCTGTGTATGCCTGTGTATGTCTGTGTATGCCTGTGTATGCCTTTGTATTCCTGTGTATGCCTGTGTGTGTCTGTGTATGTCTGTGTTTGCCTGTGTATGCCTGTGTATGCCAGTGTATGCCTGTGTATGCCTGTGTATTCCTGTGTATGGCTGCGTATGCCTGTGTACCATATGCCTGTGTGTGCCGGTGTATGCCTATATATACCTGTGTATGCCTGTGTATGCCGGTGTATGCAAGTGTATGCCTGTATATGCCTGTGTATGCCTGTGTATGCCTGTGTATGTCTGTGTATGCCTGAGTATGCCCGTGAATGCCTGTGTATGCCTGTGTATGCATATGTATGCCTGTGTATGCATGTGTATGCCTGTGTATGCCCGTGTATGCCTGTGTATGCCAGTGTATTCGTATGTATGCCTGTGTATGCCTGTGTATGCCTGTGTATGCCTATGTATTGCTGTGTATGCCTGTGTACCATATGCCTGTGTGCGCCGGTGTATGCCTATTTATACCTGTGTATGCCTGTGTATGCCTGTGTATGCATGTGTATGCCGGTGTATGCAAGTGTATGACTGTGTATGCATGTGTATGCCTGTGTATGCCTGCGTATGCCCGTGAATGTCTGTGTATGCATATGTATGCCTATGTATGCCTGTGTATGCCTGTGTTCGCCTGTGTATGATTGTGTATGCCCGTGAATGCGTGTGTATGCCTGTGTATGCATATGTATGCCTGTGTATGCCTGTGAATGCATGTGTATGCCTGTGTATGCCTATATATACCTGAGTATGCCTGTGTATGTCTGTGTATGCCTATATATATCTGTGTATGCCCGTGTTTGCCGGTGCATGCATGTGTATGCCTGTGTATGCCTGTGTATGCCTGTGCATGCCAGTGTCTGCCTGTGTATGCCCGTGTATTCCTGTGTATGCCTGTGTATGCCTGTTTATGCCTGTATATGCCTGTTTATGCCTGTGTATGCCTGTGTATGCCTGTGTATGGATATATATGCCTGTGTATGCATGTGAATGCCTGTGTATGCCTGTGTATGCCTGTGAATTCCAGTGTATGTCTGTGTATGCCTGTGTACCATATGCCTGTGTGTGCCGGTGTATGGCTGTGTATGCCTGTGTATTCCTGTGTATGCCTGTGTATGCCTGTGTATGCCTGTGTATGCCTTTGTATGCCTGTAAATGCCTGTGTATGCCCGTGAATGCCTGTGTATGCCTGTTAATGCCTGTGTATGCCCGTGAATGCTATGTATGCCTGTGTATGCCTGTGTACCATATGATTGTGTGTGCCGGTGTATGCCTGTGTATGCCTGTGTATGCCTGTGTATGCCTGTGTATGCCTGCGTATGCCTGTGTATGCCTGTGCATGCCAGTGTATGCCTGTGTATGCCTGTGTACCATATGCCTGTGTGTGCCGGTGTATGCCTGTGTATGCCTGTGTATACCAGTGTTTTCCTGTGTATGCCTGTGTATTCCTGTGTATGCCTGTGTTTGCCTGTGTATGCCTGTGTATGCCTGTGTATGCCTGTGTATGCCTGTGGATGCCAGTGTATGCCTGTGTATGCCTGTGTATGCCTGTGTAGTCCTGTGTATGGCTGCGTATGCCTGTTTATGTTCGTGTATGCCTGTTTATGCCCTTGAAAGCCTGTGTTTGCCTGTGTATGCCTGTGTATGCCTGTGTATGCCTGTGTATGCCTGTGTATCCCCGTGTATGCTTGTGTATGCCAGTGTATTCGTGTGTATGCCTGTGTATTCCTGTGTATGCCTGTGTATTCCTGTGTATGCCTGTGTATGCCTGTGTATTGCTGTGTATGACTGTGTATGCCTGTGTACCATATGCCTGTGTGTGCCGGTGTATGCCTATATATACCTTTGTATGCCTGTGTATGCCGGTGTATGCAAGTGTATGCCTGTATATGCCTGTGTATGTCTGTGTATGCCTGTGTATGCCTGTGTATGCCGGTGTATGCAAGTGTATGCCTGTATATGCCTGTGTATGCCTGTGTATGCCTGTGTATGCCTGTGTATGTCTGTGTATGCCTGAGTATGCCCGTGAATGCCTGTGTATGCCTGTGTATGCATATGTATGCCTGTGTATGCATGTGTATGCCTGTGTATGCCAGTGTATTCGTATGTATGCCTGTGCATGCCTGTGTATGACTATGTATTGCTGTGTATGCCTGTGTATGCCTGTGTACCATATTCCTGTGTGTGCCGGTGTATGCCTATATATACCTGTGTATGCCTGTGTATGCCTGTGTATGCCGGTGTATGCAAGTGTATGCCTGTGTATGCCTGCGTCTGCCCGTGAATGCCTGTGTATGCCTGTGTATGCATATGTATGCCTATGTATGCCTGTGTATGCCTGTGTTCGCCTGTGTATGATTGTGTATGCCCGTGAATGCGTGTGTATGCCTGTGTATGCATATGTATGCCTGTGTATGCCTGTGAATGCATGTGTATGCCTGTGTATGCCTATATATACCTGTGTATGCCTGTGTATGTCTGTGTATGCCTGTGTACCATATGCCTGTGTGTGCCGGTGTATGGCTGTGTATGCCTGTGTATTCCTGTGTATGCCTGTGTATGCCTGTGTATGCCTTTGTATGCCTGTGAATGCCTGTGTATGCCCGTGAATGCCTGTGTATGCCTGTTAATGCCTGTGTATGCCCGTGAATGCTATGTATGCCTGTGTATGCCTGTGTATCATATGATTGTGTGTGCCGGTGTATGCCTGTGTATGCCTGTGTATGCCTGTGTATGCCTGTGTATGCCTGTGTATGCCTGTGTATGCCTGTGTATGCCTGTGCATGCCAGTGTATGCCTGTGTATGCCTGTGTACCATATGCCTGTGTGTGCCGGTGTATGCCTGTGTATGCCTGTGTATTCCTGTGTATGGCTGCGTATGCCTGTTTATGTTCGTGTATGCCTGTTTATGCCCTTGAAAGCCTGTGTTTGCCTGTGTATGCCTGTGTATGCCTGTGTATGCCTGTGTATGCCTGTGTATCCCCGTGTATGCTTGTGTATGCCAGTGTATTCGTGTGTATGCCTGTGTATTCCTGTGTATGCCTGTGTATTCCTGTGTATGCCTGTGTATGCCTGTGTATTGCTGTGTATGACTGTGTATGCCTGTGTACCATATGCCTGTGTGTGCCGGTGTATGCCTATATATACCTTTGTATGCCTGTGTATGCCGGTGTATGCGAGTGTATGCCTGTATATGCCTGTGTATGTCTGTGTATGCCTGTGTATGCCTGTGTATGCCGGTGTATGCAAGTGTATGCCTGTATATGCCTGTGTATGCCTGTGTATGCCTGTGTATGCCTGTGTATGTCTGTGTATGCCTGAGTATGCCCGTGAATGCCTGTGTATGCCTGTGTATGCATATGTATGCCTGTGTATGCATGTGTATGCCTGTGTATGCCAGTGTATTCGTATGTATGCCTGTGCATGCCTGTGTATGACTATGTATTGCTGTGTATGCCTGTGTGCCTGTGTACCATATTCCTGTGTGTGCCGGTGTATGCCTATATATACCTGTGTATGCCTGTGTATGCCTGTGTATGCCGGTGTATGCAAGTGTATGCCTGTGTATGCCTGCGTCTGCCCGTGAATGCCTGTGTATGCCTGTGTATGCATATGTATGCCTATGTATGCCTGTGTATGCCTGTGTTCGCCTGTGTATGATTGTGTATGCCCGTGAATGCGTGTGTATGCCTGTGTATGCATATGTATGCCTGTGTATGCCTGTGAATGCATGTGTATGCCTGTGTATGCCTATATATACCTGTGTATGCCTGTGTATGTCTGTGTATGCCTGTGTACCATATGCCTGTGTGTGCCGGTGTATGGCTGTGTATGCCTGTGTATCCCTGTGTATGCCTGTGTATGCCTGTGTATGCCTTTGTATGCCTGTGTATGCCTGTGTATGCCCGTGAATGCCTGTGTATGCCTGTTAATGCCTGTGTATGCCCGTGAATGCTATGTATGCCTGTGTATCATATGATTGTGTGTGCCGGTGTATGCCTGTGTATGCCTGTGTATGCCTGTGTATGCCTGTGTATGCCTGTGTATGCCTGTGTATGCCTGTGCATGCCAGTGTATGCCTGTGTATGCCTGTGTACCATATGCCTGTGTGTGCCGGTGTATGCCTGTGTATACCAGTGTTTTCCTGTGTATGCCTGTGTATTCCTGTGTATGCCTGTGTTTGCCTGTGTATGCCTGTGTATGCCTGTGTATGCCTGTGCATGCCAGTGTATGCCTGTGTATGCCTGTGTATGCCTGTGTACCATATGCCTGTGTGTGCCGGTGTATGCCTATATATACCTTTGTATGCCTGTGTATGCCGGTGTATGCAAGTGTATGCCTGTATATGCCTGTGTATGTCTGTGTATGCCTGTGTATGCCTGTGTATGCCGGTGTATGCAAGTGTATGCCTGTATATGCCTGTGTATGCCTGTGTATGCCTGTGTATGCCTGTGTATGCCTGTGTATGTCTGTGTATGCCTGAGTATGCCCGTGAATGCCTGTGTATGCCTGTGTATGCATATGTATGCCTGTGTATGCATGTGTATGCCTGTGTATGCCAGTGTATTCGTATGTATGCCTGTGCATGCCTGTGTATGCCTATGTATTGCTGTGTATGCCTGTGTACCATATTCCTGTGTGTGCCGGTGTATGCCTATATATACCGGTGTATGCAAGTGTATGCCTGTGTATTCCTGTGTATGCCTGTGTATGCCTTTGTATGCCTGTTAATGCCTGTGTATGCCCGTGAACGCCTGTGTATGCCTGTTAATGCCTGTGTATGCCCGTGAATGCTGTGTATGCCTGTGTATGCCTATATATACCTGTGTATGCCCGTGTTTGCGGGTGCATGCATGTGTATGCCTGGGTATGCCTGTGTATGCCTGTGTTAAACTGTGTATGCCCGTGAATGCCTGTGTATGCTTGTGTAAGCCTGTGTATGCCTGTGTATGCCTGGGTATGCCTGTGTATGCCTGTGTATGCCTGTGTATGCCTGTGTATGCCTGTGTATGCCTGTGTATGCCCGTGAATGCCTGTGTATGCCTGTGTATGCATATGTATGCCTGTGTATGCCTTTGTATGCCTGTGTATGCCTGTGTGTGTCTGTGTATGTCTGTGTATGCCTGTGTATATCTGTGTATTCCTGTGGATGCCTGTGTTCGCCTGTGTATGCCCGTGATTGCATGTGTATGTCTGTGTATGCATATGTATGCGTGTGTATGCTTATGAAAGCCTGTGCATGCATATGTACGAATGTGTATGCTTGTGAATGCCTGTGCATGCCAGTGTATGCCTGTGCATGCCTGTGTATGCCCGTGAGTGCCTGTGTATGCCTGTGTATGCTTGTGTAAGCCTGTGTATAGCTGTGTATGCCTGTGTATGCCTGTTAATGCCTGTGCATGCCTCGGTATGCCTGTGTATGCCCGTGTATGCCTGTGTATGCCTGTATATGCCTGTGTATTCCTGTGTATGCCTGTATATACCTGTGTATGCCGGTGCATGCATGTGTATGCCTGGGTATGCCTGCGTATGCCTGTGTATGCCTGTGTTAAACTGTGTATGCCCGTTAATGCCTGTGTATGCCTGTGCATGCATATGTATGCCTGTGTATGCCCGTGCAGGCCTGTGTATGCTTGTGTAAGCCTGATTATGCCTGTGTATGCCTGTGCTTGCCTGTGTGTGCCTGTGTATGCCTGTGCATTCCTGTGTATGCCCGTGAATGCCTGTGTATGCCTGTATATGCCTGTGTACCATATGCCTGTGTGTTTGCGGGTGCATGCATGTGTTTGCCTGGGTATGCCTGTGTATGCCTGTGTTAAACTGTGTATGCCCGTGAATGCCTGTGTATGCCTGTGCATGCATATGTATGCCTGTGTATGCCCGTGAAGGCCTGTGTATGCTTGTGTATGCTTGTGTAAGCCTGTGTATGCCTGTGTATTTCTGTGTATGCCTGTGTACCATATGCCTGTGTGTGCCGGTGTATGCCTATATATACCTGTGTATACCTGTGTATGCCGGTGTATGCAAGTGTATGCCTGTGTATGCCTGTGTATGCCTGTGTATGTCTGTGTATGTCTGTGTATGCCTTTGTATGTCTGTGTATGCCTGTGTGTGCCAGTGTATGCCTGTGCATGCCTGTGTATTCCTGTGTATGGCTGCATATGCCTGTTTATGTTCGTGTATGCCTGTTTATGAACTTGAAAGCCTGTGTATGCCTGTGTATGCCTGTGTATGCCTGTGTATTCCTGTGTATGCCTGTGTATGCCTGTGTATTGCTGTGTATGCCTGTGTATGCCTGTGTAACATATGCCTGTGTGTGCCGGTGTATGCCTATATATACCTGTGTATGCCTGTGTATGCCGGTGTATGCAAGTGTATGCTTGTGTATGCCTGTGTATGCCTGTGTATGCCTGTGTATGCCTGTGTATGCCTGTGTATGCCTGTGTATGCCTGTGTATGCCTGTGTATGTCTTTGTATGCCTGAGTATGCCCGTGAATGCCTGTGTATGCCTGTGTATGCATATGTATGCCTGTGTATGCCTGTGTATGCCTGTGTATGCCTGTGTATGCCCGTGTATGCCTGTGTATGCCAGTGTATTCGTGTGTATGCCTGTGTATTCCTGTGTATGCCTGTGTATTCCTGTGTATGCCAGTGTATTCGTGTGTATGCCTGTGTATTCCTGTGTATGCCTGTGTATTCCTGTGTATTTTTTTTTTTTTTTTTTTATTATGCCTTACGGTAGGAAAATTAAAATCTTCCAAAGATACCACCTACCGTCCATAGGTGGCATGCACGATTCATAACCCCCTAGTAAAGTTATGCCTACGTACTAAAAACAAAAACCTCCGTATGCTCTTCTGTCCTTTACAAGCTCACCGGGACTGCCAGTCAAGTTATTTCGGCGGTGAGAAGGATGTGGAGCCTGGTTGTACTCCCTTCCTTGTTATATGGCCTAGGGGCGCACGTCCTTTATCCCTGGTTTCGCTGGGTAGTTTTCCTCCTGCCACCGTATAGGTGTACGTCGCCTGTATTAGCCTTCAGCTCTGTTGGCCATCTCGTCGGCTCGGACCCGCTTCATCATATCCCTGATGATGTTATGTCCCCGCTCCCAAGAGTCGCTGTTCTCCATCATGGCCGCGATCAAGCCGCCAGGGCTGAGCGGGGCACCGATCAGCGCCCTTAGCTGCACCCTCTCCTCCGTGAACCTGGAGCAGTGCATGAGTACATGCTCTGCTGTTTCCTCAGCATCGGGGCAGTGGAGGCATTGAGCTGCCTCTACGTGGTGGAACCGGAGTAGGTACGCCCGAAAGCAACCATGATCCGTGAGGAACTGGGTAAGATGGTAGTCCAGTTTTTTGTGGCGGCAATTGGCCCACGCCGTTAAGTCGGGGATGAGTTGGCAGGACCACCTCCCCCGATGCGATGTTATCCATCTAGTCTGCCACTCTCCCATCAGTCGCTCGTGAGCCTCCAGCCGGGTAGCACCTTCTCGGATCAGACAAATAGCCTTTATCTCCAGGTCGATTGGCGGCAAGCCTGCCAGTGCTAGTGCTGCGTCTCCGCATATGGTCCTGAAGCCTCTAATGAGCCTAAGGGCCACAGACCGTAACGCCGCGCGTGCTCCTTTCAAGTAAGTGCCTTTCTTGGTGGCGTTGCTCCATATTGGAGCAGCATAGAGCAGCGTTGCCTTGGCTACCGCCACCAGTAGTTTCCTTGCCGGGTAATTTGGACCTCCTACATTGGGCATGAGCCTGGACAAGGACGCAGTTGTTATTGCTGCTTTCCTGCTTGCGTAGCTAGCATGCTCCTTGAAAGCTAGCCTGTGGTCTATCATTACTCCCAGGTATTTTAAGGAGTCTTGTGATGCCACCTGTGTCCCGTTGACCGTGATCAGCATTCTTTCCACCTTCTTCCTGCTGTTTAATAGGACAGCCTCGGTCTTGTGTGCCGCAGTTGTTAGGCCGGCTTTCTCTAGCCATTCGGTGGCCATAGTAATTGTCGCGTTGCACTTATCTTCGAGGGCTGCTATCGTCTTGGCCACTGCAGTTATTGCCACATCGTCCGCGAAGCAATGTAGCTCAGCTCCTAAGGGGTTGTTGATGCCCAGGATTCCATCATACATGATGTTCCACAGGATTGGTCCAAGCACAGATCCTTGTGGGACTCCTGCAGAAACACTGTAGCATCTTGGGCCGGCGTCCGTGTCGTACCAGAGGACACGATCCGTGAAGTAGCTTCCAACGACGATCCTGAGGTACTCCGGGATACCCATCCTATGCATGGCGCTGAGGATTACTGGCCATCTGGCGGTGTTGAAGGCGTTCTTCACGTCCAACGTGACGATTGCGCAGTACTCCTTCCTTCCACCCAGCCATCTATCGCCATCGAGAGCGTTCTCGGCGATGTTTCTCACCGCCATAAGTGCGTCCAGAGTGCTCCTGCCCTTCCGAAATCCGTGCTGCTGCGTACCTAGGCCGTTGCTGCTCTCGGTGATTGCCTCTATTCGAGCATATAGGATGCGCTTGAATAGCTTGCCCACGATGTCCAGTAGGCACAGCGGGCGGTAGCTAGTTGCGGCGTGTGCTGATCCCTTGCCTTTCGGCAGCAGAACTAGTTTTTGGCTTTTCCACCTCGTCGGAAAGACCCCGTCCAAGAGACACTGCTGGAAGGTTTCCCTGAATATATCGGGTCTAGTTACCGCCGCTGCCTTGACGACTGCTCCAGGAATTCCATCCAGGCCAGGAGCTTTGGTGGGCTTGATTCGCTTGGCTGCCTCCACAACTTCGAGGTCTGTAATGCTCGGGAAGTCATAGGGGGGGAGCTACTGCTGTTGGCCGCCATAGAGTGGTCTGCCTTGGGAATAGTTCTGCTACTATGCTAGCCAGAACATCCGGGTCAGTTGGAGTTGCCTCTCTCTTCCTTAGCTTGTTAGCTACGAGTTTGTAGGCGAGTCCCCACGGCTCTCTATCCACGGTCTCTAGCAGTTCCTTATAGGCCCGCGCTTTGGCTGCCAATATGCCGTGCTTAAGCTCTGAGCTTTTGCTTCTGAAGGCCTCCATGAGTTCTGCGTGCTGGGTGCTGCCTCTGGCTCGTTGCGCCCTTCTCCTTGCCCTTAGGCATTCCGAGCGTAGCTTGCTTAAGTTGGCGCTCCACCAGTACACTGGGGGGCTTGCGCTGCTCTTTTTTCCTCCTTGGCATGGTTGCGTCACACGTTGCCTCAAGCATCTTCATGAGGTCGGCCGCCATTGAATCTGCGTGTCCATTTGTGATCCGAAGTGAGTCGATTTGGTATGCCAGCATATCCTCGTCCATCTTCCTCGAGTCCCAGGCTTGCCCGACTGATCTTCTCTGCCGCCTCCCAGTCGTGCCCTTCGGTAGGATGCAGAAGGAAATCAGTGCGTGGTCACTCAGCGTTACAACGTCGTGGACCGTCCAGCTCGCGTTAGCCACTAACCCTCTGCTGGTGTAGGTGATGTCGATATAGGACGAACCCCTATCGTTGTTGAACGTTGGTTTGCAGCTGTCGTTCAGCAGTACCAGGTCCAACATAA
This sequence comes from Drosophila ercepeae, assembly GCA_018150545.1. NCBI lineage: Eukaryota > Metazoa > Arthropoda > Insecta > Diptera > Drosophilidae > Drosophila > Drosophila ercepeae. The sequence continues at coordinate 240,132 of JAECWL010000177.1, read as the reverse complement.
GCATTGTGTTTATAAGTGCTCGGCCTCTGAGATTGGATAGCCTGCTGCCCCATTCTTCTGCCCATGCATTGAAGTCGCCCGCGATGATCTTCGGGCCGCGCCCTCTCGCATGGCTGCCCAGCACCTCCATCATATCCTCGAACTGGTCTGGGGTGTCGCTAGGGGGGCGTAGCAGCTGTAAAAATGCACTCCTTTTATTTTTGCATATGCTATTCCGCGCATCGGCGAGGCCGCCAATTCCTGTATGTGCAGGTTGCTGCAACACTTGATGGCTGCTTTACCGGTCTCGTCCAATATCATTGAGGGGTTGCCTCGGACCGGGTAATAGGGTTCGCTCGGAAGCATGATGTCTACCTTGCGCTCCGCCGCGAGTTTGGGCCAGGAGGCTCTGAGCAGCTGTTAACATTGAGCTGGACAATTTTAATTTGCTCCTGCATTATACTGGGACTTCGCCTTTTTTGGAGCTGGCTCTGTATGTCGGGGAAGCGAAACAGCCCGTCGGGTGGTTTTTGTCCACTTCGTCGCTGCATATTAGGCACTTTGGTGGTGCAACACATCCCCTTGCCTTGTGTCCTCGTTCGCCGCATCGCAGGCAGCAGTCTGATCGGTCGATCGCCTTGCAGGACGTTGCTCGATGCCCGAAGCCCAGGCACTTGTAACATCTCGTGGGCCGGACGTCCTGGATGATGCGGCACCTTGACCACCCCACGGTTACCGTGCCCTTCTTTAAGACCGCGATCGCATCATTCGCGGTCATCAGGACAGAGGCTATCTGAGTCCCATCCCGCATCCTACGTAGTCCTTTGATGTCCTCTGGTTTCAGCTGGATGCCTTGGTATTGGGAGACCAGGCAGCTGTGTAGATCTTCCGCTGTCGTGGCCTCGTCCAATCCACTGCAGGATAGTGCTATTCGATGTGTTCCCGTGCGTACCGAAGCCATGTCTTTTAGCGTTGCTTCCAGCTCGGTCTTAAATTTGGGGACGCTGTCTGAGACTTTTCCCTCTACTTCCAGCAGTAGTTCCCCTTGCTGAGTTCTGCGGACTTTGCGAACATGTTTGCCCAGTTCGCTGAGGTTCGGGTCCGCTTTCAGTTTTCGGAGCATTTCCGCATACGAGGCCTCTCCCGTCTTCTTTAATATAAGTGCCTCCGGCTTCTTCCTCAGGCGTTTAGGCTGCACTTTTTCCACTCGCCTCCGGTGCTAGCCTCCTTGGCGACGGATGCATAGCTGCGCGGCTTGGGCGCATTTTCTTTGGGTTTTGCTGTACCCTCTGAGCTCACCGCGGGGTGGTTGCCGCGTTTGGGTGCCTGTACTTTAGGCTCCTGAACTTTGGGCATCTGTCCCTTTGGCGGTTCCCTTGCTGGTGTAGCCTTTTTTCCAGGCTTTTGGGGCTCGGTTTGGGTTGAAGCGTTCGTAGAAAGATTCTCTTTAGCGCCGCCTTCGTGAAGCTCGATGGCCCTGTTGCTGAGAGCCGAGAGTTCCAGGAGAACGCTCTTGTCCTCTATGATAACATGACGCCGAATTTCGAACGCGGATAGTATCGCGTTAATTTTGTTTCCCATCCTAGCGAGGATACTCCTCAGATCTTCATTTTTGAATCCCGCGGCGAAGTCCAAAGGCCTTATAGGCGATCCCGTTGGAGATTTTCTTCCTTTTTGTTCGATGGCACGCTGATGAAGTCCTTTGCCTTCGGGTTGCTCGCATTAGTATCGCTGCTGGCTACAGGGGCCGAGTTGTCCAGCTCTGCCGCACTTCGGGGGCTAGTCGGTGTATCCTCCAACACAACCGCCACAACCGCCGGCGTAGGGGTTCCCGCGGCTAGGTCTAAAGGCCCAATAGGCGATCCGATTGGTGATATCCTTGCTTTCCTGAGTGACGGCACGCTGATGGCGACCTTTGCCTTCCGGTTACACGTATTGATGGCGCTGCTGGCTGCAGGGGCCGAGTTGTCCACCGCTGTATCACTGCGGCGGCAAGTTGGTAAATCCTCCAGCACTACCGCCGGCGCAGGGGTTCCGGCGTCCTGCACCGCGATTCCTCCTCCTTTTGTTGGTGACCTTGACATTCTGGAGCTCCTCCTGAATGGGTCATCCTCGGTGGGGGCGGGGCCCGTCGCTGCTCTATCCATTTAGTTCCTGATCACCAGATCTGGCAGCACTGTTGGTCTGCGACGAGTTGACAGCTCCACCGGCTGATTTAACAGGTGGGCCTCCCACCGCAAATAGTGCACTCGGGAAAGGAAAAAATGAGAAATTGTTTTTCTACCTTTATAACACACTTGCTTTGTGTTGGTTCGCTCAGCCGAACATTTACACGTTCCCACGGTGTGGCTCTGTGCAATTTAGGTTTGTTCCAGCTGGGCTGTCTCCGTTTTTTATGCTTTTTTCGCGCTGCTTCTGTTGATCACGTCCGTATTGATCAGAATCTCAAGAGAGAGTCCTCGTATGTCTGTGTATGCCTGTGTATGTCTGTGTATGCCCGTGTATGCCTGTGTATGCCTGTGTATTCCTGTGTATGCCTGTGTATGCCTGTGTATGCCTGTGTATGCCTATGTATGCCTGTGTATGCCTGTGTATGCATATGTGTGCCTGTGTATGCCTTTGTATTCCTGTGTATGCCTGCGTGTGTCTGTGTATGTCTGTGTATGCCTGTGTATGTCTGTGTATGCCTGTGTATGCCTTTGTATTCCTGTGTATGCCTGTGTGTGTCTGTGTATGTCTGTGTATGCCTGTGTATGTCTGTGTATGCCTGTGTATGCCAGTGTATGCCTGTGTATGCCTGTGTATTCCTGTGTATGGCTGCGTATGCCTGTTTATGTTCGTGTATGCCTGTTTATGCCCTTGAAAGCCTGTGTATGCCTTTGTATGCCCGTGTATGCCTGTGTATGCCAGTGTATTCGTGTGTATGCCTGTGTATGCCTGTGTATGCCTGTGTATGCCTGTGTAACATATGCCTGTGTGTGCCGGTGTATGCCTATATATACCTGTGTATACCTGTGTATGCCGGTGTATGCAACTGTATGCCTGTGTATGCCTGTGTATGCCTGTGTATGCCTGTGTATGTCTGTGTATGTCTGTGTATGCCTGTGTATGTCTGTGTATGCCTGTGTGTTGAAGGCGTTCTTCACGTCCAACGTGACGATTGCGCAGTACTCCTGCCTTCCACCCAGCCATCTATCGCCATCGAGAGCGTTCTCGGCGATGTTTCTCACCGCCATAAGTGCGTCCAGAGTGCTCCTGCCCTTCCGAAATCCGTGCTGCTGCGTACCTAGGCCGTTGCTGCTCTCGGTGATTGCCTCTATTCGAGCATATAGGATGCGCTTGAATAGCTTGCCCATGATGTCCAGTAGGCACAGCGGGCGGTAGCTAGTTGCGGCGTGTGCTGATCCCTTGCCTTTCGGCAGCAGAACTAGTTTTTGGCTTTTCCACCTCGTCGGAAAGACCCCGTCCAAGAGACACTGCTGGAAGGTTTCCCTGAATATATCGGGTCTAGTTACCGCCGCTGCCTTGACGACTGCTCCAGGAATTCCATCCAGGCCAGGAGCTTTGGTGGGCTTGATTCGCTTGGCTGCCTCCACAACTTCGAGGTCTGTAATGCTCGGGAAGTCATAGGGGGGGGGAGCTACTGCTGTTGGCCGCCATAGAGTGGTCTGCCTTGGGAATAGTTCTGCTACTATGCTAGCCAGAACATCCGGGTCAGTTGGAGTTGCCTCTCTCTTCCTTAGCTTGTTAGCTACGAGTTTGTAGGCGAGTCCCCACGGCTCTCTATCCACGGTCTCTAGCAGTTCCTTATAGGCCCGCGCTTTGGCTGCCAATATGCCGTGCTTAAGCTCTGAGCTTTTGCTTCTGAAGGCCTCCATGAGTTCTGCGTGCTGGGTGCTGCCTCTGGCTCGTTGCGCCCTTCTCCTTGCCCTTAGGCATTCCGAGCGTAGCTTGCTTAAGTTGGCGCTCCACCAGTACACTGGGGGCTTGCGCTGCTCTTTTTTCCTCCTTGGCATGGTTGCGTCACACGTTGCCTCAAGCATCTTCATGAGGTCGGCCGCCATTGAATCTGCGTGTCCATTTGTGATCCGAAGTGAGTCGATTTGGTATGCCAGCATATCCTCGTCCATCTTCCTCGAGTCCCAGGCTTGCCCGACTGATCTTCTCTGCCGCCTCCCAGTCGTGCCCTTCGGTAGGATGCAGAAGGAAATCAGTGCGTGGTCACTCAGCGTTACAACGTCGTGGACCGTCCAGCTCGCGTTAGCCACTAACCCTCTGCTGGTGTAGGTGATGTCGATATAGGACGAACCCCTATCGTTGTTGAACGTTGGTTTGCAGCCGTCGTTCAGCAGTACCAGGTCCAACATAAGCATTGTGTTTATAACTGCTCGGCCTCTGAGATTGGATAGCCTGCTGCCCCATTCTTCTGCCCATGCATTGAAGTCGCCCGCGATGATCTTCGGCCGCGCCCTCTCGCATGGCTGCCCAGCACCTCCATCATATCCTCGAACTGGTCTGGGGTGTCGCTAGGGGGGGCGTAGCAGCTGTAAAAATGCACTCCTTTTATTTTTGCATATGCTATTCCGCGCATCGGCGAGGCCGCCAATTCCTGTATGTGCAGGTTGCTGCAACACTTGATGGCTGCTTTACCGGTCTCGTCCAATATCATTGAGGGGTTGCCTCGGACCGGGTAATAGGGTTCGCTCGGAAGCATGATGTCTACCTTGCGCTCCGCCGCAGTTTGGGCCAGGAGGCTCTGAGCAGCTGTTAACATTGAGCTGGACAATTTTAATTTGCTCCTGCATTATACTGGGACTTCGCCTTTTTTGGAGCTGGCTCTGTATGTCGGGGAAGCGAAACAGCCCGTCGGGTGGTTTTTGTCCACTTCGTCGCTGCATATTAGGCACTTTGGTGGTGCAACACATCCCCTTGCCTTGTGTCCTCGTTCGCCGCATCGCAGGCAGCAGTCTGATCGGTCGATCGCCTTGCAGGACGTTGCTCGATGCCCGAAGCCCAGGCACTTGTAACATCTCGTGGGCCGGACGTCCTGGATGATGCGGCACCTTGACCACCCCACGGTTACCGTGCCCTTCTTTAAGACCGCGATCGCATCATTCGCGGTCATCAGGACAGAGGCTATCTGAGTCCCATCCCGCATCCTACGTAGTCCTTTGATGTCCTCTGGTTTCAGCTGGATGCCTTGGTATTGGGAGACCAGGCAGCTGTGTAGATCTTCCGCTGTCGTGGCCTCGTCCAATCCACTGCAGGATAGTGCTATTCGATGTGTTCCCGTGCGTACCGAAGCCATGTCTTTTAGCGTTGCTTCCAGCTCGGTCTTAAATTTGGGGACGCTGTCTGAGACTTTTCCCTCTACTTCCAGCAGTAGTTCCCCTTGCTGAGTTCTGCGGACTTTGCGAACATGTTTGCCCAGTTCGCTGAGGTTCGGGTCCGCTTTCAGTTTTCGGAGCATTTCCGCATACGAGGCCTCTCCCGTCTTCTTTAATATAAGTGCCTCCGGCTTCTTCCTCAGGCGTTTAGGCTGCACTTTTTTCCACTCGCCTCCGGTGCTAGCCTCCTTGGCGACGGATGCATAGCTGCGCGGCTTGGGCGCATTTTCTTTGGGTTTTGCTGTACCCTCTGAGCTCACCGCGGGGTGGTTGCCGCGTTTGGGTGCCTGTACTTTAGGCTCCTGAACTTTGGGCATCTGTCCCTTTGGCGGTTCCCTTGCTGGTGTAGCCTTTTTTCCAGGCTTTTGGGGCTCGGTTTGGGTTGAAGCGTTCGTAGAAAGATTCTCTTTAGCGCCGCCTTCGTGAAGCTCGATGGCCCTGTTGCTGAGAGCCGAGAGTTCCAGGAGAACGCTCTTGTCCTCTATGATAACATGACGCCGAATTTCGAACGCGGATAGTATCGCGTTAATTTTGTTTCCCATCCTAGCGAGGATACTCCTCAGATCTTCATTTTTGAATCCCGCGGCGAAGTCCAAAGGCCTTATAGGCGATCCCGTTGGAGATTTTCTTCCTTTTTTGTTCGATGGCACGCTGATGAAGTCCTTTGCCTTCGGGTTGCTCGCATTAGTATCGCTGCTGGTTACAGGGGCCGAGTTGTCCAGCTCTGCCGCACTTCGGGGGCTAGTCGGTGTATCCTCCAACACAACCGCCACAACCGCCGGCGTAGCGGTTCCCGCGGCTAGGTCTAAAGGCCCAATAGGCGATCCGATTGGTGATATCCTTGCTTTCCTGAGTGACGGCACGCTGATGGCGACCTTTGCCTTCCGGTTACACGTATTGATGGCGCTGCTGGCTGCAGGGGCCGAGTTGTCCACCGCTGTATCACTGCGGCGGCAAGTTGGTAAATCCTCCAGCACTACCGCCGGCGCAGGGGTTCCGGCGTCCTGCACCGCGATTCCTCCTCCTTTTGTTGGTGACCTTGACATTCTGGAGCTCCTCCTGAATGGGTCATCCTCGGTGGGGCGGGGCCCGTCGCTGCTCTATCCATTTAGTTCCTGATCACCAGATCTGGCAGCACTGTTGGTCTGCGACGAGTTGACAGCTCCACCGGCTGATTTAACAGGTGGGCCTCCCACCGCAAATAGTGCACTCGGGAAAGGAAAAAATGAGAAATTGTTTTTCTACCTTTATAACACACTTGCTTTGTGTTGGTTCGCTCAGCCGAACATTTACACGTTCCCACGGTGTGGCTCTGTGCAATTTAGGTTTGTTCCAGCTGGGCTGTCTCCGTTTTTTATGCTTTTTTCGCGCTGCTTCTGTTGATCACGTCCGTATTGATCAGAATCTCAAGAGAGAGTCCTCGTATGTCTGTGTATGCCTGTGTATGTCTGTGTATGCCCGTGTATGCCTGTGTATGCCTGTGTATTCCTGTGTATGCCTGTGTATGCCTGTGTATGCCTGTGTATGCCTATGTATGCCTGTGTATGCCTGTGTATGCATATGTGTGCCTGTGTATGCCTTTGTATTCCTGTGTATGCCTGCGTGTGTCTGTGTATGTCTGTGTATGCCTGTGTATGTCTGTGTATGCCTGTGTATGCCTTTGTATTCCTGTGTATGCCTGTGTGTGTCTGTGTATGTCTGTGTATGCCTGTGTATGTCTGTGTATGCCTGTGTATGCCAGTGTATGCCTGTGTATGCCTGTGTATTCCTGTGTATGGCTGCGTATGCCTGTTTATGTTCGTGTATGCCTGTTTATGCCCTTGAAAGCCTGTGTATGCCTGTGTATGCCCGTGTATGCCTGTGTATGCCAGTGTATTCGTGTGTATGCCTGTGTATGCCTGTGTATGCCTGTGTAACATATGCCTGTGTGTGCCGGTGTATGCCTATATATACCTGTGTATACCTGTGTATGCCGGTGTATGCAAGTGTATGCCTGTGTATGCCTGTGTATGCCTGTGTATGCCTGTGTATGTCTGTGTATGTCTGTGTATGCCTGTGTATGTCTGTGTATGCCTGTGTGTGCCAGTGTATGCCTGTGCATGCCTGTGTATTCCTGTGTATGGCTGCATATGCCTGTTTATGTTCGTGTATGCCTGTTTATGCACTTGAAAGCCTGTGTATGCCTGTGTATGCCTGTGTATGCCTGTGTATGCCTGTGTATGCCTGTGTATGCCTGTGTATGCCTGTGTATTCCTGTGTATGCCTGTGTATGCCTGTGTATTGCTGTGTATGCCTGTGTAACATATGCCTGTGTGTGCCGGTGTATGCCTATATATACCTGTGTATGCCTGTGTATGCCGGTGTATGCAAGTGTATGCCTGTGTATGCCTGTGTATGCCTGTGTATGCCTGTGTATGCCTGTGTATGCCTGTGTAATATATGCCTGTGTGTGCCGGTGTATGCCTATATATACCTGTGTATACCTGTGTATGCCGGTGTATGCAAGTGTATGCCTGTGTATGCCTGTGTATGCCTGTGTATGCCTTTGTATGTCTGTGTATGTCTGTGTATGCCTGTGTATGTCTGTGTATGCCTGTGTGTGCCAGTGTATGCCTGTGCATGCCTGTGTATTCCTGTGTATGGCTGCATATGCCTGTTTATGTTCGTGTATGCCTGTTTATGCACTTGAAAGCCTGTGTATGCCTGTGTATGCCTGTGTATGCCTCTGTATGCCTGTGTATTCCTGTGTATGCCTGTGTATGCCTGTGTATTGCTGTGTATGCCTGTGTATGCCTGTGTAACATATGCCTGTGTGTGCCGGTGTATGCCTATATATACCTGTGTATGCCGGTGTATGCAAGTGTATGCTTGTGTATGCCTGTGTATGCCTGTGTATGCCTGTGTATGCCTGTGTATGCCTGTGTATGCCTGTGTATGCCTGTGTATGCCTGTGTATGCCTGTGTATGCCTGTGTATGTCTTTGTATGCCTGAGTATGCCCGTGAATGCCTGTGTATGCCTGTGTATGCATATGTATGCCTGTGTATGCCTGTGTATGCCTGTGTATGCCTGTGTATGCCCGTGTATGCCTGTGTATGCCAGTGTATTCGTGTGTATGCCTGTGTATTCCTGTGTATGCCTGTGTATTCCTGTGTATTTTTTTTTTTTTTTTTTATTATGCCTTACGGTAGGAAAATTAAAATCTTCCAAAGATACCACCTACCGTCCATAGGTGGCATGCACGATTCATAACCCCCTAGTAAAGTTATTCCTACGTACTAAAAACAAAAACCTCCGTATGCTCTACTGTCCTTTACAATCTCACCGGGACTGCCAGTCAAGTTATTTCGTCGGTGAGAAGGATGTGGAGCCTGGTTGTACTCCCTTCCTTGTTATATGGCCTAGAGGCGCACGTTCTTCATCCCTGGTTTCGCTGGGTAGTTTTCCTCCTGCCTCCGAATACATCTATACGGATCTATACGGATAAGGATCTATACGTCGCCTGTATTAGCCTTCAGCTCTGTTGGCCATCTCGTCGGCTCGGACCCGCTTCATCATATCCCTGATGATGTTATGTCCCCGCTCCCAAGAGTCGCTGTTCTCCATCATGGCCGCGATCAAGCCGCCAGGGCTGAGCGGGGCACCGATCAGCGCCCTTAGCTGCACCCTCTCCTCCGTGAACCTGGAGCAGTGCATGAGTACATGCTCTGCTGTTTCCTCAGCATCGGGGCAGTGGAGGCATTGAGCTGCCTCTACGTGGTGGAACCGGGTAGGTACGCCCGGAAGCAACCATGGTCCGTGAGGAACTGGGTGAGGTGGTAGTCCAGTTTTTGTGGCGGCAGTTGGCCCACGCCGTTAAATCGGGGATGAGTTGGTAGGTCCACCTCCCCCGTTGCGATGTTACCCATCTGGTCTGCCACTCTCCCATCAGTCGCTCGTGGGCCTCCAGCCGGGTAGTACCTTCTCGGACCTGACAAATAGCCTTTATCTCCAGGTCGATTGGCGGCAAGCCTGCCAGTGCAAGTGCTGCGTCTCCAGATATGGTCCTGAAGCCTCTAATGAGCATAAGGGCCATAGACCGTACCGCCGCTCGTGCTCCTATCAAGTAAGTGCCTTTCTTGGTGGCGTTACTCCATATTGGAGCAGCATAGAGCAGCGTTGCCTTGGCTACCGCCACCAGTAGTTTCCTTGCCGGGTAATTTGGACCTCCTACATTGGGCATGAGCCTGGACAAGGACGCAGTTGTTATTGCTGCTTTCCTGCTTGCGTAGCTAGCATGGTCCTTAAAAGCTAGCCTGTGGTCAATCATTACTCCCAGGTATTTTAAGGAGTCTTGTGATGCCACCTGTGTCCCGTTGACCGTGATCAGCATTCTTTCCACCTTCTTCCTGCTGTTTAATAGGACAGCCTCGGTCTTGTGTGCCGCAGTTGTTAGGCCGGCTTTCTCTAGCCATTCGGTGGCCATAGTAATTGTCGCGTTGCACTTATCTTCGAGAGCTGCTATCGTCTTGGCCACTGCAGTTATTGCCACATCGTCCGCGAAGCAATGTAGCTCAGCTCCTAAGGGGTTGTTGATGCCCAGGATTCCATCATACATGATGTTCCACAGGATTGGTCCAAGCACAGATCCTTGTGGGACTCCTGCAGAAACACTGTAGCATCTCGGGCCGGCGTCCGTGTCGTACCAGAGGACACGATCCGTGAAGTAGCTTCCAACGACGATCCTGAGGTACTCCGGGATACCCATCCTATGCATGGCGCTGAGGATTACTGGTCATCTGGCGGTGTTGAAGGCGTTCTTCACGTCCAACGTGACGATTGCGCAGTACTCCTTCCTTCCACCCAGCCATCTATCGCCATCGAGAGCGTTCTCGGCGATGTTTCTCACCGCCATAAGTGCGTCCAGAGTGCTCCTGCCCTTCCGAAATCCGTGCTGCTGCGTACCTAGGCCGTTGCTGCTCTCGGTGATTGCCTCTATTCGAGCATATAGGATGCGCTTGAATAGCTTGCCCACGATGTCTAGTAGGCACAGCGGGCGGTAGCTAGTTGCGGCGTGTGCTGATCCCTTGCCTTTCGGCAGCAGAACTAGTTTTTGGCTTTTCCACCTCGTCGGAAAGACCCCGTCCAAGAGACACTGCTGGAAGGTTTCCCTGAATATATCGGGTCTAGTTACCGCCGCTGCCTTGACGACTGCTCCAGGAATTCCATCCAGGCCAGGAGCTTTGGTGGGCTTGATTCGCTTGTCTGCCTTCACAACTTCGAGGTCTGTAATGCTCGGGAAGTCATAGGGGGGGGGAGCTACTGCTGTTGGCCGCCATAGTGTGGTCTGCCTTGGGAATAGTTCTGCTACTATGCTAGCCAGAACATCCGGGTCAGTTGGAGTTGCCTCTCTCTTCCTTAGCTTGTTAGCTACGAGTTTGTAGTCAAGTCCCCAGGGTTCTCTATCCACGGTGACTAGCAGTTCCTTATAGGTCCGCGCTTTGGCTGCCAATATGCCGTGCTTAAACTCTGAGCGTTTGCTTCTGAAGGCCTCCATGAGTTCTGCGTGCTGGGTGCTGCCTCTGGCTCGTTGCGCCCTTCTCCTTGCCCTTAGGCATTCCGAGCGTAGCTTGCTTAAGTTGGCGCTCCACCAGTACACTGGGGGCTTGCGCTGCTCTTTTTTCCTCCTTGGCATGGTTGCGTCACACGTTGCCTCAAGCATCTTCATGAGGTCGGCCGCCATTGAATTTGCGTGTCCATTTGTGATCCGAAGTGAGTCGATTTGGTATGCCAGCATATCCTCGTCCATCTTCCTCGAGTCCCAGGCTTGCCCGACTGATCTTCTCTGCCGAACTGGTCTGGGGTGTCGCTAGGGGGGGCGTAGCAGCTGTAAAAATGCACTCCTTTTATTTTTGCATATGCTATTCCGCGCATCGGCGAGGCCGCCAATTCCTGTATGTGCAGGTTGCTGCAACACTTGATGGCTGCTTTACCGGTCTCGTCCAATATCATTGCCTCGGACCGGGTAATAGGGTTCGCTCAGAAGCATGATGTCTACCATGCGCTCCGCCGCAGTTTGGGCCAGGAGGCTCTGAGCAGCTGCGCAATGGTTAACATTGAGCTGGACAATCTGAATTTGCTCCTGCATTATGCTGGGACTTTGCTTCTTTGAGGCTGGCTCTGTATGTCGGGGAAGCGAAACAGCCCGTCGGGTGGTTTTTGTCCACTTCGTCGCTGCATATTAGGCACTTTGGTGGTGCAACACATCCCCTTGCCTTGTGTCCTCGTTCGCCGCATCGCAGGCAGCAGTCTGATCGGTCGATCGCCTTGCAGGACGTTGCTCGATGCCCGAAGCCCAGGCACTTGTAACATCTCGTGGGCCGGACGTCCTGGATGATGCGGCACCTTGACCACCCCACGGTTACCGTGCCCTTCTTTAAGACCGCGATCGCATCATTCGCGGTCATCAGGACAGAGGCTATCTGAGTCCCATCCCGCATCCTACGTAGTCCTTTGATGTCCTCTGGTTTCAGCTGGATGCCTTGGTATTGGGAGACCAGGCAGCTGTGTAGATCTTCCGCTGTCGTGGCCTCGTCCAATCCACTGCAGGATAGTGCTATTCGATGTGTTCCCGTGCGTACCGAAGCCATGTCTTTTAGCGTTGCTTCCAGCTCGGTCTTAAATTTGGGGACGCTGTCTGAGACTTTTCCCTCTACTTCCAGCAGTAGTTCCCCTTGCTGAGTTCTGCGGACTTTGCGAACATGTTTGCCCAGTTCGCTGAGGTTCGGGTCCGCTTTCAGTTTTCGGAGCATTTCCGCATACGAGGCCTCTCCCGTCTTCTTTAATATAAGTGCCTCCGGCTTCTTCCTCAGGCGTTTAGGCTGCACTTTTTCCACTCGCCTCCGGTGCTAGCCTCCTTGGCGACGGATGCATAGCTGCGCGGCTTGGGCGCATTTTCTTTGGGTTTTGCTGTACCCTCTGAGCTCACCGCGGGGTGGTTGCCGCGTTTGGGTGCCTGTACTTTAGGCTCCTGAACTTTGGGCATCTGTCCCTTTGGCGGTTCCCTTGCTGGTGTAGCCTTTTTTCCAGGCTTTTGGGGCTCGGTTTGGGTTGAAGCGTTCGTAGAAAGATTCTCTTTAGCGCCGCCTTCGTGAAGCTCGATGGCCCTGTTGCTGAGAGCCGAGAGTTCCAGGAGAACGCTCTTGTCCTCTATGATAACATGACGCCGAATTTCGAACGCGGATAGTATCGCGTTAATTTTGTTTCCCATCCTAGCGAGGATACTCCTCAGATCTTCATTTTTGAATCCTGCGGCGAAGTCCAAAGGCCTTATAGGCGATCCCGTTGGAGATTTTCTTCCTTTTTTGTTCGATGGCACGCTGATGAAGTCCTTTGCCTTCGGGTTGCTCGCATTAGTATCGCTGCTGGCTACAGGGGCCGAGTTGTCCAGCTCTGCCGCACTTCGGGGGCTAGTCGGTGTATCCTCCAACACAACCGCCACAACCGCCGGCGTAGGGGTTCCCGCGGCTAGGTCTAAAGGCCCAATAGGCGATCCGATTGGTGATATCCTTGCTTTCCTGAGTGACGGCACGCTGATGGCGTCCTTTGCCTTCCGGTTACACGTATTGATGGCGCTGCTGGCTGCAGGGGCCGAGTTGTCCAACGCTGTATCACTGCGGCGGCAAGTTGGTAAATCCTCCAGCACTACCGCCGGCGCAGGGGTTCCGGCGTCCTGCACCGCGATTCCTCGTCCTTTTGTTGGTGACCTAGACATTCTGGAGCTCCTCCTGAATGGGTCATCCTCGGTGGGGGCGGGGCCCGTCGCTGCTCTATCCATTTAGTTCCTGATCACCAGATCTGGCAGCACTGTTGGTCTGCGACGAGTTGACAGCTCCACCGGCTGATTTAACAGGTGGGCCTCCCACCGCAAATAGTGCACTCGGGAAAGGAAAAATGAGAAATTGTTTTTCTACCTTTATAACACACTTGCTTTGTGTTGGTTCGCTCAGCCGAACATTTACACGTTCCCACGGTGTGGCTCTGTGCAATTTTGGTGTGTTCCAGCTGGGCTGTTTCCGTTTTTTATGCTTTTTTCGCGCTGCTTCTGTTGATCACGTCCGTATTGATCAGAATCTCAAGAGAGAATCCTGTATTCCTGTGTATGCCTGTGTATGCCTGTGTATGCCTGTGTATGCCTGTGTATGCCTGTGTATGCCTGTGTATGTCTTTGTATGCCTGAGTATGCCCGTGAATGCCTGTGTATGCCTGTGTATGCATATGTATGCCTGTGTATGCATGTGTATGCCTGTGTATGCCCGTGTATGCCTGTGTATGCCAGTGTATTCGTATGTTTGCCTGTGTATGCCTGTGTATTCCTGTGTATGCCTGTGTATTCCTGTGTATGCCTGTGTATGCCTGTGTATTGCTGTGTATGCCTGTGTACCATATGCCTGTGTGTGCCGGTGTATGCCTATATATACATGTGTATGCCTGTGTATGCCGGTGTATGCAAGTGTATGACTGTGTATGCATGTGTATGCCTGTGTATGCCTGCGTATGCCCGTGAATGCCTGTGTATGCCTGTGAATGTATGTGTATGCCTGTGTATGCCTATATATACCTGTGTATGCCTGTGTATGTCTATGTATGCCTATTTATACCTGTGTATGCCCGTGTTTGCCGGTGCATGCATGTGTATGCCTGGGTATGCCTGTGTATGCCTGTGTATGCCTGTGTATTCCTGTGCATGCATATGTATGCCCGTGAATGCCTGTGTATGCCTGTGTATGCCTGTGTATGCTTGTATAAGCCTGTGTATGCCTGTGTATGCCTGTGTATGCCTGTGTATGCCTGTGTATGCTTTTGTATGCCTGTGTATGCCTGTTAATGCCTGTGCATGCCTCTGTATGCCTGTGTATGCCCGTGTATGCCTGTGAATGCCTGTGTATGCCTGTGTATTCCTGTGTATGTCCTTGAATGACTGTGTATGCCATTGTGTGCCTGTGTACCATATGCCTGTGTGTGCCGGTGTATGCCTGTGTATGCCTGTGTATGCCTGTGTATGCCCGTGATTGCCTGTGTATGCCTGTGAATGCATATGTATGCCTGTGTAATACACAGTGTGTATGCCTTTGTATGCCTGTGTATGCCTATGTGTGCCTGTGTATGTCTGTGTATGCCTGTGTATATCTGTGTATCCCTGTGGATGCCTGTGTATGGCTGTATTCGCCTGTGTATGATTGTGTATGCCCGTAAATGCCTGTGTATACCTGTGTATGCATATGTATGCCTGTGAATGCATGTATATGCCTGTGTATGCATATATATAATTGTGTATGCCTCTGTATGCCTGTGTATGCCGGTGTATGCAAGTGAATGCCTGTGTATGCCTGTGTATGCATATGTATGCCTATGTATGCCTGTGTATGCCTGTGTATGCCTGTGTTTGCCTGTGTATGATTGTGTATGCCCGTGAATGCCTGTTTATGTTCGTGTATGCCCTTGAATGCCTGCTTTTGCCTGTGTATGCATGTGTATGCCTGTGTATGCCTGTGCATGCCAGTGCATGCAAGTGTATGCCTGTGTATGCCTGTGTACCATATTCCTGTGTGTGCCGGTGTATGGCTGTGTATGCCAGTGTATGCCAGTGTATGCCAGTGTATGCCTGTGTATGCCTGTGTATGCCTGTGTATGCCTGTGTATGCCTGTGTATGCCTGTGTATGCCTGTGTATGCCTGTGTATGCCTGTGTATGCCTGTGTATGCCTGTGTATGCCTGTGTATGCCTGTGTATGCCTGTGTATGCCTGTGTATGCCAGTGTTTGCCAGTGTATGCCTGTGTTTGCCTCTGTATTCCTATGTATGCCAGTGAATGCATGTGTATGCCAGTGTATGACTGTGTATGCCTTTGCATGCCTGTGTATGCCTGTGTATGCCTGTGTATGCCCGTGAATGCCTGTGTATGCCTGTGTATGCACGTGTATGCGTGTGTATGCCTGTGTATGCATATGTATGCCTGTGTATGCCTTTGTATGCCTGTGTATGCGTGTGTATGCCTGTGTATGCCTGTGTATGCCTGTGTATGCCTGTGTATGCCTGTGTATGCCCGTGAATGCCTGTGTATGCCTGTGTATGCCCGTGAATGCCTGTGTATGCCTGTGTATGCATATGTGTGCCTGTGTATGCCTTTATATGTCTGTGTATGCCTGTGTTTGTCTGTGTAAGCCTGTGTATGTCTGTGTATGCCTGTGTATGCCTGTGTATGCCTGTGTATTCCTGTGTATGCCTGTGTATGCCTGTGTATGTTCGTGTATGCCTGTGTATGCCCTTGAATGCCTGTTTTTGCCTGTGTATGCCTGTGTATGCCTGTGTATGCCTGTGTATGCCAGTGTATGCCTGTGTATGCCAGTGTATGCCAGTGTATACCAGTGTATGCCTGTGTATGCCTGTGTATGCCCGTTAATGCCTGTGTATTCCTGTGTATGCTTGTGTATGCCTGTGTACCATATGCCTGTGCGTGCCGGTGTATGCCTATATATACCTGTGTATGCCTATGTATGCCTGTGTGTGCCGGTGTATGCAAGTGTATGACTGTGTATGCATGTGTATGCCTGTGTATGCCTGCGTATGCCCGTGAATGCCTGTGTATGCCTGTGTATGCATATGTATGCCTGTGTATGATTGTGTATGCCCGTGATTGCCTGTGTATACCTGTGTATGTATATGTATGTAAGATTAGTTATTATAATGATGTTTATTTGTATTAAATTTAGGTAATGGTATGAGTAATGATATGATGATGTAATACGACTAATTTAATGACCGCGGCTGGACTGCTCTCGACTGCTGACTACTGACGACTCTGCAACGACGACTCTGCAACGACGACTCAACTACGACTTCCCACTCTCGCTTTCCGACTTCTTGTTACTGCCGATCCTCGACTTTTGTATTACACTGCTGTGCTGCTGACGTTTGCGCCTCTGCCAACCATACCACCGTTAGCCTTCTTACATTCGGCCATTCTGATTATTCATCAGTCTCTGATGACCACTCGCATTCGTTGTCTACCACAAACCTCCATAGCTTCATATGATCGCAACTTGTGGATGTGAGGTTAGGGCCTGCAACACCTGCTGACTTTCGAACATCATATCGGCCGTTTCTCTTTATTTTTGTTACCTCGTACGGCCCCAAATACTCGCTGGCCAACTTCTTGCCTGCCACAAATTGGGTGCGACGTATTGCGACAAGATCTCCGATTTGATACCCATGCTCGCCTTTTCTTTTTGTGTCGTAATGCTTTTTATATGAATCCTGTGCCCGCTGTATTTCCAATTTAGCATTGTGCCTCATTTGCTGCCGCTCTTCATCAAAAGCATCGTACATTTCTTGCTGAAGTAAATCCGATATATACTGGCCTGGAATATTGTTCATCTTTACACCAAACATCAGTTCAAATGGAGTCCTCTTTGTCGACGCATGCACATTGGAGTTTATAGCTTTCTGCACGGTTGGTACAAACTTATACCACTTAGCTGGCTCTTCGGACGACAATTTTGCAACGATGGAAAGTACGGCACGATTAACTCGTTCAATTTGACCGTTCCCCCTGGGAACTCCTGTTGTACTCCATATATGCTCAATGTTATTATCTTTTACGTACTGCTCAAACATATTCGACGTGTATGCAGCTCCTCGGTCTGTTATGATTCGGGCTGGATTTCCAAAAGTGTTGCACCAAATTTCAAATTTTTTCAGAGTCTCTTCGCTGCTGGTTGTCTTTGTGGGAAAAAGGCATACAAACTTGGAGAATGCATCAACAATAGCAAAAATATATTTGTACTGCTTACAAGTAGCGTCCATAGGACCCAAGTGATCTGCGTGAAGAGTTTGAAGCGGCTTATCTCCTTTGTCAATGCAACTCAGGAACCCCTCCTTCTTGCCAAGCTTTTTGTTGCAAATGATACACTTTATGCAATTGGTAATAACTTCATTTACTTTTTGCTCCAAGTGTGGTATCCAATAGCTTTGTTGGACAGCGTGCATTGTTTTTTGTACCCCAAAATGGCCGACATTGTGAGCGTCGACAATCACTTCACGCTGCATTACCTTGGGGACAACTATCAAATCGTTTCCAGACACAGCCTTATAAATCAGACCACCTTTTTCCTTAAAATCATCATATGGCCGACTTTTGAGAATTTCTGCCACAGTTTTAATCATTGTATCATTTGCTTGGGCCCTCTTCATTCTCGCAGTTATTTCCAATGACACGACCATAACCCGCTGCGGATAACGACTTAAACAGTCCACATGCTTTAACCGCTCGCCCGGACGATGCTCCACTTCAAAGTCGAAGTCCTGAAGGTAAATTACCCACTGTACGACATCGCGTGGGACATCCTTCTTATTCAGCGTCTGCTTGAACGCAGCACAATCAGTTACCAGCTTGAATTTTATGCCCAACAAATAATGGCGAAATTTCTTGAGTGTGAGATAAATAGCCTTTGCTTCCAAGATATAACTATGCCGAGCTGCTTCTGCCTCTGTTGTCTTTTTACTCCAGAAGTGTACTGGGAATAGCCCATCGCCGAGCCACTGCATGAGAACAGCACCAAATCCCTCCTTTGATGCATCAGTGTGAACTTCAGTTCTGGCATTGCGGTCGTACAGCTTCAACACAGGTTCCTGAATAAGAGCATTTTTTAAATTTTGAAAAGCCTGAAGTTCTTCAGCTTTTATTTGAAAAGCTACATCTTTACGCAACAGATTAGTCAACGGCCTGGCAACTTCTGAATAGCCTTTTATAAATTTGCGAAAAAATCCAGTAAGTCCCAAAAATGACTGTACGGCTTTTTATATTCCTCGGCACAGCAAATTTACCAACAGCATTCGTCTTCTCTTCTCCTGGCCAAACGTATCCGTCTTGAACGAAATGTCCCAGGAAATTCACCGTAGTTTTCAGAAAATGACATTTTTGCCATTTTATTTTAAGACCGTATGTTGCAGCTGTTGAAAAGACCATCTTCATTTTTGATAAACATTCGTCGACGGTTGCTCCATAGATTATAATGTCATCCATATAAAGCTCTAGCACATCTTGATTTAGCAGATTTCGAAACACGAAATTTACATATCGCATAAATGCAGCTGGCGAGTTACAAAAACCAAAAGGAGCACGGTTAAACTCGTATAGCCCATTCTTCGTTATAAAAGCTGTATATTTCTTGCTGCTTTCGGCGATTGGCACATGGAAAAACCCGTTTTCCAAATCCATAACAGTGTAGAATTTGGCCTTCTGCAGCTTTTCGAGTACGTCATCGATGATCGGCACGGGAAGCAATCCTTTAACACCATTGAATTCAGCTTCCGGAAATCGACGCACATACGGTGTGAGCCATCTTTTTTCTTCACCAAAACAATACGGCTAGCAAAATTCGAAGTCGACTGCCGAATAATGCCTGTGTCAAGCCAATCGTCGATCTGTTTCTTGACTGTTTCGGCTTCAATAATGGAAAGGCGACTGGGCGACTGGTTAAACGGTGCAATTTCTCCATCGGGAACAATGTGCAGCATTACTGGAACCTCTTCAACTGACTGGTTTGGTTTGTAGTCGTTGATCATCGCACGCACCTCGTTCTCGAACTGTAACGGCACATCTATATCAGAATTTGTATTTGCAACATTATAAATACTTATCTGATTCAGGTTTCCACAAGTTTTCTCCCCCAGCAGGGAAGAAAACTTGTATCCAGCTCCGGACGACGTGAAGTTAAATTGGCTGATAAAGTCATATCCCAGCAGTGCATCATGTTGGAGATCTCTATCCGAAACCACGACAAGTTTGTGGTATATTTTTCTTCATCGACAGCAACTTCTGCTACAAAGCAACCAACTGGACGAGTGATGTTGTTGCCTAGACCACGTAAATTCAACATGTAAGGCTGCAGCTGGACATTATGAATTTGGTCGTAAACACTTTTCTTGAGAAGTGTCACATCTGCTCCTGTGTCCACCAGACAATTCACCTCCACGTTGTTCACCCTTACTGTTTTGAATCGCTTTTCATTTTGTGCAACATTTGTACCTGCTGTAGCTGCTGTTGTTGGACAGTTCTTCGATATGTGACCGCTTTGGCTGCAACGGAAACATTTTGTGGCTGCTTGGCAATCCTTCCTTAGATGGTCAGCAGAACCGCAGTTGAAGCAGTGGTTCTTCCTTTGTGTACTGTCGGGCGGTGATTTCCGGTTCGGCTGGAACGACTTCTTTTCCACTTCGGATTTTTCAGCTATTCGCTCATAAACTCCGTACTGGTCCTGCAGCTCACGAAAAGATTTGCAATTATGAAGGGTGTACTTAAAATCGCTCTGCAGCTGTAACCCATCCACAACGTAGCGTATTATTGACAGTGTGTCAATAACTCCTAGCGACGCAATCTTCCTCATATGGAGCACATATTCGTGAAACGTCTCTTGTTTGTGCTTACGGCGTCCACGCAACTCGGCATGTACATCGGCGCTACATTTATAGTCGCGATCAAACTCATCCTCCAAATGCATCCTTAGGTCAGCATAGCTATAAACTTCTGTTGAATCTAAAAACAACTTAGCCATATGGGTTATTTTTGCGCGTGCCTGCACATACTTCTGCTTATCGGTGAGCCCATACGCCTCCGCATTCAACTCGAAGTTTCGGAACCATTGTTTAACCGGTATGTTTTGCCCGTTAAACTCTGGAATAATTTTTGTAAAGCTCTCTGCGACAATTGTACAATCATTTTTGCTTTTTTCATCAATTTGCATTTTCAGCGTGAGCAATTGAACTAGTTCTTGTAACGTTCGATTGTTGTCTGCTACGGAACTTCTCTCGGCTTCTATCTCTAATTTGTTGTTTCCCTTTTCTCGGTTGTCCTCTAGGTTTTGCGCTGCTGCTTTCGGTAGCGTAAGCTGTGTATGCTTTTCGTTCTCGGTCATTTCGACTTTTTGCGACGATCTCAGAGTATATGGATCTCTAACTCTGACTTGCGACGTTGCCGACTGTTTCTTCTCTTTTCGTTTCCACTCATAAAATTAACAGTTATTTTTTCTAACTGCGCAAAATGATTTCAGCCTTTTCACTTGTACTTTGAATTTTATTTTTTTCAACTTTTTTTGAACTTCTTTTTTTTGAACTTGTGTTATTATTACTGCTAAAGAACACAACGGCACTAACAGTTTTTATTTGTTTTTTGGCTACGGTTGAGCCCCCAAATGTAAGATTAGTTATTATAATGATGTTTATTTGTATTAAATTTAGGTAATGGTATGAGTAATGATATGATGATGTAATACGACTAATTTAATGACCGCGGCTGGACTGCTCTCGACTGCTGACTACTGACGACTCTGCAACGACGACTCTGCAACGACGACTCAACTACGACTTCCCACTCTCGCTTTCCGACTTCTTGTTACTGCCGATCCTCGACTTTTGTATTACACTGCTGTGCTGCTGACGTTTGCGCCTCTGCCAACCATACCACCGTTAGCCTTCTTACATTCGGCCATTCTGATTATTCATCAGTCTGATGACCACTCGCATTCGTTGTCTACCACAAACCTCCATAGCTTCATATGATCGCAACTTGTGGATGTGAGGTTAGGGCCTTCAACACCTGCTGACTTTCGAACATCATATCGGCCGTTTCTCTTTATTTTTGTTACCTCGTACGGCCCCAAATACTCGCTGGCCAACTTCTTGCCTGCCACAAATTGGGTGCGACGTATTGCGACAAGATCTCCGATTTGATACCCATGCTCGCCTTTTCTTTTTGTGTCGTAATGCTTTTATATGAATCCTGTGCCCGCTGTATTTCCAATTTAGCATTGTGCCTCATTTGCTGCCGCTCTTCATCAAAAGCATCGTACATTTCTTGCTGAAGTAAATCCGATATATACTGGCCTGGAATATTGTTC
The DNA here is from genome assembly GCA_018150545.1 of Drosophila ercepeae. Classification (NCBI taxonomy): domain Eukaryota; kingdom Metazoa; phylum Arthropoda; class Insecta; order Diptera; family Drosophilidae; genus Drosophila; species Drosophila ercepeae. The sequence continues at coordinate 218,833 of JAECWL010000177.1, read as the reverse complement.
ATCTTTACACCAAACATCAGTTCAAATGGAGTCCTCTTTGTCGACGCATGCACATTGGAGTTTATAGCTTTCTGCACGGTTGGTACAAACTTATACCACTTAGCTGGCTCTTCGGACGACAATTTTGCAACGATGGAAAGTACGGCACGATTAACTCGTTCAATTTGACCGTTCCCCCTGGGAACTCCTGTTGTACTCCATATATGCTCAATGTTATTCTCTTTTACGTACTGCTCAAACATATTCGACGTGTATGCAGCTCCTCGGTCTGTTATGATTCGGGCTGGATTTCCAAAAGTGTTGCACCAAATTTCAAATTTTTTCAGAGTCTCTTCGCTGCTGGTTGTCTTTGTGGGAAAAAGGCATACAAACTTGGAGAATGCATCAACAATAGCAAAAATATATTTGTACTGCTTACAAGTAGCGTCCATAGGACCCAAGTGATCTGCGTGAAGAGTTTGAAGCGGCTTATCTCCTTTGTCAATGCAACTCAGGAACCCCTCCTTCTTGCCAAGCTTTTTGTTGCAAATGATACACTTTATGCAATTGGTAATAACTTCATTTACTTTTTGCTCCAAGTGTGGTATCCAATAGCTTTGTTGGACAGCGTGCATTGTTTTTTGTACCCCAAAATGGCCGACATTGTGAGCGTCGACAATCACTTCACGCTGCATTACCTTGGGGACAACTATCAAATCGTTTCCAGACACAGCCTTATAAATCAGACCACCTTTTCCTTAAAATCATCATATGGCCGACTTTTGAGAATTTCTGCCACAGTTTTAATCATTGTATCATTTGCTTGGGCCCTCTTCATTCTCGCAGTTATTTCCAATGACACGACCATAACCCGCTGCGGATAACGACTTAAACAGTCCACATGCTTTAACCGCTCGCCCGGACGATGCTCCACTTCAAAGTCGAAGTCCTGAAGGTAAATTACCCACTGTACGACATCGCGTGGGACATCCTTCTTATTCAGCGTCTGCTTGAACGCAGCACAATCAGTTACCAGCTTGAATTTTATGCCCAACAAATAATGGCGAAATTTCTTGAGTGTGAGATAAATAGCCTTTGCTTCCAAGATATAACTATGCCGAGCTGCTTCTGCCTCTGTTGTCTTTTTACTCCAGAAGTGTACTGGGAATAGCCTATCGCCGAGCCACTGCATGAGAACAGCACCAAATCCCTCCTTTGATGCATCAGTGTGAACTTCAGTTCTGGCATTGCGGTCGTACAGCTTCAACACAGGTTCCTGAATAAGAGCATTTTTTAAATTTTGAAAAGCCTGAAGTTCTTCAGCTTTTATTTGAAAAGCTACATCTTTACGCAACAGATTAGTCAACGGCCTGGCAACTTCTGAATAGCCTTTTATAAATTTGCGAAAAATCCAGTAAGTCCCAAAAATGACTGTACGGCTTTTATATTCCTCGGCACAGCAAATTTACCAACAGCATTCGTCTTCTCTTCTCCTGGCCAAACGTATCCGTCTTGAACGAAATGTCCCAGGAAATTCACCGTAGTTTTCAGAAAATGACATTTTTGCCATTTTATTTTAAGACCGTATGTTGCAGCTGTTGAAAAGACCATCTTCATTTTTGATAAACATTCGTCGACGGTTGCTCCATAGATTATAATGTCATCCATATAAAGCTCTAGCACATCTTGATTTAGCAGATTTCGAAACACGAAATTTACATATCGCATAAATGCAGCTGGCGAGTTACAAAAACCAAAAGGAGCACGGTTAAACTCGTATAGCCCATTCTTCGTTATAAAAGCTGTATATTTCTTGCTGCTTTCGGCGATTGGCACATGGAAAAACCCGTTTTCCAAATCCATAACAGTGTAGAATTTGGCCTTCTGCAGCTTTTCGAGTACGTCATCGATGATCGGCACGGGGAAGCAATCCTTTAACACCATTGAATTCAGCTTCCGGAAATCGACGCACATACGGTGTGAGCCATCTTTTTTCTTCACCAAAACAATACGGCTAGCAAAATTCGAAGTCGACTGCCGAATAATGCCTGTGTCAAGCCAATCGTCGATCTGTTTCTTGACTGTTTCGGCTTCAATAATGGAAAGGCGACTGGGCGACTGGTTAAACGGTGCAATTTCCCCATCGGGAACAATGTGCAGCATTACTGGAACCTCTTCAACTGACTGGTTTGGTTTGTAGTCGTTGATCATCGCACGCACCTCGTTCTCGAACTGTAACGGCACATCTATATCAGAATTTGTATTTGCAACATTATAAATACTTATCTGATTCAGGTTTCCACAAGTTTTCTCCCCCAGCAGGGAAGAAAACTTGTATCCAGCTCCGGACGACGTGAAGTTAAATTGGCTGATAAAGTCATATCCCAGCAGTGCATCATGTTGGAGATCTCTATCCGCAACCACGACAAGTTTGTGGTATATTTTTTCTTCATCGACAGCAACTTCTGCTACAAAGCAACCAACTGGACGAGTGATGTTGTTGCCTAGACCACGTAAATTCAACATGTAAGGCTGCAGCTGGACATTATGAATTTGGTCGTAAACACTTTTCTTGAGAAGTGTCACATCTGCTCCTGTGTCCACCAGACAATTCACCTCCACGTTGTTCACCCTTACTGTTTTGAATCGCTTTTCATTTTGTGCAACATTTGTACCTGCTGTAGCTGCTGTTGTTGGACAGTTCTTCGATATGTGACCGCTTTGGCTGCAACGGAAACATTTTGTGGCTGCTTGGCAATCCTTCCTTAGATGGTCAGCAGAACCGCAGTTGAAGCAGTGGTTCTTCCTTTGTGTACTGTCGGGCGGTGATTTCCGGTTCGGCTGGAACGACTTCTTTTCCACTTCGGATTTTTCAGCTATTCGCTCATAAACTCCGTACTGGTCCTGCAGCTCACGAAAAGATTTGCAATTATAAAGGGTGTACTTAAAATCGCTCTGCAGCTGTAACCCATCCACAACGTAGCGTATTATTGACAGTGTGTCAATAACTCCTAGCGACGCAATCTTCCTCATATGGAGCACATATTCGTGAAACGTCTCTTGTTTGTGCTTACGGCGTCCACGCAACTCGGCATGTACATCGGCGCTACATTTATAGTCGCGATCAAACTCATCCTCCAAATGCATCCTTAGGTCAGCATAGCTATAAACTTCTGTTGAATCTAAAAACAACTTAGCCATATGGGTTATTTTTGCGCGTGCCTGCACATACTTCTGCTTATCGGTGAGCCCATACGCCTCCGCATTCAACTCGAAGTTTCGGAACCATTGTTTAACCGGTATGTTTTGCCCGTTAAACTCTGGAATAATTTTTGTAAAGCTCTCTGCGACAATTGTACAATCATTTTTGCTTTTTTCATAAATTTGCATTTTCAGCGTGAGCAATTGAACTAGTTCTTGTAACGTTCGATTGTTGTCTGCTACGGAACTTCTCTCGGCTTCTATCTCTAATTTGTTGTTTCCCTTTTCTCGGTTGTCCTCTAGGTTTTGCGCTGCTGCTTTCGGTAGCGTAAGCTGTGTATGCTTTTCGTTCTCGGTCATTTCGACTTTTTGCGACGATCTCAGAGTATATGGATCTCTAACTCTGACTTGCGACGTTGCCGACTGTTTCTTCTCTTTTTCGTTTCCACTCATAAAATTAACAGTTATTTTTTCTAACTGCGCAAAATGATTTCAGCCTTTTCACTTGTACTTTGAATTTTATTTTTTTCAACTTTTTTTTTGAACTTCTTTTTTTTGAACTTGTGTTATTATTACTGCTAAAGAACACAACGGCACTAACAGTTTTTATTTGTTTTTTGGCTACGGTTGAGCCCCCAAATGTAAGATTAGTTATTATAATGATGTTTATTTGTATTAAATTTAGGTAATGGTATGAGTAATGACATGATGATGATGTAATACGACTAATTTAATGACCGCGGCTGGACTGCTCTCGACTGCTGACTACTGACGACTCTGCAACGACGACTCTGCAACGACGACTCAACTACGACTTCCCACTCTCGCTTTCCGACTTCTTGTTACTGCCGATCCTCGACTTTTGTATTACACTGCTGTACTGTTGACGTGTGCGCCTCTGCCAACCATACCACCGTTAGCCTTCTTACATGTATGCCTGTGTATGCATGTGAATGCATGTGTATGCCTGTGTATGCCTATATATACCTGTGTATGCCTGTGTATGTCTGTGTATGCCTATGTATACCTGTGTATGCCCGTGTTTGCCGGTGTATGCATGTGTATGCCTGGGTATGCCTGTGTATACCTGTGTATGCCTGTGTATACCTGTGTATGCCTGTGTCTGTGTATGTCTGTGTATGCCTGTGTATGTCTGTGTATGCCTGTGTATGCCAGTGTATGCCAGTGTATGCCTGTGTATTCTTGTGTATGACTGTGTATGCCTGTGTATGCCTGTGTATGCCAGTGTATGCCAGTGGATGCCTGTGTTTGAGTGTGTATTCCTGTGTATGCCTGTGTATACCTGTGTATGCCTGTTTATGCCGGTGAATGCATGTGTATGCCAGTGTCTGACTGTGTATGCCTTTGCATGCCTGTGTATGCCTGTGTATGCCTGTGTAGGCCCGTGAAAGCCTGTGTATGCCGGTGAATGCATGTGTATGCCAGTGTATGACTGTGTATGCCTTTGCATGCCTGTGTATGCCTGTGTAGGCCCGTGAATGCCTGTGTATACCTGTGTGTGCATATGTATGCCTGTGTATGCCTGTGTATGCCTGTGTATGCCAGTGTATGCCTGTGATTGAGTGTGTATTCCTGTGTATGCCTGTGTATACCTGTGTATGCCTGTTTATGCCGGTGAATGCATGTGTATGCCAGTGTATGACTGTGTATGCCTTTGCATGCCTGTGTATGCCTGTGTAGGCCCGTGAAAGCCTGTGTATGCCTGTGTGTGCATATGTATGCCTGTGTATTCCTGTGTATGGCTGTGTATGCCTGTGTATGCCTGTGTATGCCGGTGAATGCATGTGTATGCCAGTGTATGACTGTGTATGCCTTTGCATGCCTGTGTATGCCTGTGAATGCATGTGTATGCCTGTGTATGCCTATATATACCTGTGTATGCCTGTGTATGTCTATGTATGCCTATATATACCTGTGTATGCCCGTGTTTGCCGGTGCATGCATGTGTATGCCTGGGTATGCCTGGGTATGCCTGTGTATGCCTGTGTATGCCTGTGTATTCCTGTGCATGCATATGTATGCCCGTGAATGCCTGTGTATGCCTGTGTATGCCTGTGTATGCCTGTGTATGCTTGTATAAGCCTGTGTATGCCTGTGTATGCCTGTGTATGCCTGTGTATGCCTGTGTATGCCTGTGTATGCCTTTGTATGCCTGTGTATGCCTGTTAATGCCTGTGCATGCCTCTGTATGCCTGTGTATGCCTGTGTATGCCCGTGTATGCCTGTGTATGCCTGTGTATGCCTGTGTATTCCTGTGTATGTCCTTGAATGACTGTGTATGCCATTGTATGCCTGTGTACCATATGCCTGTGAATGCATATGTATGCCTGTGTAATACACAGTGTGTATGCCTTTGTATGCCTGTGTATGCCTATGTGTGCCTGTGTATGTCTGTGTATGCCTGTGTATATCTGTGTATCCCTGGGAACCTGTGTATGCCTGTATTCGCCTGTGTATGATTGTGTATGCCCGTAAATGCCTGTGTATACCTGTGTATGCATATGTATGCCTGTGAATGCATGTATATGCCTGTGTATGCATATATATAATTGTGTATGCCTCTGTATGCCTGTGTATGCCGGTGTATGCAAGTGAATGCCTGTGTATGCCTGTGTATGCATATGTATGCCTATGTATGCCTGTGTATGCCTGTGTATGCCTGTGTTCGCCTGTGTATGATTGTGTATGCCCGTGAATGCGTGTGAATGCGTCTGTGTGCCTGTGTATGCCTTTGTTTGCCTGTGTATGCCTATGTGTGCCTGTGTATGACTGTGTATGCCTGTGTATTGCTGTGTAGTCTGTGTATGCCAGTGTATGCCAGTGTATGCCTGTGTTTGCCTGTGTATGCCTGTGTATGCCTGTGTATGCCAGTGTATGCCTGTGTATGCCTGTGTATTCCTGTGTATGCCTGTGTATTCCTGTATATGCTTGTGTATGCCAGTGTTTTCCTGTGTATGCCTGTGTATTCCTGTGTTTGCCTGTGTATGCCTGTGTATTCCTGTGTATGCCTGCGTATGCCTGTGTATGCCAGTGTATGCCTGTATATGCCTGTGTATTCCTGTGTATGCCTGTGTATGCCAGCGTATGCCTGTGTAGTATATGCCTGTGTATGCCAGTGTCTGCCTGTGTATGCCTGTGTAAGCCAGTGTATGCCTGTGTATGCCTGTGTATTCCTGTGTATGCCTGTGTATGCCTGTGTATGCCTGTGTATGCCAGTGTATGCCTGTGTATGCCTGTGTATTCCTGTGTATGCCTGTGTATGCCAGTGTATGCCAGTGTATGCCTGTGCTTGCCTGTGTATGCCTGTGCATGCCAGTGTATGCCTGTGTATGCCTTTGCATGCCTGTGTATGCCTGTGTTTGCCTGTGTGTGCTTGTGTAAGCCTGTGCAGGCCCGTGAATGCCTGTGTATGCCTGTGTATGCATATGTATGCCTGTGTATGCCTGTGTATGCCTGTGTATGCCTGTGTATGCCTGTGTATGCCTGTGTATGCCTGTGTATGCCTGTGTATGCCTGTGTATGCCTGTGTATGCCTGTGTATGCCTGTGTATGCCTGTGTATGCCTGTGTATGCCTGTGTATGCCTGTGTATGCCTGTGTATGCCTGTGTATGCCTGTGTATGCCTGTGTATGCCTGTGTATGCCTGTGTATGCCTGTGTACGCCTGTGTGTGTCTGTGTATGTCTGTGTATGCCTGTGTATGCCTGTGTGTGCCTGTGTATGTCTGTGTATGCCCGTGTATGCCTGTGTATGGCTGTGTATGCCAGTGTATGCCTGTGTTTGCCTGTGTGTGCCTGTGCATGCCTATGTGTGCATGTGTATGCCTGTGCATGCCTGTGTATGCCTGTGTATGCCTGTGAATGCCAGTGTATGCCAGTGTATGCCTGTGTTGGCCTGTTTATTCCTGTGTATGCCTGTGTATACCTGTGTATGCCTGTGTATGCCAGTGAATGCATGTATATGCCAGTGTATGACTGTGTATGCCTGTGTTTGCCTGTGTGTGCTTGTGTAAGCCTGTGCAGGCCCGTGAATGCCCGTGAATGCCTGTGTATGCCTGTGTATGCATATGTGTGCCTGTGTATGCCTTTGTATGCCTGTGTATGCCTGTGTATGCCTGTGTATGCCTGTGTATGCCTGTGTATGCCTGTGTATGCCTGTGTATGCCTGTGTATGCCTGTGTATGCCTGTGTATGCCTGTGTATGCTTGTGTATGCCTGTGTATGCCTGTGTATGCCTGTGTATGCCTGTGTATGCCTGTGTATGCCTGTGTATGCCTGTGTATGCCTGTGTATGCCTGTGTATGCCTGTGTATGCCTGTGTATGCCTGTGTATGCCTGTGTATGCCCGTGAATGCCTGTGTATGCCTGTGTATGCATATGTGTGCCTGTGTATGCCTTTGTATGCCTATGTATGCCTGTGTGTGTCTGTGTATGTCTGTGTATGCCTGTGTATGTCTGTGTATGCCTGTGTATGCCAGTGTATGCCTGTGTATGCCTGTGTATGCCTGTGTATGCATATGTGTGCCTGTGTATGCCTTTGTATGCCTGTGTATGCCTGTGTGTGCCTGTGTAAGCCTGTGCAGGCCCGTGGATGCCTGTGTATGCCTGTGTATGCATGTGTATGCCTGTGTATGCCTGTGTATGCCTGTGTATGCCTGTGTATGCCAGTGTATGCCAGTGTATGCCTGTGTATGCCTGTGTATGCCTGTGTATGCCTGTGTATGCCTGTGTATGCCTGTGTATGCCTGTGTATGCCTGTGTATGCGTGTGTATGCCTGTGTATGCCTGTGTATGCCTGTGTATGCCTGTGTATGCCTGTGTATGCCTGTGTATGCCTGTGTATGCCTGTGTATGCCTGTGTATGCCTGTGTATGCCTGTGTATGCCCGTGAATGCCTGTGTATGCCTGTGTATGCCTTTGTATGCCAGTGTATGCCTGTGTATGCCTGTGTATTCCTGTGTATGCCTGTGTATCCCCGTGAATGCCTGTGTATGCCTGTGCACCATATGCCTGTGTGTGCCGGTGTATGCCTGTGTAGGCCTGTGTGTGCCTGTGTATGTCTGTGTATGCCTGTGTATGCCTGTGTATGGCTGTGTATGCCTGTGTATGCCAGTGTATGCCTGTGTTTGCCTGTGTATGCCAGTGTATGCCTGTGTATGCCTGTGTGTGCCTGTGTATGTCTTTGTATGCCCGTGTATGCCTGTGTATGGCTGTGTATGCCAGTGTATGCCTGTGTTTGCCTGTGTGTGCCTGTGCATGCCAATGTGTGCATATGTATGCCTATGCATGCCTGTGTATGCCTGTGTATGCCTGTGAATGCCAGTGTATGCCAGTGTATGCCTGTGTTGGCCTGTTTATTCCTGGGTATGCCTGTGTATACCTGTGTATGCCTGTGTATGCCAGTGAATGCATGTATATGCCAGTGTATGACTGTGTATGCCTTTGCATGCCTGTGTATGCCTGTGTTTGCCTGTGTGTGCTTGTGTAAGCCTGTGCAGGCCCGTGAATGCCTGTGTATGCCTGTGTATGCATATGTATGCCTGTGTATGCCTGTGTATGCCTGTGTATGCCTGTGTATGCCTGTGTATGCCTGTGTATGCCTGTGTATGCCTGTGTATGCCTGTGTATGCCTGTGTATGCCTGTGTATGCCTGTGTATGCCTGTGTATGCCTGTGTATGCCTGTGTATGCCTGTGTATGCCTGTGTATGCCTGTGTATGCCTGTGTATGCCTGTGTATGCCTGTGTATGCCTGTGTATGCCTGTGTATGCCTGTGTATGCCTGTGTATGCCTGTGTATGTCTGTGTATGCCCGTGTATGCCTGTGTATGGCTGTGTATGCCAGTGTATGCCTGTGTTTGCCTGTGTATGCCAGTGTATGCCTGTGTATGCCTGTGTATTCCTGTGTATGCCTGTGTATCCCCGTGAATGCCTGTGTATGCCTGTGCACCATATGCCTGTGTGTGCCGGTGTATGCCTGTGTAGGCCTGTGTGTGCCTGTGTATGTCTGTGTATGCCTGTGTATGGCTGTGTATGCCTGTGTATGCCTGTGTATGCCTGTGTATGCCTGTGTATGCCTGTGTATGCCTGTGTATGCCTGTGTGTATGCCCGTGAATGCCTGTGTATGCCTGTGGATGCCTGTGTATGCCTTTGTATGCCAGTGTATGCCTGTGTATGCCTGTGTTGGCCTGTTTATTCCTGTGTATGCCTGTGTATACCTGTGTATGCCTGTGTATGCCAGTGAATGCATGTATATGCCAGTGTATGACTGTGTATGCCTGTGCACCATATGCCTGTGTGTGCTTGTGTAAGCCTGTGCAGGCCCGTGAATGCCTGTGTATGCCTGTGTATGCATATGTATGCCTGTGTATGCCTGTGTATGCCTGTGTATGCCTGTGAATGCCAGTGTATGCCAGTGTATGCCTGTGTTGGCCTGTTTATTCCTGTGTATGCCTGTGTATACCTGTGTATGCCTGTGTATGCCAGTGAATGCATGTATATGCCAGTGTATGACTGTGTATGCCTGTGCATGCCTGTGTATGCCTGTGTTTGCCTGTGTGTGCTTGTGTAAGCCTGTGCAGGCCCGTGAATGCCCGTGAATGCCTGTGTATGCCTGTGTATGCATATGTGTGCCTGTGTATGCCTTTGTATGCCTGTGTATGCCTGTGTATGCCTGTGTATGCCTGTGTATGCCTGTGTATGCCTGTGTATGCCTGTGTATGCCTGTGTATGCCTGTGTATGCCTGTGTATGCCTGTGTATGCCTGTGTGTATGCCCGTGTATGCCTGTGTATGCCTGTGTATGCCTTTGTATGCCAGTGTATGCCTGTGTATGCCTGTGTATTCCTGTGTATGCCTGTGCATCCCCGTGAATGCCTGTGTATGCCTGTGCACCATATGCCTGTGTGTGCCGGTGTATGCCTGTGTAGGCCTGTGTGTGCCTGTGTATGTCTGTGTATGCCTGTGTATGGCTGTGTATGGCTGTGTATGGCTGTGTATGCCTGTGTATGCCAGTGTATGCCTGTGTTTGCCTGTGTTTGCCAGTGTATGCCTGTGTATGCCTGTGTGTGCCTGTGTATGTCTGTGTATGCCCGTGTATGCCTGTGTATGGCTGTGTATGCCAGTGTATGCCTGAATTTGCCTGTGTGTGCCTGTGCATGCCTATGTGTGCATATGTATGCCTATGCATGCCTGTGTATGCCTGTGTATGCCTGTGAATGCCAGTGTATGCCAGTGTATGCCTGTGTTGGCCTGTTTATTCCTGGGTATGCCTGTGTATACCTGTGTATGCCTGTGTATGCCAGTGAATGCATGTATATGCCAGTGTATGACTGTGTATGCCTTTGCATGCCTGTGTATGCCTGTGTTTGCCTGTGTGTGCTTGTATAAGCCTGTGCAGGCCCGTGAATGCCTGTGTATGCCTGTGTATGCATATGTATGCCTGTGTATGCCTGTGTATGCCTGTGTATGCCTGTGTATGCCTGTGTATGCCTGTGTATGCCTGTGTATGCCTGTGTATGCCTGTGTATGCCTGTGTATGCCTGTGTATGCCTGTGTATGCCTGTGTATGCCTGTGTTTGCCTGTGTGTGCTTGTGTAAGCCTGTGCAGGCCCGTGAATGCCTGTGTATGCCTGTGTATGCCTGTGTACGCCTGTGTGTGTCTGTGTATGTCTGTGTATGCCTGTGTATGCCTGTGTGTGCCTGTGTATGTCTGTGTATGCCTGTGTATGCCTGTGTATGTCTGTGTATGCCCGTGTATGCCTGTGTATGGCTGTGTATGCCAGTGTATGCCTGTGTATGCCTGTGTATGCCAGTGTATGCCTGTGTATGCCTGTGTATTCCTGTGTATGCCTGTGTATCCCCGTGAATGCCTGTGTATGCCTGTGCACCATATGCCTGTGTGTGCCGGTGTATGCCTGTGTAGGCCTGTGTGTGCCTGTGTATGTCTGTGTATGCCTGTGTATGGCTGTGTATGCCTGTGTATGCCTGTGTATGCCTGTGTATGCCTGTGTATGCCTGTGTATGCCTGTGTATGCCTGTGTATGCCTGTGTGTATGCCCGTAAATGCCTGTGTATGCCTGTGTATGCCTGTGTATGCCTTTGTATGCCAGTGTATGCCTGTGTATGCCTGTGTTGGCCTGTTTATTCCTGTGTATGCCTGTGTATACCTGTGTATGCCTGTGTATGCCAGTGAATGCATGTATATGCCAGTGTATGACTGTGTATGCCTGTGCACCATATGCCTGTGTGTGCTTGTGTAAGCCTGTGCAGGCCCGTGAATGCCTGTGTATGCCTGTGTATGCATATGTATGCCTGTGTATGCCTGTGTATGCCTGTGTATGCCTGTGTATGCCTGTGTATGCCTGTGAATGCCAGTGTATGCCAGTGTATGCCTGTGTTGGCCTGTTTATTCCTGTGTATGCCTGTGTATACCTGTGTATGCCTGTGTATGCCAGTGAATGCATGTATATGCCAGTGTATGACTGTGTATGCCTTTGCATGCCTGTGTATGCCTGTGTTTGCCTGTGTGTGCTTGTGTAAGCCTGTGCAGGCCCGTGAATGCCCGTGAATGCCTGTGTATGCCTGTGTATGCATATATGTGCCTGTGTATGCCTTTGTATGCCTGTGTATGCCTGTGTATGCCTGTGTATGCCTGTGTATGCCTGTGTATGCCTGTGTATGCCTGTGTATGCCTGTGTATGCCTGTGTATGCCTGTGTATGCCTGTGTGTGCTTGTGTAAGCCTGTGCAGGCCCGTGAATGCCTGTGTATGCCTGTGTATGCATATGTATGCCTGTGTATGCCTGTGTATGCCTGTGTATGCCTGTGTATGCCTGTGTATGCCTGTGTATGCCTGTGTATGCCTGTGTATGCCTGTGTATGCCTGTGTATGCCTGTGTATGCCTGTGTATGCCTGTGTATGCCTGTGTATGCCTGTGTATGCCTGTGTATGCCTGTGTATGCCTGTGTATGCCTGTGTATGCCTGTGTACGCCTGTGTATGCCTGTGTATGCCCGTGAATGCCTGTGTATGCCTGTGTATGCATATGTGTGCCTGTGTATGCCTTTGTATGCCTATGTATGCCTGTGTGTGTCTGTGTATGTCTGTGTATGCCTGTGTATGTCTGTGTATGCCTGTGTATGCCTGTGTATGCCTGTGTATGCCTGTGTATGCCTGTGTATGCATATGTGTGCCTGTGTATGCCTTTGTATGCCTGTGTATGCCTGTGTGTGCTTGTGTAAGCCTGTGCAGGCCCGTGAATGCCTGTGTATGCCTGTGTATGCCTGTGTATGCCTGTGTATGCCTGTGTATGCTTGTGTATGCCTGTGTATGCCTGTGTATGCCTGTGTATGCCTTTGTATGCCTGTGTATGTCTGTGTATGTCTGTGTATGCCTGTGTATGCCTGTGTTTGCCTGTGTATTCCTGTGTATGCCTGTGTATGCCTATGTATGCCTGTGTATGCCTGTGTATGCCTGTGTATGCCTGTGTATGCCTGTGTATGCCTGTGTGTATGCCCGTGAATGCCTGTGTATGCCTGTGTATGCCTTTGTATGCCAGTGTATGCCTGTGTATGCCTGTGTATTCCTGTGTATGCCTGTGTATCCCCGTGAATGCCTGTGTATGCCTGTGCACCATATGCCTGTGTGTGCCGGTGTATGCCTGTGTAGGCCTGTGTGTGCCTGTGTATGTCTGTGTATGCCTGTGTATGGCTGTGTATGGCTGTGTATGCCTGTGTATGCCGGTGTATGCCTGTGTATGCCTGTGTATGCCAGTGTATGCCTGTGTATGCCTGTGTGTGCCTGTGTATGTCTGTGTATGCCCGTGTATGCCTGTGTATGGCTGTGTATGCCAGTGTATGCCTGTGTTTGCCTGTGTGTGCCTGTGCATGCCTATGTGTGCATATGTATGCCTATGCATGCCTGTGTATGCCTGTGTATGCCTGATAATGCCAGTGTATGCCAGTGTATGCCTGTGTTGGCCTGTTTATTCCTGGGTATGCCTGTGTATACCTGTGTATGCCTGTGTATGCCAGTGAATGCATGTATATGCCAGTGTATGACTGTGTATGCCTTTGCATGCCTGTGTATGCCTGTGTTTGCCTGTGTGTGCTTGTGTAAGCCTGTGCAGACCCGTGAATGCCTGTGTATGCCTGTGTATGCATATGTATGCCTGTGTATGCCTGTGTATGCCTGTGTATGCCTGTGTATGCCTGTGTATGCCTGTGTATGCCTGTGTATGCCTGTGTATGCCTGTGTATGCCTGTGTATGCCTGTGTATGCCTGTGTATGCCTGTGTATGCCTGTGTATGCCTGTGTATGCCTGTGTATGCCTGTGTATGCCTGTGTATGCCTGTGTACGCCTGTGTGTGTCTGTGTATTTCTGTGTATGCCTGTGTATGCCTGTGTGTGCCTGTGTATGTCTGTGTATGCCCGTGTATGCCTGTGTATGGCTGTGTATGCCAGTGTATGCCTGTGTTTGCCTGTGTGTGCCTGTGCATGCCTATGTGTGCATATGTATGCCTATGCATGCCTGTGTATGCCTGTGTATGCCTGTGAATGCCAGTGTATGCCAGTGTATGCCTGTGTTGGCCTGTTTATTCCTGTGTATGCCTGTGTATGCCTGTGTATGCCTGTGTATGCCAGTGAATGCATGTATATGCCAGTGTATGACTGTGTATGCCTTTGCATGCCTGTGTATGCCTGTGTTTGCCTGTGTTTGCCTGTGTGTACTTGTGTAAGCCTGTGCAGGCCCGTGAATGCCCGTGAATGCCTGTGTATGCCTGTGTATGCATATGTGTGCCTGTGTATGCCTTTGTATGCCTGTGTATGCCTGTGTATGCCTGTGTATGCCTGTGTATGCCTGTGTATGCCTGTGTATGCCTGTGTATGCCTGTGTATGCCTGTGTATGCCTGTGTATGCCTGTGTATGCCTGTGTATGCCTGTGTATGCCTGTGTATGCCTGTGTATGCCTGTGTATGCCTGTGTATGCCTGTGTATGCCTGTGTATGCCTGTGTATGCCTGTGTATGCCTGTGTATGCCTGTGTACGCCTGTGTATGCCTGTGTATGCCCGTGAATGCCAGTGTATGCCTGTGTATGCCTGTTTATTCCTGTGTATGCCTGTGTATACCTGTGTATGCCTGTGTATGCCAGTGAATGCATGTATATGCCAGTGTATGACTGTGTATGCCTTTGCATGCCTGTGTATGCCTGTGTTTGCCTGTGTGTGCTTGTGTAAGCCTGTGCAGGCCCGTGAATGCCCGTGAATGCCTGTGTATGCCTGTGTATGCATATGTGTGCCTGTGTATGCCTTTGTATGCCTGTGTATGCCTGTGTATGCCTGTGTATGCCTGTGTATGCCTGTGTATGCCTGTGTATGCCTGTGTATGCCTGTGTATGCCTGTGTATGCCTGTGTATGCCTGTGTATGCCTGTGTATGCCTGTGTATGCCTGTGTATGCCTGTGTATGCCTGTGTATGCCTGTGTATGCCTGTGTATGCCTGTGTATGCCTGTGTATGCCTGTGTATGCCTGTGAATGCCTGTGTATGCCTGTGTATGCCTGTGTATGCCTGTGTATGCCTGTGTACGCCTGTGTATGCCTGTGTATGCCCGTGAATGCCTGTGTATGCCTGTGTATGCCTGTGTATGCCTATGTGTGCCTGTGTATGCCTTTGTATGCCTATGTATGCCTGTGTGTGTCTGTGTATGTCTGTGTATGCCTGTGTATGTCTGTGTATGCCTGTGTATGCCTGTGTATGCCTGTGTATGCCTGTGTATGCCTGTGTATGCATATGTGTGCCTGTGTATGCCTTTGTATGCCTGTGTATGCCTGTGTGTGCTTGTGTAAGCCTGTGCAGGCCCGTGAATGCCTGTGTATGCCTGTGTATGCATATGTATGCCTGTGTATGCCTGTGTATGCCTGTGTATGCCAGTGTATGCCAGTGTATGCCAGTGTATGCCTGTGTATGCCTGTGTATGCCTGTGTATGCCTGTGTATGCCTGTGTATGCCTGTGTATGCCTGTGTATGCCTGTGTATGCCTGTGTATGCCTGTGTATGCCTGTGTATGCCTGTGTATGCCTGTGTATGCCTGTGTATGCCTGTGTATGCCTGTGTATGCCTGTGTATGCCTGTGTATGCCTGTGTATGCCTGTGTACGCCTGTGTATGCCTGTGTATGCCCGTGAATGCCTGTGTATGCCTGTGTATGCATATGTGTGCCTGTGTATGCCTTTGTATGCCTATGTATGCCTGTGTGTGTCTGTGTATGTCTGTGTATGCCTGTGTATGTCTGTGTATGCCTGTGTATGCCAGTGTATGCCTGTGTATGCCTGTGTATGCCTGTGTATGCATATGTGTGCCTGTGTATGCCTTTGTATGCCTGTGTATGCCTGTGTGTGCTTGTGTAAGCCTGTGCAGGCCCGTGAATGCCTGTGTATGCCTGTGTATGCCTGTGTATGCCTGTGTATGCCTGTGTATGCCTGTGTATGCCTGTGTATGCCTGTGTATGCCTGTGTATGCCTGTGTATGCCTGTGTATGCCTTTGTATGCCTGTGTATGTCTGTGTATGTCTGTGTATGCCTGTGTATGCCTGTGTTTGCCTGTGTATTCCTGTGTATGCCTGTGTATGCCTATGTATGCCTGTGTATGCCTGTGTATGCCTGTGTATGCCTGTGTATGCCTGTGTATGCCTGTGTATGCCTGTGTGTATGCCCGTGAATGCCTGTGTATGCCTGTGTATGCCTTTGTATGCCAGTGTATGCCTGTGTATGCCTGTGTATTCCTGTGTATGCCTGTGTATCCCCGTGAATGCCTGTGTATGCCTGTGCACCATATGCCTGTGTGTGCCGGTGTATGCCTTTGTAGGCCTGTGTGTGCCTGTGTATGTCTGTGTATGCCTGTGTATGGCTGTGTATGGCTGTGTATGCCTGTGTATGCCAGTGTATGCCTGTGTTTGCCTGTGTATGCCAGTGTATGCCTGTGTATGCCTGTGTGTGCCTGTGTATGTCTGTGTATGCCCGTGTATGCCTGTGTATGGCTGTGTATGCCAGTGTATGCCTGTGTTTGCCTGTGTGTGCCTGTGCATGCCTATGTGTGCATATGTATGCCTATGCATGCCTGTGTATGCCTGTGTATGCCTGTGAATGCCAGTGTATGCCAGTGTATGCCTGTGTTGGCCTGTTTATTCCTGGGTATGCCTGTGTATACCTGTGTATGCCTGTGTATGCCAGTGAATGCATGTATATGCCGGTGTATGACTGTGTATGCCTTTGCATGCCTGTGTATGCCTGTGTTTGCCTGTGTGCTTGTGTAAGCCTGTGCAGGCCCGTGAATGCCTGTGTATGCCTGTGTATGCATATGTATGCCTGTGTATGCCTGTGTATGCCTGTGTATGCCTGTGTATGCCTGTGTATGCCTGTGTATGCCTGTGTATGCCTGTGTATGCCTGTGTATGCCTGTGTATGCCTGTGTATGCCTGTGAATGCCTGTGTATGCCTGTGTATGCCTGTGTATGCCTGTGTATGCCTGTGTATGCCTGTGTATGCCTGTGTATGCCTGTGTATGCCTGTGTACGCCTGTGTGTGTCTGTGTATGTCTGTGTATGCCTGTGTATGCCTGTGTGTGCCTGTGTATGTCTGTGTATGCCCGTGTATGCCTGTGTATGGCTGTGTATGCCAGTGTATGCCTGTGTTTGCCTGTGTGTGCCTGTGCATGCCTATGTGTGCATATGTATGCCTATGCATGCCTGTGTATGCCTGTGTATGCCTGTGAATGCCAGTGTATGCCAGTGTATGCCTGTGTTGGCCTGTTTATTCCTGTGTATGCCTGTGTATACCTGTGTATGCCTGTGTATGCCAGTGAATGCATGTATATGCCAGTGTATGACTGTGTATGCCTTTGCATGCCTGTGTATGCCTGTGTTTGCCTGTGTTTGCCTGTGTGTGCTTGTGTAAGCCTGTGCAGGCCCGTGAATGCCCGTGAATGCCTGTGTATGCCTGTGTATGCATATGTGTGCCTGTGTATGCCTTTGTATGCCTGTGTATGCCTGTGTATGCCTGTGTATGCCTGTGTATGCCTGTGTGTGCCTGTGTATGCCTGTGTATGCCTGTGTATGCCTGTGTATGCCTGTGTATGCCTGTGTATGCCTGTGTATGCCTGTGTATGCCTGTGTATGCCTGTGTATGCCTGTGTATGCCTGTGTATGCCTGTGTATGCCTGTGTATGCCTGTGTATGCCTGTGTATGCCTGTGTATGCCTGTGTACGCCTGTGTATGCCTGTGTATGCCTGTGTATGCCTGTGTATGCCTGTGTATGCCTGTGTATGCATATGTGTGCCTGTGTATGCCTTTGTATGCCTATGTATGCCTGTGTGTGTCTGTGTATGTCTGTGTATGCCTGTGTATGTCTGTGTATGCCTGTGTATGCCAGTGTATGCCAGTGTATGCCTGTGTATGCCTGTGTATGCCTGTGTATGCCTGTGTATGCCTGTGTATGCCTGTGTATGCCTGTGTATGCCTGTGTATGCCTGTGTATGCCTGTGTATGCCTGTGTATGCCCGTGAATGCCTGTGTATGCCTGTGTATGCCTTTGTATGCCTGTGTATGTCTGTGTATGCCTGTGTATGCCAGTGTATGCCTGTGTTTGCCTGTGTATTCCTGTGTATGCCTATGTATGCCAGTGAATACATGTGTATGCCAGTGTATGACTGTGTTGGCCTGTTTATTCCTGTGTATGCCTGTGTATACCTGTGTATGCCTGTGTATGCCAGTGAATGCATGTATATGCCAGTGTATGACTGTGTATGCCTTTGCATGCCTGTGTATGCCTGTGTTTGCCTGTGTGTGCTTGTGTAAGCCTGTGCAGGCCCGTGAATGCCTGTGTATGCCTGTGTATGCATCTGTATGCCTGTGTATGCCTGTGTATGCCTGTGTATGCCTGTGAATGCCAGTGTATGCCAGTGTATGCCTGTGTTGGCCTGTTTATTCCTGTGTATGCCTGTGTATACCTGTGTATGCCTGTGTATGCCAGTGAATGCATGTATATGCCAGTGTATAACTGTGTATGCCTTTGCATGCCTGTGTATGCCTGTGTTTGCCTGTGTGTGCTTGTGTAAGCCTGTGCAGGCCCGTGAATGCCCGTGAATGCCTGTGTATGCCTGTGTATGCATATGTGTGCCTGTGTATGCCTTTGTATGCCTGTGTATGCCTGTGTATGCCTGTGTATGCCTGTGTATGCCTGTGTATGCCTGTGTATGCCTGTGTATGCCTGTGTATGCCTGTGTATGCCTGTGTATGCCTGTGTATGCCTGTGTATGCCTGTGTATGCCTGTGTATGCCTGTGTATGCCTGTGTATGCCTGTGTATGCCTGTGTACGCCTGTGTATGCCTGTGTATGCCCGTGAATGCCTGTGTATGCCTGTGTATGCATATGTGTGCCTGTGTATGCCTTTGTATGCCTGTGTATGCCTGTGTGTGCTTGTGTAAGCCTGTGCAGGCCCGTGAATGCCTGTGTATGCCTGTGTATGCATATGTATGCCTGTGTATGCCTGTGTATGCCTGTGTATGCCTGTGTATGCCAGTGAATGCATGTATATGCCAGTGTATGCCTGTGTATGCCTGTGTATGCCTGTGTATGCCTGTGTATGCCTGTGTATGCCTGTGTATGCCTGTGTATGCCTGTGTATGCCTGTGTATGCCTGTGTATGCCTGTGTATGCCTGTATATGCCTGTGTATGCCTGTGTACGCCTGTGTATGCCTGTGTATGCCCGTGAATGCCTTTGTATGCCTGTGTATGCCTATGTGTGCCTGTGTATGCCTTTGTATGCCTGTGTATGCCTGTGTGTGCTTGTGTAAGCCTGTGCAGGCCCGTGAATGCCTGTGTATGCCTGTGTATGCATATGTATGCCTGTGTATGCCTGTGTATGCCTGTGTATGCCAGTGAATGCATGTATATGCCAGTGTATAACTGTGTATGCCTTTGCATGCCTGTGTATGCCTGTGTATGCCTGTGAATGCCAGTGTATGCCAGTGTATGCCTGTGTTGGCCTGTTTATTCCTGTGTATGCCTGTGTATACCTGTGTATGCCTGTGTATGCCAGTGAATGCATGTATATGCCAGTGTATAACTGTGTATGCCTTTGCATGCCTGTGTATGCCTGTGTTTGCCTGTGTGTGCTTGTGTAAGCCTGTGCAGGCCCGTGAATGCCCGTGAATGCCTGTGTATGCCTGTGTATGCATATGTGTGCCTGTGTATGCCTTTGTATGCCTGTGTATGCCTGTGTATGCCTGTGTATGCCTGTGTATGCCTGTGTATGCCTGTGTATGCCTGTGTATGCCTGTGTATGCCCGTGAATGCCTGTGTATGCCTGTGTATGCCTTTGTATGCCTGTGTATGTCTGTGTATGCCTGTGTATGCCAGTGTATGACTGTGTATGCCTTTGCATGCCTGTGTATGCCTGTGTATGCCTGTGTTTGCCTGTGTATGCTTGTGTATGCCTGTGCAGGCCCGTGAATGCCTGTGTATTCCTGTGTATGCCTGTGTATGCCTGTGTATGCATATGTATGCCTGTGTATGCCCGTGAATGCCTGTGAATGCCTGTGTATGCATATTTATACCTGTGTATGCCTGTGTATGCCTGTGCATGCCAGTGTATGCCTGTGTACCATATGCCTGTGTGTGCCGGTGTATGCCAGTGTATGCCAGTGTATGCCTGTGTATGCCAGTGTATGCCAGTGTATGCCCGTGAATGCCCGTGAATGCCCGTGAATGCCTGTGTATGCCTGTGTATGCCTGTGTATTCGTTTGTATGCCTGTGTATGCCCGCGAATGCCTGTATATGCCTGTTTTTTTTTTTTTTTTTTTTTTTTTTATTATGCTTTACGGTAGGAAAATTAAAATCTTCCAAAGATACCACCTACCGTCCATAGGTGGCATGCACGATTCATAACCCCCCTAGTAAAGTTATTCCTACGTACTAAAAACAAAAACCTCCGTATG
The DNA here is from genome assembly GCA_018150545.1 of Drosophila ercepeae. Taxonomy (NCBI): domain Eukaryota; kingdom Metazoa; phylum Arthropoda; class Insecta; order Diptera; family Drosophilidae; genus Drosophila; species Drosophila ercepeae. The sequence continues at coordinate 198,639 of JAECWL010000177.1, read as the reverse complement.
CTCTTCTGTCCTTTACAAGCTCACCGGGACTGCCACTCAAGTTATTTCGTCGGTGAGCAGGATGTGGAGCCTGGTTGTACTCCCTTCCTTGTTATGTGGCCTAGAGGCGCACGTCCTTTATCCCTGGTTTCGCTGGGTAGTTTTCCTCCTGCCACCGTATAGGTGTACGTCGCCTGTATTATCCTTCAGCTCTGTTGGCCATCTCGTCGGCTCGGACCCGCTTCATCATATCCCTGATGCTATGTCTGTGTGTGTCTGTGTATGCCTGTGTATGCCTGTGTATGCCTGTGTATGCCTGTGTATGCCTGTGTATGCCTGTGCATGCCAGTGCATGCCAGTGTATGCCTGTGTACCATATGTCTGTGTGTGCCGGTGTATGGCTGTGTATGCCCGTGTATGCCAGTGTATGCCTGTTTATGCCATTGTATGCCAGTGTATGCCAGTGTATGCCTGTGTATGCCTGTGTATGCCCGTTAATGCCTGTGTATGCCTGTGTATTCCTTTGTATGCATGTGTATGCCTGTGTATGCCTGTGTATGCCTGTGTATGCCTGTGTGTGCCTGTGTATGCCTGTGTATGCCTGTGCATATATGTATGCCTGTGTATGCCCGTGAATGCCTGTGTATGCCTGTGTATGCCTATGTATGCCTGTGTATGCCTGTGTATGCCTGTGCATGCCTCTGTATGCCTGTGTATGCCCGTGTATGCCTGTGTATGCCAGTGTTTGCCAGTGTATGCCTGTGTTTGCCTCTGTATTCCTATGTATGCCAGTGAATGCATGTGTATGCCAGTGTATGGCTGTGTATGCCTTTGCATGCCTGTGTATGCCTGTGTATGCCTGTGTATGCCCGTGAATGCCTGTGTATGCCTGTGTATGCACGTGTATGCGTGTGTATGCCTGTGTATGCATATGTATGCCTGTGTATGCCTTTGTATGCCTGTGTATGCGTGTGTATGCCTGTGTATGCCTGTGTATGCATGTGTATGCCCGTGAATGCCTGTGTATGCCTGTGTATGCATATGTGTGCCTGTGTATGCCTTTATATGTCTGTGTATGCCTGTGCATGTCTGTGTAAGCCTGTGTATGCCTGTGTATGCCTGTGTATGCCTGTGTATGCCTGTGTATGCCTGTGTATGTTCGTGTATGCCTGTGTATGCCCTTGAATGCCTGTTTTTGCCTGTGTATGCCTGTGTATGCCTGTGTATGCCTGTGTATGCCAGTGTATGCCTGTGTATGCCAGTGTATGCCAGTGTATACCAGTGTATGCCTGTGTATGCCTGTGTATGCCCATTAATGCCTGTGTATTCCTGTGTATGCTTGTGTATGCCTGTGTACCATATGCCTGTGCGTGCCGGTGTATGCCTATATATTCCTGTGTATGCCTATGTATGCCTGTGTGTGCCGGTGTATGCAAATGTATGACTGTGTATGCATGTGTATGCCTGTGTATGCCTGCGTATGCCCGCGAATGCCTGTGTATGCCTGTGTATGCATATGTATGCCTGTGTTCGCCTGTGTATGATTGTGTATGCCCGTGAATGCCTGTGTATACCTGTGTATGTATATGTATGCCTGTGTATGCATGTGAATGCATGTGTATGCCTGTGTATGCCTATATATACCTGTGTATGCCTGTGTATGTCTGTGTATGCCTATGTATACCTGTGTATGCCCGTGTTTGCCGGTGTATGCATGTGTATGCCTGGGTATGCCTGTGTATGCCTGTGTATACCTGTGTATGCCTGTGTATACCTGTGTATGCCTGTGTATGCCTGTGTATGCCTGTGTGTGTCTGTGTATGTCTGTGTATGCCTGTGTATGTCTGTGTATGCCTGTGTATGCCAGTGTATGCCAGTGTATGCCTGTGTATTCTTGTGTATGCCTGTGTATGCCAGTGTATGCCAGTGTATGCCTGTTTTTGAGTGTGTATTCCTGTGTATGCCTGTGTATACCTGTGTATGCCTGTTTATGCCGGTGAATGCATGTGTATGACAGTGTATGACTGTGTATGCCTTTGCATGCCTGTGTATGCCTGTGTATGCCTGTATAGGCCCGTGAAAGCCTGTGTATGCCGGTGAATGCATGTGTATGCCAGTGTATGACTGTGTATGCCTTTGCATGCCTGTGTATGCCTGTGTATGCCTGTGTAGGCCCGTGAATGCCTGTGTATACCTGTGTGTGCATATGTATGCCTGTGTATGCCTGTGCATGCCTGTGTATGCCTGTGTATGCCAGTGTATGCCAGTGTATGCCTGTGTTTGAGTGTGTATTCCTGTGTATGCCTGTGTATACCTGTGTATGCCTGTTTATGCCGGTGAATGCATGTGTATGCCAGTGTATGACTGTGTATGCCTTTGCATGCCTGTGTATGCCTGTGTATGCCTGTGTAGGCCCGTGCATGCCTGTGTATGCCAGTGTATGCCAGTGTATGCCTGTGTTTGCCTGTGTATTCCTGTGTATGCTTTGTTATGCCCGTGAATGCCTGTGTATACCTGTGTATGCATATGTATGCCTGTGTATGCCTGTGAATGCATGTGTATGCCTGTGTATGCCTATATATACCTGTGTATGCCTGTGTATGTCTGTGTGTGCCTATATATACCTGTTTATGCCCGTGTTTGCCGGTGTAGGCATGTGTATGCCTGTGTATGCCTGTGTATGCCTGTGTATGCTTGTGTATGCCTGTGTATACCTGTGTATGCCTGTGTTAAAATGTGTATGCCCGTGAATGCCTCTATATGCCTGTGCATGCATATGTATGCCTGTGTATGCCTGTGTATGCCCGTGAATGCCTGTGTATGCCTGGGTATGCTTGTGTAAGCCTGTGTATGCCTCTGTAAGCCGGTGAATGCATATGTATGCCAGTGTATGACTGTGTATGCCTGTGAATGCCTGCGTATGCCTGTGTGTGTATGCCTGTGTATGCCAGTGTATGCCTGTGTATGCCTGTGTATGCTTGTGTAAGCCTGTGTATGCCTCTGTAGGCCGGTGAATGCATGTGTATGCCAGTGTATGACTGTGTATGCCTTTGCCTGCCTGTGTATGCCTGTGTATGCCTGTGAATGCCTGCGTATGCCTGTGTGTGTATGCCTGTGTATGCCAGTGTATGCCAGTGTATGCCTGTGTATGCCTGTGTTTGCCTGTGTATGCTTGTGTATGCCTGTGCAGGCCCGTGAATGCCTGTGTGTGCCTGTGTATGGATATGTATGCCTGTGTATGCTTGTGTATGCTCGTGAATGCCTGTGTATGCATATTTATGCCTGTGTATGCCTTTGTATGCCTGGTTATGCCAGTGTATGCCTGTGTTTGCCTGTGTATTCCTGTGTATGCCTGTGTATGCCTGTGTATGGCTGTGTATGCCTGTGTATGCCCGTGAATGCCTGTGTATGGGTCTGTATACCTGTGTATGCCTGTGCATGCCAGTATATGCCTGTGTACCATATGCCTGTGTGTGCCGGAGTATGCCTGCGTATGCCTGTGTATGGCAGTGTATGCCTGTGTATGCCAGTGTATGCCAGTGTATGCCAGTGTATGCCTGTGTATGCCCGTGAATGCCTGTGTATGCCTGTGTATGCCTTTATATACCTGTGTATGCCTGTGTATGCATATGTATGCCTGTGTATGGCTTTGTATGCCTGTGTATGCCTGTGTGTGTCTGTGTATGTCTGTGTATGCCTGTGTATGCCTGTGTATGCCTGTGCATGCCAGTGCATGCCAGTGCATGCCAGTGTATGCGTGTGTATGGCTGAGTACCATATGCCTGTGTGTGCCGGTGTATGGCTGAGTATGCCTGTGTATGCCAGTGTATGCCTGTGTATGCCTGTGTATTCCTGTGTATGCCTGTGTATGCCTGTGTATGCCGGTGAATGGATGTGTATGCCAGTGTATGACTGTGTATGCCTTTGCATGCCTGTGTATGCCTGTGTATGCCTGTGTAGGCCCGTGAATGCCTGTGTGTGCATATGTATGCCTGTGTATGCATGTGTATGCCTGTGTATGCCTGTGTATGCCAGTGTATGCCAGTGTATGCCTGTGTTTGCCTGTGTATTCCTGTGTATGCCTGTGTATACCTGTGTGTGCCGGTGTATGGCTGTGTATGCCTGTGTATGCCATTGTATGCCTGTGTATGCATGTGTATTCCTGTGTATGCCTGTGTATGCCTGTGTATGCCTGTGTATGCCTGTGTATGCCTGTGTATGCCTGTGTATGCCGGTGAATGCTTGTGTATGACTGGGTATGCCTTTGCATGCCTGTGTATGCCTGTGTGTGCATATGTATGCCTGTGTATGCCTGTGTATGCCTGTGTATGCCAGTGTATGCCAGTGTATGCCTGTGTTTGCCTGTGTATTCCTGTGTATGCCTGTGTATGCCTGTGTATGCCTGTGTATGCCTGTGTATGCCTATGTATGCCAGTGAATGCATGTGTATGCCAGTGTATGACTGTGTATGCCTTTGCATGCCTGTGTATGCCTGTATATGCCTGTGTTTGCCTGTGTATGCTTGTGTATGCCTGTGCGGGCCCGTGAATGCCTGTGTATGGCTGTGTATGCCTGTGTATGCCCGTGAATGCCTGTGTATGGGTCTGTATACATGTGTATGCCTGTGCATGCCAGTATATGCCTGTGTACCATATGCCTGTGTGTGGCGGTGAATGCCTGTGTATGCCAGTGTATGCCAGTGTATGCCCGTGAATGCCTGTGTATGCCTGTGTATGCCTCTATATACCTGTGTATGCCTGTGTATGCATATGTATGCCTGTGTAAGCCTTTGTATGCCTGTGTATGCCTGTGTATGCCTGTGTGTGTCTGTGTGTGTCTGTGTATGCCTGTGTATGCCCGTGAATGCCTGTGTATGCCTGTGTATGCCTGTGCATGCCAGTGCATGCCAGTGCATGCCAGTGTATGCCAGTGTATGCCTGTGTATGCATATGTATGCCTGTGTATGGCTTTGTATGCCTGTGTATGCCTGTGTGTGTCTGTGTATGTCTGTGTATGAATGTGTATGTCTGTGTATGCCTGTGCATGCCAGTGCATGCCAGTGCATGCCAGTGTATGCGTGTGTATGGCTGAGTACCATATGCCTGTGTGTGCTGGTGTATGGCTGAGTATGCCTGTGTATGCCAGTGTATGCCTGTGTATGCCTGTGTATTCCTGTGTATGCCTGTGTATGCCTGTGTATGCCGGTGAATGGATGTGTATGCCAGTGTATGACTTTGTATGCCTTTGCATGCCTGTGTATGCCTGTGTATGCCTGTGTAGGCCCGTGAATGCCTGTGTGTGCATATGTATGCCTCTGTATGCCTGTGTATGCCTGTGTATGCCTGTGTATGCCAGTGTATGCCAGTGTATGCCTGTGTTTGCCTGTGTTTTCCTGTGTATGCCTGTGTATACCTGTGTGTGCCGGTGTATGGCTGTGTATGCCTGTGTATTCCAGTGTATGCCTGTGTATGCATGTGTATTCCTGTGTATGCCTGTGTATGCCTGTGTATGCCTGTGTATGCCTGTGTATGCCGGTGAATGCTTGTGTATGACTGGGTATGCCTTTGCATGCCTGTGTATGCCTGTGTGTGCATATGTATGCCTGTGTATGCCTGTGTATGCCTGTGTATGCCTGTGTATGCCAGTGTATGCCAGTGTATGCCTGTGTTGGCCTGTGTATTCCTGTGTATGCCTGTGTATGCCTGTGTATGCCTGTGTATGCCTGTGTATGCCTGTGTATGCCTATGTATGCCAGTGAATGCATGTGTATGCCAGTGTATGACTGTGTATGCCTTTGCATGCCTGTGTATGCCTGTGTATGCCTGTGTTTGCCTGTGTATGCTTGTGTATGCCTGTGTAGGCCCGTGAATGCCTGTGTGTGCATATGTATGCCTCTGTATGCCTGTGTATGCCTGTGTATGCCTGTGTATGCCAGTGTATGCCAGTGTATGCCTGTGTTTGCCTGTGTATTCCTGTGTATGCCTGTGTATACCTGTGTGTGCCGGTGTATGGCTGTGTATGCCTGTGTATGCCAGTGTATGCCTGTGTATGCATGTGTATTCCTGTGTATGCCTGTGTATGCCTGTGTATGCCTGTGTATGCCTGTGTATGCCGGTGAATGCTTGTGTATGACTGGGTATGCCTTTGCATGCCTGTGTATGCCTGTGTGTGCATATGTATGCCTGTGTATGCCTGTGTATGCCTGTGTATGCCAGTGTATGCCAGTGTATGCCTGTGTTTGCCTGTGTATTCCTGTGTATGCCTGTGTATGCCTGTGTATGCCTGTGTATGCCTGTGTATGCCTGTGTATGCCTATGTATGCCAGTGAATGCATGTGTATGCCAGTGTATGACTGTGTATGCCTTTGCATGCCTGTGTATGCCTGTATATGCCTGTGTTTGCCTGTGTATGCTTGTGTATGCCTGTGCGGGCCCGTGAATGCCTGTGTATGCATATGTATGCCTGTGTATGCCTGTGTATGCCCGTGAATGCCTGTGTATGACTGTGTATGCATATTTATACCTGTGTATGGCTGTGTATGCCCGTGAATGCCTGTGTATGGGTCTGTATGCCTGTGTATGCCTGTGCATGCCAGTGTATGCCTGTGTACCATATGCCTGTGTGTGCCGGTGTATGCCAGTGTATGCCTGTGTATGCCAGTGTATGCCAGTGTATGCCAGTGTATGCCCGTGAATGCCCCTGAATGCCCGTGAATGCCTGTGTATGCCTGTGTATGCCTGTGCATGCCTGTGTATGCCTGTGTTTTCCTTTGTATGCCTGTGTATGCCCATGAATGCCTGTGTATGCTGTTTTTTTTTGTTTTTTTTTTTTTTTATTATGCTTTACGGTAGGAAAATTAAAATCTTCCAAAGATACCACCTACCGTCCATAGGTGGCATGCACGATTCATAACCCCCCTAGTAAAGTTATTCCTACGTACTAAAAACAAAAGCCTCCGTATGCTCTTCTGTCCTTTACAAGCTCACCGGGACTGCCAGTCAAGATATTTCGTCGGTGAGCAGGATGTGGAGCCTTGTTGTACTCCCTTCCTTGTTATATGGCCTAGAGGCGCACGTCCTTTATCCCTGGTTTCGCTGGGTAGTTTTCCTCCTGCCACCGTATAGGTGTACGTCGTCTGTATTAGCCTTCAGCTCTGTTGGCCATCTCGTCAGCTCGGACCCGCTTCATCATATCATATCATATCATATCATCATGTGCATGCATATGTATGCCTGTGTATGCCCGTGAATGCCTGTGTATGCCTGTGTATACTTTTGTAAGCCTGTGTATGCCTCTGTAGCCCGGTGAATGCATGTGTATGCCAGTGTATGACTGTGTATGCCTTTGCATGCCTGTGTATGCCTGTGTATGCCTGTGTTTGCCTGTGTATGCTTGTGTATGCCTGTGCAGGCCCGTAAATGCCTGTGTATGCCTGTGTATGCATATGAATGCCTGTGTATGCCTATGTATGCCCGTGAATGCCTGTGTATGCCTGTGTATGCATATTTATGCCTGTGTATGCCTTTGTATCCCTATGTATGCCTGTGTGCGTGTGTATGCCTGTGTATGGCTGTGTATGCCTGTGTATGCCCGTGAATGCCTGTGTATGGGTCTGTATACATGTGTATGCCTGTGCATGCCAGTATATGCCTGTGTACCATATGCCTGTGTGTGGCGGTGAATGCCTGTGTATGCCAGTGTATGCCAGTGTATGCCTGTGTATGCCTGTGTATGCCCGTGAATGCCTGTGTATGCCTGTGTATGCCTCTATATACCTGTGTATGCCTGTGTATGCATATGTATGCCTGTGTAAGCCTTTGTATGCCTGTGTATGCCTGTGTGTGTCTGTGTATGCCTGTGTATGCCAGTTTATGCCTGTGTATGTCTGTGTATTCCTGTGTATGACTGTGTATGCCTGTTTTTGCTCGTGTATGCCTGTGTATGGCCGTGAATGCCTGTGTATGCCTGTGTATGCCTGTGTATGCCTGTGTATGCCTGTGCATGCCAGTGCATGCCAGTGCATGCCAGTGTATGCCAGTGTATGCCTGTGTATGCATATGTATGCCTGTGTATGGCTTTGTATGCCTGTGTATGCCTGTGTGTGTCTGTGTGTGTCTGTGTATGCCTGTGTATGCCAGTTTATGCCTGTGTATGTCTGTGTATTCCTGTGTATGACTGTGTATGCCTGTTTTTGCTCGTGTATGCCTGTGTATGCCCGTGAATGCCTGTGTATGCCTGTGTATGCCTGTGTATGCCTGTGTATGCCTGTGCATGCCAGTGCATGCCAGTGCATGCCAGTGCATGCCAGTGTATGGCAGTGTATGCCTGTGTATGCATATGTATGCCTGTGTATGGCTTTGTATGCCTGTGTATGCCTGTGTGTGTCTGTGTATGTCTGTGTATGCCTGTGTATGCCTGTGCATGCCAGTGCATGCCAGTGCATGCCAGTGTATGCCAGTGTATGCCTGTGTATGCATATGTATGCCTGTGTATGGCTTTGTATGCCTGTGTATGCCTGTGTGTGTCTGTGTATGTCTGTGTATGCCTGTGTATGTCTGTGTATGCCTGTGCATGCCAGTGCATGCCAGTGCATGCCAGTGTATGCGTGTGTATGGCTGAGTACCATATGCCTGTGTGTGCCGGTGTATGGCTGAGTATGCCTGTGTATGCCAGTGTATGCCTGTGTATGCCTGTGTATTCCTGTGTATGCCTGTGTATGCCTGTGTATGCCGGTGAATGGATGTGTATGCCAGTGTATGACTTTGTATGCCTTTGCTTGCCTGTGTATGCCTGTGTAGGCCCGTGAATGCCTGTGTGTGCATATGTATGCCTCTGTATGCCTGTGTATGCCTGTGTATGCCTGTGTATGCCAGTGTATGCCAGTGTATGCCTGTGTTTGCCTGTGTATTCCTGTGTATGCCTGTGTATACCTGTGTGTGCCGGTGTATGGCTGTGTATGCCTGTGTATGCCAGTGTATGCCTGTGTATGCATGTGTATTCCTGTGTATGCCTGTGTATGCCTGTGTATGCCTGTGTATGCCGGTGAATGCTTGTGTATGACTGGGTATGCCTTTGCATGCCTGTGTATGCCTGTGTGTGCATATGTATGCCTGTGTATGCCTGTGTATGCCTGTGTATGCCAGTGTATGCCAGTGTATGCCTGTGTTTGCCTGTGTATTCCTGTGTATGCCTGTGTATGCCTGTGTATGCCTGTGTATGCCTGTGTATGCCTATGTATGCCAGTGAATGCATGTGTATGCCAGTGTATGACTGTGTATGCCTTTGCATGCCTGTGTATGCCTGTGTATGCCTGTGTTTGCCTGTGTATGCTTGTGTATGCCTGTGCGGGCCCGTGAATGCCTGTGTATGCCTGTGTATGCATATGTATGCCTGTGTATGCCTGTGTATGCCCGTGAATGCCTGTGTATGACTGTGTATGCATATTTATACCTGTGTATGGCTGTGTATGCCCGTGAATGCCTGTGTATGGGTCTGTATGCCTGTGTATGCCTGTGCATGCCAGTGTATGCCTGTGTACCATATGCCTGTGTGTGCCGGTGTATGCCAGTGTATGCCAGTGTATGCCTGTGTATGCCAGTGTATGCCAGTGTATGCCCGTGAATGCCCGTGAATGCCCGTGAATGCCTGTGTATGCCTGTGTATGCCTGTGTTTTCCTTTGTATGCCTGTGTATGCCCGTGAATGCCTGTGTATGCTGTTTTTTTTTTTTTTTTTTTTTATTATGCTTTACGGTAGGAAAATTAAAATCTTCCAAAGATACCACCTACCGTCCATAGGTGGCATGCACGATTCATAACCCCCCTAGTAAAGTTATTCCTACGTACTAAAAACAAAAACCTCCGTATGCTCTTCTGTCCTTTACAAGCTCACCGGGACTGCCAGTCAAGTTATTTCGTCGGTGAGCAGGATGTGGAGCCTTGTTGTACTCCCTTCCTTGTTATATGGCCTAGAGGCGCACGTCCTTTATCCCTGGTTTCGCTGGGTAGTTTTCCTCCTGCCACCGTATAGGTGTACGTCGTCTGTATTAGCCTTCAGCTCTGTTGGCCATCTCGTCAGCTCGGACCCGCTTCATCATATCATATCATATCATATCATCATGTGCATGCATATGTATGCCTGTGTATGCCCGTGAATGCCTGTGTATGCCTGTGTATACTTGTGTAAGCCTGTGTTTGCCTCTGTAGCCCGGTGAATGCATGTGTATGCCAGTGTATGACTGTGTATGCCTTTGCATGCCTGTGTATGCCTGTGTATGCCTGTGTTTGCCTGTGTATGCTTGTGTATGCCTGTGTTTGCCTGTGTATTCCTGTGTATGCCTGTGTATACCTGTGTGTGCCGGTGTATGGCTGTGTATGCCTGTGTATGCCTGTGTATGCCTCTATATACCTGTGTATGCCTGTGTATGCATATGTATGCCCGTGTAAGCCTTTGTATGCCTGTGTATGCCTGTGTGTGTCTGTGTATGCCTGTGTATGCCAGTTTATGCCTGTGTATGTCTGTGTATTCCTGTGTATGACTGTGTATGCCTGTTTTTGCTCGTGTATGCCTGTGTATGCCCGTGAATGCCTGTGTATGCCTGTGTATGCCTGTGTATGCCTGTGTATGCCTGTGCATGCCAGTGCATGCCAGTGCATGTCAGTGTATGCCAGTGTATGCCTGTGTATGCATATGTATGCCTGTGTATGGCTTTGTATGCCTGTGTATGCCTGTGTGTGTCTGTGTATGTCTGTGTATGAATGTGTATGTCTGTGTATGCCTGTGCATGCCAGTGCATGCCAGTGCATGCCAGTGTATGCGTGTGTATGGCTGAGTACCATATGCCTGTGTGTGCCGGTGTATGGCTGAGTATGCCTGTGTATGCCAGTGTATGCCTGTGTATGCCTGTGTATTCCTGTGTATGCCTGTGTATGCCTGTGTATGCCGGTGAATGGATGTGTATGCCAGTGTATGACTTTGTATGCCTTTGCATGCCTGTGTATGCCTGTGTATGCCTGTGTAGGCCCGTGAATGCCTGTGTGTGCATATGTATGCCTCTGTATGCCTGTGTATGCCTGTGTATGCCTGTGTATGCCAGTGTATGCCAGTGTATGCCTGTGTTTGCCTGTGTATTCCTGTGTATGCCTGTGTATACCTGTGTGTGCCGGTGTATGGCTGTGTATGCCTGTGTATTCCAGTGTATGCCTGTGTATGCATGTGTATTCCTGTGTATGCCTGTGTATGCCTGTGTATGCCTGTGTATGCCTGTGTATGCCTGTGTATGACGGTGAATGCTTGTGTATTACTGGGTATGCCTTTGCATGCCTGTGTATGCCTGTGTGTGCATATGTATGCCTGTGTATGCCTGTGTATGCCTGTATTCCTGTGTATGCCAGTGTATGCCAGTGTATGCCTGTGTTGGCCTGTGTATTCCTGTGTATGCCTGTGTATGCCTGTGTATGCCTGTGTATGCCTGTGTATGCCTATGTATGCCAGTGAATGCATGTGTATGCCAGTGTATGACTGTGTATGCCTTTGCATGCCTGTGTATGCCTGTGTATGCCTGTGTTTGCCTGTGTATGCTTGTGTATGCCTGTGTAGGCCCGTGAATGCCTGTGTGTGCATATGTATGCCTCTGTATGCCTGTGTATGCCTGTGTATGCCTGTGTATGCCAGTGTATGCCAGTGTATGCCTGTGTTTGCCTGTGTATTCCTGTGTATGCCTGTGTATACCTGTGTGTGCCGGTGTATGGCTGTGTATGCCTGTGTATGCATGTGTATTCCTGTGTATGCCTGTGTATGCCTGTGTATGCCTGTGTATGCCTGTGTATGCCGGTGAATGCTTGTGTATGACTGGGTATGCCTTTGCATGCCTGTGTATGCCTGTGTGTGCATATGTATGCCTGTGTATGCCTGTGTATGCCTGTGTATGCCTGTGTATGCCAGTGTATGCCAGTGTATGCCTGTGTTTGCCTGTGTATTCCTGTGTATGCCTGTGTATGCCTGTGTATGCCTGTGTATGCCTGTGTATGCCTGTGTATGCCTGTGTATGCCTATGTATGCCAGTGAATGCATGTGTATGCCAGTGTATGACTGTGTATGCCTTTGCATGCCTGTGTATGCCTGTATATGCCTGTGTTTGCCTGTGTATGCTTGTGTATGCCTGTGCGTCCCGTGAATGCCTGTGTATGCCTGTGTATGCATATGTATGCCTGTGTATGCCTGTGTATGCCCGTGAATGCCTGTGTATGACTGTGTATGCATATTTATACCTGTGTATGGCTGTGTATGCCCGTGAATGCCTGTGTATGGGTCTGTATGCCTGTGTATGCCTGTGCATGCCAGTGTATGCCTGTGTACCATATGCCTGTGTGTGCCGGTGTATGCCAGTGTATGCCTGTGTATGCCAGTGTATGCCAGTGTATGCCAGTGTATGCCCGTGAATGCCCCTGAATGCCCGTGAATGCCTGTGTATGCCTGTGTATGCCTGTGCATGCCTGTGTATGCCTGTGTTTTCCTTTGTATGCCTGTGTATGCCCATGAATGCCTGTGTATGCTGTTTTTTTTTTTTTTTTTTTTTATTATGCTTTACGGTAGGAAAATTAAAATCTTCCAAAGATACCACCTACCGTCCATAGGTGGCATGCACGATGCATAACCCCCCTAGTAAAGTTATTCCTACGTACTAAAAACAAAAACCTCCGTATGCTCTTCTGTCCTTTACAAGCTCACCGGGACTGCCAGTCAAGATATTTCGTCGGTGAGCAGGATGTGGAGCCTTGTTGTACTCCCTTCCTTGTTATATGGCCTAGAGGCGCACGTCCTTTATCCCTGGTTTCGCTGGGTAGTTTTCCTCCTGCCACCGTATAGGTGTACGTCGTCTGTATTAGCCTTCAGCTCTGTTGGCCATCTCGTCAGCTCGGACCCGCTTCATCATATCATATCATATCATATCATCATGTGCATGCATATGTATGCCTGTGTATGCCCGTGAATGCCTGTGTATGCTTGTGTATACTTTTGTAAGCCTGTGTATGCCTCTGTAGCCCGGTGAATGCATGTGTATGCCAGTGTATGACTGTGTATGCCTTTGCATGCCTGTGTATGCCTGTGTATGCCTGTGTTTGCCTGTGTATGCTTGTGTATGCCTGTGCAGGCCCGTAAATGCCTGTGTATGCCTGTGTATGCATATGTATGCCTGTGTATGCCTATGTATGCCCGTGAATGCCTGTGTATGCCTGTGTATGCATATTTATGCCTGTGTATGCCTTTGTATCCCTATGTATGCCTGTGTGCGTGTGTATGCCTGTGTATGGCTGTGTATGCCTGTGTATGCCCGTGAATGCCTGTGTATGGGTCTGTATACATGTGTATGCCTGTGCATGCCAGTATATGCCTGTGTACCATATGCCTGTGTGTGGCGGTGAATGCCTGTGTATGCCAGTGTATGCCAGTGTATGCCTGTGTATGCCTGTGTATGCCCGTGAATGCCTGTGTATGCCTGTGTATGCCTCTATATACCTGTGTATGCCTGTGTATGCATATGTATGCCTGTGTAAGCCTTTGTATGCCTGTGTATGCCTGTGTGTGTCTGTGTATGCCTGTGTATGCCAGTTTATGCCTGTGTATGTCTGTGTATTCCTGTGTATGACTGTGTATGCCTGTTTTTGCTCGTGTATGCCTGTGTATGGCCGTGAATGCCTGTGTATGCCTGTGTATGCCTGTGTATGCCTGTGTATGCCTGTGCATGCCAGTGCATGCCAGTGCATGCCAGTGTATGCCAGTGTATGCCTGTGTATGCATATGTATGCCTGTGTATGGCTTTGTATGCCTGTGTATGCCTGTGTGTGTCTGTGTGTGTCTGTGTATGCCTGTGTATGCCAGTTTATGCCTGTGTATGTCTGTGTATTCCTGTGTATGACTGTGTATGCCTGTTTTTGCTCGTGTATGCCTGTGTATGCCCGTGAATGCCTGTGTATGCCTGTGTATGCCTATGTATGCCTGTGTATGCCTGTGCATGCCAGTGCATGCCAGTGCATGCCAGTGTATGCCAGTGTATGCCTGTGTATGCATATGTATGCCTGTGTATGGCTTTGTATGCCTGTGTATGCCTGTGTGTGTCTGTGTATGTCTGTGTATGCCTGTGTATGCCTGTGCATGCCAGTGCATGCCAGTGCATGCCAGTGTATGCCAGTGTATGCCTGTGTATGCATATGTATGCCTGTGTATGGCTTTGTATGCCTGTGTATGCCTGTGTGTGTCTGTGTATGTCTGTGTATGCCTGTGTATGTCTGTGTATGCCTGTGCATGCCAGTGCATGCCAGTGCATGCCAGTGTATGCGTGTGTATGGCTGAGTACCATATGCCTGTGTGTGCCGGTGTATGGCTGTGTATGCCTGTGTATGCCAGTGTATGCCTGTGTATGCCTGTGTATTCCTGTGTATGCCTGTGTATGCCTGTGTATGCCGGTGAATGGATGTGTATGCCAGTGTATGACTTTGTATGCCTTTGCTTGCCTGTGTATGCCTGTGTATGCCTGTGTAGGCCCGTGAATGCCTGTGTGTGCATATGTATGCCTCTGTATGCCTGTGTATGCCTGTGTATGCCTGTGTATGCCAGTGTATGCCAGTGTATGCCTGTGTTTGCCTGTGTATTCCTGTGTATGCCTGTGTATACCTGTGTGTGCCGGTGTATGGCTGTGTATGCCTGTGTATGCCAGTGTATGCCTGTGTATGCATGTGTATTCCTGTGTATGCCTGTGTATGCCTGTGTATGCCTGTGTATGCCGGTGAATGCTTGTGTATGACTGGGTATGCCTTTGCATGCCTGTGTATGCCTGTGTGTGCATATGTATGCCTGTGTATGCCTGTGTATGCCTGTGTATGCCAGTGTATGCCAGTGTATGCCTGTGTTTGCCTGTGTATTCCTGTGTATGCCTGTGTATGCCTGTGTATGCCTGTGTATGCCTGTGTATGCCTATGTATGCCAGTGAATGCATGTGTATGCCAGTGTATGACTGTGTATGCCTTTGCATGCCTGTGTATGCCTGTGTATGCCTGTGTTTGCCTGTGTATGCTTGTGTATGCCTGTGCGGGCCCGTGAATGCCTGTGTATGCCTGTGTATGCATATGTATGCCTGTGTATGCCTGTGTATGCCCGTGAATGCCTGTGTATGACTGTGTATGCATATTTATACCTGTGTATGGCTGTGTATGCCCGTGAATGCCTGTGTATGGGTCTGTATGCCTGTGTATGCCTGTGCATGCCAGTGTATGCCTGTGTACCATATGCCTGTGTGTGCCGGTGTATGCCAGTGTATGCCAGTGTATGCCTGTGTATGCCAGTGTATGCCAGTGTATGCCCGTGAATGCCCGTGAATGCCCGTGAATGCCTGTGTATGCCTGTGTATGCCTGTGTATGCCTGTGTTTTCCTTTGTATGCCTGTGTATGCCCGTGAATGCCTGTGTATGCTGTTTTTTTTTTTTTTTTTTTTTATTATGCTTTACGGTAGGAAAATTAAAATCTTCCAAAGATACCACCTACCGTCCATAGGTGGCATGCACGATTCATAACCCCCCTAGTAAAGTTATTCCTACGTACTAAAAACAAAAACCTCCGTATGCTCTTCTGTCCTTTACAAGCTCACCGGGACTGCCAGTCAAGTTATTTCGTCGGTGAGCAGGATGTGGAGCCTTGTTGTACTCCCTTCCTTGTTATATGGCCTAGAGGCGCACGTCCTTTATCCCTGGTTTCGCTGGGTAGTTTTCCTCCTGCCACCGTATAGGTGTACGTCGTCTGTATTAGCCTTCAGCTCTGTTGGCCATCTCGTCAGCTCGGACCCGCTTCATCATATCATATCATATCATATCATCATGTGCATGCATATGTATGCCTGTGTATGCCCGTGAATGCCTGTGTATGCCTGTGTATACTTGTGTAAGCCTGTGTATGCCTCTGTAGCCCGGTGAATGCATGTGTATGCCAGTGTATGACTGTGTATGCCTTTGCATGCCTGTGTATGCCTGTGTATGCCTGTGTTTGCCTGTGTATGCTTGTGTATGCCTGTGTTTGCCTGTGTATTCCTGTGTATGCCTGTGTATACCTGTGTGTGCCGGTGTATGGCTGTGTATGCCAGTGTATGCCTGTGTATGCATGTGTATTCCTGTGTCTGCCTGTGTTTGCCTGTGTATGCCTGTGTATGCCTGTGTATGGCTGTGTATGCCGGTGAATGCATGTGTATGCCAGTGTATGACTGTGTATGCCTGTGTATGCCTGTGTATGCATATGTATGCCTGTGTATGCCTGTGTATGCCCGTGAATGCCTGTGTATTCCTGTGTATGCATATTTATGCCTGTGTATGCCTTTGTATCCCTATGTATGCCTGTGTGCGTGTGTATGCCTGTGTATGGCTGTGTATGCCTGTGTATGCCCGTGAATGCCTGTGTATGGGTCTGTATACATGTGTATGCCTGTGCATGCCAGTATATGCCTGTGTACCATATGCCTGTGTGTGGCGGTGAATGCCTGTGTATGCCAGTGTATGCCAGTGTATGCCTGTGTATGCCTGTGTATGCCCGTGAATGCCTGTGTATGCCTGTGTATGCCTCTATATACCTGTGTATGCCTGTGTATGCATATGTATGCCTGTGTATGCCTTTGTATGCCTGTGTGTGTCTGTGTATGCCTGTGTATGCCAGTGTATGCCTGTGTATACCTGTGTATTCCTGTGTATGACTGTGTATGCCTGTTTTTGCTCGTGTATGCCTGTGTATGCCCGTGAATGCCTGTGTATGCCTGTGTATGCCTGTGTATGCCTGTGTATGACTGTGTATGCCTGTGTATGCCTGTGCATGCCAGTGCATGCCAGTGCATGCCAGTGTATGCCTGTGTATACCTGTGTATTCCTGTGTATGCATGTGTACGCCTGTGTATGCCGGTGAATGCATGTGTGAGCCAGTGTATGACTGTGTATGCCTGTCCATGCCTGTGTAGGCCCGTGAATGCCTGTGTATGCCTGTGTGTGCATATGTATGCCTGTGTATGCCTGTGTATGCCTGTGTATGCCAGTGTATGCCAGTGTATGCCTGTGTTTGCCTGTGTATTCCTGTGTATGCCTGTGTATACCTGTGTGTGCCGGTGTATGGCTGTGTATGCCGGTGAATGCATGTGTATGCCAGTGTATGACTGTGTATGCCTTTGCATGCATGTGTATGCCTGTGTGTGCATATGTATGCCTGTGCAGGCCTGTGTATGCCTGTGTATGCCTGTGAATGCCTGTGTATGCCTGTGTATGCCTGTGTATGCCTGTGAATGCCTGTGTATGCCAGTGTATGCCAGTGTATGCCTGTGTATGCATGTGTATTCCTGTGTATGCCTGTGTTTGCCTGTGTATTCCTGTGTATGCCTGTGTATGCCTGTGTTTGCCTGTGTATGCCAGTGAATGCATGTGTATGCCAGTGTATGACTGTGTATGCCTTTGCATGCCTGTGTATGCCTGTGTATGCCTGTGTTTGCCTGTGTATGCTTGTGTATGCCTGTGCAGGCCCGTGAATGCCTGTGTATGCCTGTGTATGCCTGTGTATGCATATGTATGCCTTTGTATGCCCGTGAATGCCTGTGTATGCCTGTGTATGCATATTTATACCTGTGTATGCCTTTGTATGCCTGTGTATGCCCGTGAATGCCTGTGTATGGGTCTGTATGCCTGTGTATGCATGTGCATGCCAGTGTATGCCTGTGTACCATATGCCTGTGTGTGCCGGTGTATGCCAGTGTATGCCTGTGGATGCCAGTGTATGCCAGTGTATGCCAGTGTATGCCAGTGTATGCCAGTGTATGCCCGTGAATGCCCGTGAATGCCTGTGTATGCCTGTGTTTTCCTTTGTATGCCTGTGTATGCCCGTGAATGCCTGTGTATGCTGTTTTTTTTTGTTTTTTTTTTTTTTTATTATGCTTTACGGTAGGAAAATTAAAATCTTCCAAAGATACCACCTACCGTCCATAGGTGGCATGCACGATTCATAACCCCCCTAGTAAAGTTATTCCTACGTACTAAAAACAAAAACCTCCGTATGCTCTTCTGTCCTTTACAGGCTCACCGGGACTGCCAGTCAAGTTATTTCGTCGGTGAGCAGGATGTGGAGCCTTGTTGTACTCCCTTCCTTGTTATATGGCCTAGAGGCGCACGTCCTTTATCCCTGGTTTCGCTGGGTAGTTTTCCTCCTGCCACCGTATAGGTGTACGTCGTCTGTATTAGCCTTCAGCTCTGTTGGCCATCTCGTCAGCTCGGACCCGCTTCATCATATCATATCATATCATATCATCATGTGCATGCATATGTATGCCTGTGTATGCCCGTGAATGCCTGTGTATGCCTGTGTATACTTGTGTAAGCCTGTGTATGCCTCTGTAGCCCGGTGAATGCATGTGTATGCCAGTGTATGACTGTGTATGCCTTTGCATGCCTGTGTATGCCTGTGTATGCCTGTGTTTGCCTGTGTATGCTTGTGTATGCCTGTGTTTGCCTGTGTATTCCTGTGTATGCCTGTGTATACCTGTGTGTGCCGGTGTATGGCTGTGTATGCCAGTGTATGCCTGTGTATGCATGTGTATTCCTGTGTCTGCCTGTGTTTGCCTGTGTATGCCTGTGTATGCCTGTGTATGGCTGTGTATGCCGGTGAATGCATGTGTATGCCAGTGTATGACTGTGTATGCCTGTGTATGCCTGTGTATGCATATGTATGCCTGTGTATGCCTGTGTATGCCCGTGAATGCCTGTGTATTCCTGTGTATGCATATTTATGCCTGTGTATGCATTTGTATCCCTATGTATGCCTGTGTGCGTGTGTATGCCTGTGTATGGCTGTGTATGCCTGTGTATGCCCGTGAATGCCTGTGTATGGGTCTGTATACATGTGTATGCCTGTGCATGCCAGTATATGCCTGTGTACCATATGCCTGTGTGTGGCGGTGAATGCCTGTGTATGCCAGTGTATGCCAGTGTATGCCTGTGTATGCCTGTGTATGCCCGTGAATGCCTGTGTATGCCTGTGTATGCCTCTATATACCTGTGTATGCCTGTGTATGCATATGTATGCCTGTGTATGCCTTTGTATGCCTGTGTGTGTCTGTGTCTGTGTATGCCTGTGTATGCCAGTGTATGCCTGTGTATACCTGTGTATTCCTGTGTATGACTGTGTATGCCTGTTTTTGCTCGTGTATGCCTGTGTATGCCCGTGAATGCCTGTGTATGCCTGTGTATGCCTGTGTATGCCTGTGTATGCCTGTGTATGCCTGTGTATGCCTGTGTATGCCTGTGCATTCCAGTGCATGCCAGTGCATGCCAGTGTATGCCTGTGTATACCTGTGTATTCCTGTGTATGCATGTGTACGCCTGTGTATGCCGGTGAATGCATGTGTGAGCCAGTGTATGACTGTGTATGCCTGTCCATGCCTGTGTAGGCCCGTGAATGCCTGTGTATGCCTGTGTGTGCATATGTATGCCTGTGTATGCCTGTGTATGCCTGTGTATGCCTGTGTATGCCAGTGTATGCCAGTGTATGCCTGTGTTTGCCTGTGTATTCCTGTGTATGCCTGTGTATACCTGTGTGTGCCGGTGTATGGCTGTGTATGCCAGTGTATGCCTGTGTATGCATGTGTATTCCTGTGTCTGCCTGTGTTTGCCTGTGTATGCCTGTGTATGGCTGTGTATGCCGGTGAATGCATGTGTATGCCAGTGTATGACTGTGTATGCCTTTGCATGCCTGTGTATGCCTGTGTGTGCATATGTATGCCTGTGCAGGCCTGTGTATGCCTGTGTATGCCTGTGAATGCCTGTGTATGCCTGTGTATGCCTGTGTATGCCTGTGAATGCCTGTGTATGCCAGTGTATGCCAGTGTATGCCTGTGTATGCCTGTGTATGCATGTGTATTCCTGTGTATGCCTGTGTTTGCCTGTGTATTCCTGTGTATGCCTGTGTATGCCTGTGTTTGCCTGTGTATGCCAGTGAATGCATGTGTATGCCAGTGTATGACTGTGTATGCCTTTGCATGCCTGTGTATGCCTGTGTATGCCTGTGTTTGCCTGTGTATGCTTGTGTATGCCTGTGCAGGCCCGTGAATGCCTGTGTATGCCTGTGTATGCCTGTGTATGCATATGTATGCCTTTGTATGCCCGTGAATGCCTGTGTATGCCTGTGTATGCATATTTATACCTGTGTATGCCTTTGTATGCCTGTGTATGCCCGTGAATGCCTGTGTATGGGTCTGTATGCCTGTGTATGCATGTGCATGCCAGTGTATGCCTGTGTACCATATGCCTGTGTGTGCCGGTGTATGCCAGTGTATGCCTGTGGATGCCAGTGTATGCCAGTGTATGCCAGTGTATGCCAGTGTATGCCAGTGTATGCCAGTGTATGCCCGTGAATGCCCGTGAATGCCTGTGTATGCCTGTTTATTCCTTTGTATGCCTGTGTATGCCCGTGAATGCCTGTGTATGCCTGTTTTTTTTTTTTTTTTTTTTTTTTTTTTTATTTTGCCTTACGGTAGGAAAATTAAAATCTTCCAAAGATACCACCTACCGTCCATAGGTGGCATGCACGATTCATAGCCCCCCTAGTAAAGTTATGCCTACGTACTAAAAACTAAAACCTCCGTATGCTCTTCTGTCCTTTACAAGCTCACCGGGACTGCCAGTCAAGTTATTTCGTGAGTGAGCAGGATGTGGAGCCTGGTTGTACTCCCTTCCTTGTTATATGGCCTAGGGGCGCACGTCCTTTATCCCTGGTTTCGCTGGGTAGTTTTCCTCCTGCCACCGTATAGGTGTACGTCGTCTGTATTAGCCTTCAGCTCTGTTGGCCATCTCGTCAGCTCGGACCCGCTTCATCATATCCCTGATGATGTTATGTCCCCGCTCCCAAGAGTCGCTGTTCTCCATCATGGCCGCGATCAAGCCGCCGGGGCTGAGCGGGGCACCGATCAGCGCCCTTAGCTGCACCCTCTCCTCCGTGAACCTGGAGCAGTGCATGAGTACATGCTTTGCTGTTTCCTCAGCATCGGGGCAGTGGAGGCATTGAGCTGCCTCTACGTGGTGGAACCAGAGTAGATATGCCCGAAAGCAACCATGATCCGTGAGGAACTGGGTAAGGTGGTAGTCCAGTTTTTTGTGGCGGCAATTGGCCCACGCCGTTAAATCGGGGATGAGTTGGTAGGACCACCTCCCCCGATGCGATGTTATCCATCTGATCTGCCACTCTCCCATCAGTCGCTCGTGAGCCTCCAGCCGGGTAGCACCTTCTCGGACCTGACAAATAGCCTTTATCTCCAGGTCGATTGGCGGCAAGCCTGCCAGTGCTATGCCTGTGTAAGCATATGTATGCCTGTGTATGCGTTTGTATGCCTGTGTATGCCTGTGTATGCATATGTATGCCTGTGTATGCCTGTGTATGCCTGTGTATTCCTGTGTACCATATGCCTGTGCGTGCCGGTGTTTGCCTGTGTATGCCCGTGTATGCCTGTGTATGCCTGTGTATGCCTGTGTATTCCAGTGTATGCCTGTGTATGCCTATGTATTCCTGTGTATGCCTGTGTATTCCAGTGTATGCCTGTGTATTCCTGTGTATACCTGTGTATGCATATGTATGCCTGTGTATGCCTGTGAATGCATGTGTATTCCTGTGTATGCCTATATATACCTGTGTATGTCTGCGTATGCCTATATATACCTGTGTATGCCCGTGTTTGCCGGTGTAGGCATGTGTACCATATGCCTGTGTGTGCCGGTGTATGCCAGTGTATGCCTGTGTATGCCAGTGTATGCCAGTGTATGCCAGTGTATGCCTGTGTATGCCTGTGTACCATATGCCTATGTATGCCTGTGTACCATATGCCTGTGTGTGCCGGTGTATGCCTATATATACCTGTGTATGCCTATGTATGCCTGTGTATGCCGGTGTATGCAAGTGTATGACTGTGTATGCATGTGTATGCCTGTGTATGCCTGCGTATGCCCGTGAATGCCTGTGTATGCCTGTGTATGCATATGTATGCCTGTGTACGCCTGTGTTCGCCTGTGTATGATTGTGTATGCCCGTGAATGCCTGTGTATACCTGTGTATGCATATGTATGCCTGTGTATGCCTGTGAATGCATGTGTATTCCTGTGTATGCCTATATATACCTGTGTATGTCTGCGTATGCCTATATATACCTGTGTATGCCCGTGTTTGCCGGTGTAGGCATGTGTATGCCTGGGTATGATTGTGTATGCCTGTGTATGCCTGTGCATGCCTGTGTATGCCTGTGTATGCCTGTGTATGCTTGTGTATGCCTGTGTATGCCTGTGTATGCCTGTGTATGAATGTGTTAAACTGTGTATGCCCGTGAATGCCTCTATATGCCTGTGCATGCATATGTATGCCTGTGTATGCCTGTGTATGCCTTTGTATGCCTGTGTATGCCTGTGTATGCCTGTGCATGCCAGTATATGCCTGTGTACCATATGCCTGTGTGTGCCGGTCTATGCCTGTGTATGCCAGTGTATGCCTTTGCATGCCTGTGTATGCCTGTGTAGGCCCTTGAATGCCTGTGTATGCCTGTGTGTGCATATGTATGCCTGTGTATGCCTGTGTATGCCTGTGTATGCCTGTGTATGCCAGTGTATGCCAGTGTATGCCTGCGTTTGCCTGTGTATTCCTGTGTATGCCTGTGTATGCCTGTGTATGCCTGTGTATGCCTGTGTATGCCAGTGAAAGCATGTGAATGCCAGTGTATGACTGTGTATGCCTTTGCATGCCTGTGTATGCCTGTGTATGCCCGTGTTTGCCTGTGTATGCTTGTGTATGCCTGTGCAGGCCCGTGAATGCCTGTGTATGCAGTGTATGCATATGTATGCCTGTGTCTGCCTGTGTATGCCCGTGAATGCCTGTGTATGCCTGTGTATGCATATTTATTCCTGTGTATGCCTTTGTATGCCTGTGTATGCCTGTGTGTGCCTGTGTATGCCTGTGTATGGCTGTGTATGCCTGTGTATGCCCGTGAATGCATGTGTATGCCTGTGTATGCATATTTATGCCTGTGTATGCCTTTGTATGCCTGTGTATGCCTGTGTGTGCCTGTGTATGACTGTGTATGCCTGTGCATGCCAGTATATGCCTGTGTACCATATGCCTGTGTGTGCCGGTGTATGCCTGTTTATGCCTGTGTATGCCAGTGTATGCCTGTGTATGCCAGTGTATGCCAGTGTATGCCTGTGTATGCCTGTGTATGCCTGTGTATGCCCGTGAATGCCTGTGTATGCCTGTGTATGCCTTTATATACCTGTGTATGCCTGTGTATGTCTGTGTATGCCTATATATACCTGTGTATGCCCGTGTTTGCCGGTGTATGCATGTGTATGCCTGTGTATGCCTGGGTATGCCTGTGTATGCCAGTGTATGCCTGTGCCTGTG
This sequence comes from Drosophila ercepeae, assembly GCA_018150545.1. Taxonomy (NCBI): domain Eukaryota; kingdom Metazoa; phylum Arthropoda; class Insecta; order Diptera; family Drosophilidae; genus Drosophila; species Drosophila ercepeae. The sequence goes on along the minus strand of JAECWL010000177.1, from coordinate 175,216 downwards.
TATGCCTGTGTATGCCTGTGTATGCCTGTGTATGCCCGTGTATGCCTGTGTATGACTGTGTATGACTGTGTATGCCTATGTATGCCTGTGTATGCCTGTGTATGCCCGTGAATGCCTGTGTATGACTGTGTATGCATATTTATGCCTGTGTATGGCTGTGTATGCCTGTGAATGCCTGTGTATGGGTCTGTATGCCTGTGTATGCCTGTGCCTGTGTATGCCAGTGTATGCCTGTGTACCATATGCCTGTGTGTGCCGGTGTATGCCAGTGTATGCCAGTGTATGCCTGTGTATGCCAGTGTATGCCAGTGTATGCCGGTGTATGCCCGTGAATGCCCGTGAATGCCTGTGTATGCCTGTGTTTTCCTTTGTATGCCTGTGTATGCCCGTGAATGCCTGTGTATTCCTGTTTTTTTTTTTTTTTTTTTTTTTTTTATTATGCTTTACGGTAGGAAAATTAAAATCTTCCAAAGATACCACCTACCGTCCATAGGTGGCATGCACTATTCATAACCCCCCTAGTAAAGTTATCCCTACGTACTAAAAACAAAAACCTCCGTATGCTCTTCTGTCCTTTACAAGCTACACTGCCAGTCAAGTTATTTCGTCGGTGAGCAGGATGTGGACCCTTTTTGTACTCCCATCCTTTTTATATGGCCTAGAGGCGCACGTCCTTTATCCCTGGTTTCGCTGGGTAGTTTTCCTCCTGCCATCGTATAGGTGTACGTCGCCTGTATTAGCCTTCAGCTCTGTTGGCCATCTCGTCGGCTCGGACCCGCTTCATCATATCCCTGATGTTATGTCTGTGTGTATCTGTGTATGTCTGTGTATGCCTGTGTATGCCTGTGTATGTCTGTGTATGCGGGTGTATGCCAGTGTATGCCTGTGTATGCCTGTGTATTCCTGTGTATGCCTGTGTATGCCTGTGTATGCCCGTGAATGCCTGTGTATGCCTGTGTATGCCCGTGAATGCCTGTGTATGCCTGTGTATGCCAGTATATGCCAGTGTATTCCAGTGAATGCATGTGTATGCCAGTGTATGCCTGTGTATTCCAGTGAATGCATGTGTATGCCAGTGTATGACTGTGTATGCCTTTGCATGCCTGTGTATGCCTGTGTATGCCTGTGTTTGCCTGTGTATGCCTGTGTATGCCCGTGAATGCCTGTGTATGCCTGTGTATGCATATGTATGCCTGTGTATGCCTTTGTATGCCTGTGTATGCCTGTGTATGCCCGTGAATGCCGGTGTATGCCTGTGTATGCCTGTGCATGCCAGTGTATGCCTGTGTATGCCTTTGTATGCCTGTGTACCATATGCCTGTGTGTGCCGGTGTATGCCTGTGTATGCCAGTGTATGCCTGTGTATGCCTGTGTATGCCTGTGTATGCCTGTGTATGCCTGTGTATGCCTGTGTATGCCTGTGTATGCCTGTGTATGAATGTGTATTCCTTTGTATGCCTGTGTACCATATGCCTGTGTGTGCCGGTGTATGGCTGTGTATGCCTGTGTATGCCTGTGTATGCCTGTGTATGCATGTATGCCTGTGTATGCCTGTGTATGCCTGTGTATGCCTGTGTATGCCTGTGTATGCCTGTGTAGGCCTGTGTGCCTGTGTAGGCCCGTGAAAGCCTGTGTATGCCTGTGTGTGCATATGTATGCCTGTGTATGCCTGTGTTTGCCTGTGTATTCCTATGTATGCCTGTGTATGCCTGTGTATTCCAGTGAATGCATGTGTATGCCAGTGTATGACTGTGTATGCCTGTGTATGCCTGTGTGTATGCCTGTGTTTGCCTGTGTATGCCTGTGTATGCCTATGTATGCCTGTGTATGCCTGTGTATACCTGTGAATGCCTGTGTATGCCTGTGTATGCATATGTATGCCTGTGTATGCCCGTTGTATGCCTTTGTATGCCTTGTATGCCTGTGTATGCCTGTGTATGCCTGTGTATGCCTGTGTATGCCTGTGCCTGTGTTTGCCCGTGATGCCTGGTGTATGCCTGTGTATGCCTGTGTATGCCTGTGTATGCCTGTGTATGCCTGTGTATGCCTGTGTGAATGCCTGTGTATGCATGTGTATGCCAGTGTATGCCTATGTGTGCCTTTGTATGCCTGTGTATGCCTGTGTATGGCCCGTGTAAGCCTGTGTATGCATATGTATGCCTCGTGTATGCCTGTGTGTATGCCTGTGTATGCCTGTGTATGCCTGTGTATGCCTGTGTATGCCTGTGTATGCCTGTGTATGCCTGTGTATGCCTGTGTATGCCTGTGTAGGCCTGTGTATGCCTGTGTATGCCTGTGTATGCCTGTGTATGCCTGTGTGTGCCTGTGTATGCCTGTGTATGCCTGTATGCCTGTGTATGCCCCGTGAATGCCTGTGTATGCCTGTGTATGCCTGTGTATGCCTGTGCCTGTGTGTGCATGTGTATGCCTGTGTATGCCTGTGTATGCCTGTGTATGCCTGTGTATGACTGTGTATGCCTGTGCATGCCTGTGTATGCCTGTGTATGCCTGTATAGGCCCGTGAAAGCCTGTGTATGCATATGTATGCCCGTGAATGCCGGTGTATGCCTGTGTATGCCTGTGTATGCCTGTGTATGCCTGTGTATGCCTGTGTATGCCTGTGTATGCCTGTGTATGCCAGTTTATGCCTGTGTATGCCTGTGTATGCCTGTGTATGCCTGTGTATGCCTGTGTATGCCTGTGTATGCCTGTGTATGCCTGTGTATGCCTGTGTATGCCTGTGTTTGCCTGTGTATGCCTGTGTATGCCTGTGTATGCCTGTGTATGCCTGTGTATGCCTGTGTATGCCTGTGTATGCCTGTGTATGCCTGTGTATGCCTGTGTATGCCTGTGTATGCCTGTGTATGCCTGTGAATGCCTGTGTATGCCTGTGTATGCCTGTGTATGCCTGTGTATGCCTGTGTATTCCTGTGTATGCCTGTGTATGCCTGTGTATGCCTGTGTATGCCTGTGTATGCCTGTGTATGCCCGTGTGCCTGTGTATGCCTGTGTATGCCTGTGTATGCCTGTGTATGCCTGTGTATGCCTGTGTATGCCTGTGTATGCCTGTGTATGCCTGTGTGTGCCTGTGTATGCCTGTGTATGCCTGTGTATTCCTGTGTATGCCTGTGTATGCCTGTGTATGCCTGTGTATGCCTGTGTATGCCTGTGTATGCCTGTGTATGCCTGTGTATGCCTGTGTATGCCTGTGTATGCCTGTGTATGCCTGTGTATGCCTATGTATGCCTGTGTATGCCTTTGTATGCCTGTGTATGCCTGTGTATGCCTGTGTATGTCTGTGTATGCCTGTGTATGCCTGTGTATGCCTGTGTATGCCTGTGTATGCCTGTGTATGCCTGTGTATGCCTGTGTATGCCTGTGTATGCCTGTGTATGCCTGTGTATGCCTGTGTATGCCTGTGTATGCCTGTGTATGCCTGTGTATGCCTGTGTATGCCTGTGTATGACTGTGTATGCCTGTGTATGCCTGTGTATGCCTGTGTATGCCTGTGTATGCCTGTGTATGCCTGTGTATGCCAGTGTATGCCTGTGTATGCCTGTGTATGCCTGTGTATGCCTGTGTATGCCTGTGTTCGCCTGTGTATGACTGTGTATGCCTGTGTATGCCTGTGTATGCCTGTGTATGCCTGTGTATGCCTGTGTATGCCTGTGTATGCCTGTGTATGCCTGTGTAATGCCTGTGTATGCCTGTGTATGCCTGCCTGTGTATGCCTTTGTATGCCTGTGTGCCTGTGTGTGTCTGTGTATGCCTGTGTATGCCTGTGTATGCCTGTGTATGCCTGTGTATGCCTGTGTATGCCTGTGTATGCCTGTATATGCCTGTGTAAGCCTGTGTATGCATATGTATGCCTGTGTATGCCTGTGTATGCCTGTGTATGCCTGTGTATGCCTGTGTATGCCAGTGTATGCCTGTGCATGCCTGTGTATGCCTGTGTATGCCTGTGTATGCCTGTGTATGCCTGTGTATGTCTCGTGTATGCCTGTGTATGCCTGTGAATGCCTGTGTATGCCTGTGTATGCCTGTATGCCTGTATGCCTGTGTATCCTGTGTATGCCTGTGTATGCCTGTGTATGCCTGTGTATGCCTGTGTATGCCTGTGTATGCCTGTGTATGCCTGTGTATGCCTGTGTGTGCCTGTGTATGCCTGTGTATGCCTGTGTATGCCTGTGTATGCCTGTGTATGCCTGTGTGCCTGTGCCTGTGTATGCCTGTGTATGCCTGTGTATGCCTGTGTATGCCTGTGTATGCCTGTGTATGCCTGTGTATGCCTGTGTATGCCTGTGTGTGCCTGTGTATGCCTGTGTATGCCTGTGTATGCCTGTGTATGCCTGTGTATGCCTGTGTATGCCTGTGTATGCCTGTGTATGCCTGTGTATGCCTGTGTATGCCTGTGAATGCCTGTGTATGCCTGTGTATGCCTGTGTATGCCTGTGTATGCCTGAAAATGCCTGTGTATGCCTGTGTGTGCCGGTGTATGCCTGTGTATGCCTGTGTATGCCTGTGTATGCCTGTGTATGCCTGTGTATGCCTGTGTATGCCTGTGTATGCCTGTGTATGCCTGTGTATGCCTGTGTATGCCTGTGTATGCCTGTGTATGCCTGTGTATGCCCGTGTATGCCTGTGTATGCCTGTGTATGCCTGTGTATGCCTGTGTATGCCTGTGTATGCCTGTGCCTGTGCCTGTGTATGCCTGTGTATGCCTGTGTATGCCTGTGTATGCCTGTGTATGCCTGTGTATGCCTGTGTATGCCTGTGTATGCCTGTGTATGCCTGTGTATGCCTGTGTATGCCTGTGTATGCCTGTGTATGCCTGTGTATGCCTGTGTATGCCTGTGTATGCCTGTGTATGCCTGTGTATGCCTGTGTATGCCTGTTTATGCCTGTGTATGCCTGTGTATGCCCGTGAATGCCTGTGTATGCCTGTGCATGCCAGTGTATGCCTGTGTATGCCTGTTGTATGCCTGTGTATGCCTGTGTATGCCTGTGTATGCCTGTGTATGCCTGTGTATGCCTGTGTATGCCTGTGTATGCCTGTGTATGCCTGTGTATGCCTGTGTATGCCTGTGTATGCCTGTGTATGCCTGTGTATGCCTGTGTATGCCTGTGTATGCCTGTGTGAAGGCCTGTGTATGCCTGTGTATGCCTGTGTGTGCCTGTGTATGCCTGTGTATGCCTGTGTATGCCTGTGTATGCCTGTGTATGCCTGTGTATGCCTGTGTATGCCTGTGTATGCCTGTGTATGCCTGTGTATGCCTGTGTATGCCTGTGTATGCCTGTGTATGCCTGTGTATGCCTGTGTATGCCTGTGTATGCCTGTGTTTGCCTGTGTATGCCTGTGTATGCCTGTGTATGCCTGTGAATGCCTGTGTATGCCTGTGTATGCCTGTGTATGCCTGTGTATGCCTGTGTATGCCTGTGAATGCCTGTGTATGCCTGTGTATGCCTGTGTATGCCTGTGTATGCCTGTGTATGCCTGTGTATGCCTGTGTGTGCCTGTGTATGTCTGTGTATGCCTGTGTATGCCTGTGTATGCCTGTGAATGCCTGTGTATGCCTGTGTATGCCTGTGCATGCCAGTATATGCCTGTGTATGCCTGTGCATGCCAGTGTATGCCTGTGTACCATATGCCTGTGTGTGTCGGTGTATGCCTATTTATTCCAGTGTATGCCTATGTATGCCTGTGTATGCCTGTATATGCCTGTGTATGCATGTGTATGCCTGTGTATGCCTGTGTATGCCTGTGTATGCCTGTGTATGACCGTGAATGCCTGTGTATGCCTGTTTATGCATGTGCATGCCTGTGTATGCCTGTGTATGCCTGTGTATGCCTGTGTATGCCTGTGTATGCCTGTGTATGCCTGTGTATGCCTGTGTATGCCTGTGTATGCCTGTGTATGCCTGTGTATGCCTGTGTATGCCTGTGAATGCCTGTGTATGCCTCGTGTATGCCTGTGTATGCCTGTGTTAAACCGTGTATGCCTGTGCATGCCAGTGCATGCCAGTGTATGCCTGTGTATGCCTGTGTACCATATGCCTGTGTGTGCCGGTGTATGCCTGTGTATGCCTGTGTATGCCTGTGTATGCCTGTGTATGCCTGTGTATGCCTGTGTATGCCTGTGTATGCCTGTGTATGCCTGTGTATGCCTGTGTAATGCCTGTGTATGCCTGTGTACGCATATGCTTGTGTATTCCTATGTATGCCTGTGTATGCCTGTGTATGCCTGTGTATGCCTGTGTATGCCTGTGTATGCCTGTGTAATGCCTGTGTATTCCTGTGTATGCCTGTGTACCATATGCTTGTGTATTCCTGTGTATGCCTGTTTATTCCTGTGTATGCCTGTGTACCATATGCCTCTGTGTGCCGGTGTATGCCCATATATACCTGTGTATGCCTATGTATGCCTGTGTATGACGGTGTATGCAAGTGTATGACTGTGTATGCCTGTGTATGACCGTGAATGCCTGTGTATGCCTGTGTATGCCTGTTTATGCCTGTGCATGCCAGTGCATGCCAGTGTATGCCTGTGTATGCCTGTGCACCATATGCCTGTGTGTGCCGGTGTATGTCTGTGTATGCCTGTGTATGCCAGTGTATGCCTGTGTATGCCAGTGTATGCCTGTGTTTGCCTGTGTATTCCTGTGTATGACTGTGTATGCCATTGCATGCATGTGTATGCCTGTGTATGCCTGTGTTTGCCTGTGTATGCCTGTGTATGCCTGTGCAGGCCCGTGAATTCCTGTGCATGCCTGTGTATGCATATATATGCCTGTGTACTCCTGTGTATGTCTGTGAATGCCTGTGTATGCCTGTGTATGCATATGTATGCCTGTGTATGCCTTTGTATGCCTGTGTATGCCTGTGTGGGCCTGTGTATGCCTGTGCATGCCAGTTTATGCCTGTGTACCATATGCCTGTGTGTGTCGGTGTATGCCTGTTTATTCCAGTGTATGCCTATGTATGCCTGTGTATTCCTGTATATGCCTGTGTATGCATGTGTATGCATGTGTATGCCTGTGTACGCCCGTGTATGCCTGTGTATGCCTGTGTATGACCGTGAATGCCTGTGTATGCCTGTTTATGCATGTGCATGCCTGTGTATGCCTGTGTATGCCAGTGTATGCCTGTGTATGCCTGTGTATGCCTGTGTATGCCTGTGTATGCCTGTGTAATGCCTGTGTATGCCTGTGTACCATTTGCTTGTGTATTCCTGTGTATGCCTGTGTATGCCTGTGAATTCCTGTGTATGCCTGTGTATGCCTGTGTAATGCCTGTGTATGCCTGTGTATGCCTGTGTATTCCTGTGTATGCCTGTGTATGCCTGTGTAATGCCTGTGTATTCCTGTGTATGCCTGTGTATGCCTGTGTACCATATGCCTGTGTGTGCCGGTGTATGCCCATGATATGCCTGTGTATGCCTATGTATGCCTGTGTATGCCGGTGTATGCCAGTGTATGCCTGTGTATGCCTGTGTATGACCTGTGAATGCCTGTGTATGCCTGTTTATGCCTGTGCATGCCAGTGCATGCCAGTGTATGCCTGTGCACCATATGCCTGTGTGTGCAGGTGTATGCCTGTGTATGCCTGTGTATGCCAGTGTATGCCTGTGTATGCCTGTGTATTCCTGTGTATGCCTGTGTATGCCTGTGTACCATATGCCTGTGTGTGAAGGTGTATGCCTATATATACCTGTGTATGCCTATGTATGCCTGTGTATGCCGGTGTATGCAAGTGTATGACTGTGTATGCATGTGTATGCCTGTGTATGCCTGTGTATGCCTGTGTATGCCCGTGAATGCCTGTGTATGCCTGTGTATGTATATGTATGCCTGTGTATACCTGTGTATGCCTGTGTCCGCCTGTGTATGATTGTGAATGCCTGTGCATACCTGTGTATACCTGTGTATGCCTGTGTATGACCGTGCATGCCAGTGCATGCCAGTGTATGCCTGTGTATGCCTGTGTACCATATGCCTGTGTGTGCCTGTGTATGTCTGTGTATGCCTGTGTATGCCAGTGTATGCCTGTGTATGCCTGTGTATTCCTGTGTATGCCTGTGTACCATATGCTTGTGTATTCCTGTGTATGCCTGTGTATTCCTGTGTATGCCTGTGTATGCCTGTGTACCATATGCCTGTGTGTGCCGGTGTATGCCTATATATACCTGAGTATGCCTATGTATGCCTGTCTATGCCGGTGTATGCAAGTGTATGACTGTGTATGCATGTGTTTGCCTGTGTATGCCTGTGTATGCCCATGAATGCCTGTGTATGCATGTGTATGCACATGTATGCCTGTGTAAGCCTGTGTGTGCCTGTGTATCGCCTGTGTATGATGTGTGCCTGTGTATGCCTGTGTATGCCTGTGTATGCCTGTGTATGCCTGTGTATGCCTGTGTATGCCCGTGTATGCCTGTGTATGCCTGTGCAGGCCCGTGAATGCCTGTGTATGCCTGTGTATGCATATATATGCCTGTGTACTCCTGTGTATGTCTGTGAATGCCTGTGTATGCATATGTATGCCTGTGTATGCCTTTGTATGCCTGTGTATGCCTGTGTGTGCCTGTGTATGTCTGTGTATGCCTGTGTATGCTTGTGTATGCCCGTGAATGTCTGTGTATGCCTGTGTATGCCTGTGCATGCCAGTATATGCCTGTGTATGCCTGTGCATGCCAGTTTATGCCTGTGAACCATATGCCTGTGTGTGTCGGTGTATGCCTGTTTATTCCAGTGTATGCCTATGTATGCCTGTGTATTCCTGTATATGCCTGTGTATGCATGTGTATGCCTGTGTACGCCCGTGTATGCCTGTGTATGCCTGTGTATGACCGTGAATGCCTGTGTATGCCTGTTTATGCATGTGCATGCCTGTGTTTGCCTGTGTATGCCTGTGTATGCCTGTGTATGCCTGTGTATGCCTGTGTATGCCTGTGTATGCCTGTGTATGCCTGTGTATTCCTGTGTATGCCTGTGTACCATATGCTTGTGTATGCCTGTGTATGCATATGAATGCCTGTGTATACCTGTGTATGCCTGAGTATGCCTGTGTTAAACTGTGTATGCCTGTGCATGCCAGTGCATGCCAGTGTATGCCTGTGTATGCCTGTGTACCATATGACTGTGTGTGCCGGTGTATGCCTGTGTATGCCTGTGTATGACAGTGTATGCCTGTGTATGCCTGTGTATGCCTGTGTATGCCTGTGTATGCCTGTGTATGCCTGTGTATGCCTGTGTAATGCCTGTGTATGCCTGTGTACCATATGCTTGTGTATTCCTGTGTATTCCTCTGTATGCCTGTGTATGCCTGTGTATTACTGTGTATGCCTGTGTATGCCTGTGTAATGCCTGTGTATTCCTGTGTATGCCTGTGTACCATATGCTTGTGTATTCCTGTGTATGCCTGTTTATTCCTGTGTATGCCTGTGTACCATATGCCTCTGTGTGCCGGTGTATGCCCATATATACCTGTGTATGCCTATGTATGCCTGTGTATGACGGTGTATGCAAGTGTATGACTGTGTATGCCTGTGTATGACCGTGAATGCCTGTGTATGCCTGTGTATGCCTGTTTATGCCTGTGCATGCCAGTGCATGCCAGTGTATGCCTGTGTATGCCTGTGCACCATATGCCTGTGTGTGCAGGTGTATGTCTGTGTATGCCTGTGTATGCCAGTGTATTCCTGTGTATGCCAGTGTATGCCAGTGTATGCCTGTGCATGCCAGTTTATGCCTGTGTACCATATGCCTGTGTGTGTCGGTGTATGCCTGTTTATTCCAGTGTATGCCTATGTATGCCTGTGTATTCCTGTATATGCCTGTGTATGCATGTGTATGCATGTGTATGCCTGTGTATGCCTGTGTATGCCTGTGTATGCCTGTGTATGACCGTGAATGCCTGTGTATGCCTGTTTATGCATGTGCATGCCTGTGTATGCCTGTGTATGCCTGTGTATGCCTGTGTATGCCTGTGTATGCCTGTGTATGCCTGTGTATGCCTGTGTATGCCTGTGTAATGCCTGTGTATGCCTGTGTACCATATGCTTGTGTATTCCTGTGTATGCCTGTGTATGCCTGTGTATGCCTGTGTATGCCTGTGTATGCCTGTGTATGCCTGTGTATTCCTGTGTATGCCTGTGTATTCCTGTGTATGCCTGTGTATGCCTGTGTAATGCCTGTGTATGCCTGTGTATGCCTGTGTATGCCTGTGTATGCCTGTGTATGCCTGTGTACCATATGCCTGTGTGTGCCGGTGTATGCCCATATATACCTGTGTATGCCTATGTATGCCTGTGTATGACGGTGTATGCAAGTGTATGACTGTGTATGCCTGTGTATGACCGTGAATGCCTGTGTATGCCTGTTTATGCCTGTGCATGCCAGTGCATGCCAGTGTATGCCTGTGCACCATATGCCTGTGTGCGCAGGTGTATGTCTGTGTATGCCTGTGTATGCCAGTGTATGCCTGTGTATGCCTGTGTATGCCTGTGTATGCCTGTGTATGCCTGTGTGCCATATGCCTGTGTGTGAAGATGTATGCCTATGTACGTGTATGCCCATGTATGCCTGTGTATGACCTGTGTATGCCAGTGTATGCCTGTGTATGCCTGTGTATGCCTGTGTATGCCTGTGTATGCCTGTGAATGCCTGTGTATGCCTGTGTATGCCTGTGTATGTATATGTATGCCTGTGTATACCTGTGTATGCCTGTGTTCGCCTGTGTATGATTGTGAATGCCTGTGTATACCTGTGTATACCTGTGTATGCCTGTGTATGACCGTGAATGCCTGTGTATGCCTGTGTATGCCTGTTTATGCCTGTTTATGCCTGTGCATGCCAGTGCATGCCAGTGTATGCCTGTGTATGCCTGTGTACCATATGCCTGTGTGTGCCGGTGTATGTATGTGTATGCCTGTGTTTGCCAGTGTATGCCTGTGTATGCCTGTGTATTCTTGTGTACGCCTGTGTACCATATGCTTGTGTATTCCTGTGTATGCCTGTGTATTCCTGTGTATGCCTGTGTATGCCTGTGTACCATATGCCTGTGTGTGCCGGTGTATGCCTATATATACCTGTGTATGCCTATGTATGCCTGTGTATGCCGGTGTATGCAAGTGTATGACTGTGTATGCATGTGTTTGCCTGTGTATGCCTGTGTATGCCCATGAATGCCTGTGTATGCATGTGTATGCATATGTATGCCTGTGTAAGCCTGTGTGTGCCTGTGTACTGCCTGTGTATGATGTGTGCCTGTGTATACCTGTGTATGCCTGTGTATGCCTGAGTATGCCTGTGTTGAACTGTGTATGCCCGTGAATGCATGTGTATGCCTGTGCATGCATATGTATGCCTGTGTATGCCCGTGAATGCCTGTGGATGCATGTGTATGAATGTGTATGCCTGTGTAATGCCTGTGCATGCCTGTGTATGCCTGTGTATGCCTGTGTATGCCTGTGTATGCCTGTGTATGCCTGTGTATGCCTGTGTATGCCTGTGTATGCCTGTGTATGCCTGTGTATGCCCGTGTATGCCTGTGTATGCCTGTGTATGACCGTGAATGCCTGTGTATGCCTGTTTATGCATGTGCATGCCTGTGTATGCCTGTGTATGCCAGTGTATGCCTGTGTATGCCTGTGTATGCCTGTGTATGCCTGTGTATGCCTGTGTATGCCTGTGTAATGCCTGTGTATGCCTGTGTACCATATGCCTGTGTATGCCTGTGTATGCCTGTGTATGCCTGTGTATGCCTGTGTATGCCTGTGTATGCCTGTGTAATGCCTGTGTATTCCTGTGTATGCCTGTGTATGCCTGTGTATGCCTGTGTATGCCTGTGTAATGCCTGTGTATTCCTGTGTATGCCTGTGTATGCCTGTGTATGCCTGTGTATGCCTGTGTATGCCTGTGTACCATATGCCTGTGTGTGCCGGTGTATGCCCATATATACCTGTGTATGCCTATGTATGCCTGTGTATGACGGTGTATGCAAGTGTATGACTGTGTATGCCTGTGTATGACCGTGAATGCCTGTGTATGCCTGTTTATGCCTGTGCATGCCAGTGCATGCCAGTGTATGCCTGTGCACCATATGCCTGTGTGCGCAGGTGTATGTCTGTGTATGCCTGTGTATGCCAGTGTATTCCTGTGTATGCCTGTGTATTCCTGTGTATGCCTGTGTATGCCTGTGTACCATATGCCTGTGTGTGAAGATGTATGCCTATATATACCTGTGTATGCCCATGTATGCCTGTGTATGACGGTGTATGCAAGTGTATGACTGTGTATGCATGTGTATGCCTGTGTATGCCTGTGTATGCCTGTGAATGCCTGTGTATGCCTGTGTATGCCTGTGTATGTATATGTATGCCTGTGTATACCTGTGTATGCCTGTGTATGCCTGTGTATGATTGTGTATGCCTGTGTATGCCTGTGTATACCTGTGTATGCCTGTGTATGACCGTGAATGCCTGTGTATGCCTGTGTATGCCTGTTTATGCCTGTTTATGCCTGTGCATGCCAGTGCATGCCAGTGTATGCCTGTGTATGCCTGTGTACCATATGCCTGTGTGTGCCGGTGTATGTATGTGTATACCTGTGTTTGCCAGTGTATGCCTGTGTATGCCTGTGTATTCTTGTGTACGCCTGTGTACCATATGCTTGTGTATTCCTGTGTATGCCTGTGTATTCCTGTGTATGCCTGTGTATGCCTGTGTACCATATGCCTGTGTGTGCCGGTGTATGCCTATATATACCTGAGTATGCCTATGTATGCCTGTGTATGCCGGTGTATGCAAGTGTATGACTGTGTATGCATGTGTTTGCCTGTGTATGCCTGTGTATGCCCATGAATGCCTGTGTATGCATGTGTATGCATATGTATGCCTGTGTATGCCTGTGTGTGCCTGTGTTCGCCTGTGTATGATGTGTGCCTGTGTATACCTGTGTATGCCTGAGTATGCCTGTGTATGCCTGTGTATGAACTGTGTATGCCCGTGAATGCATGTGTGATGCCTGTGCATGCATATGTATGCCTGTGTATGCCCGTGAATGCCTGTGGATGCATGTGTATGAATGTGTATGCCTGTTAATGACTGTGCATGCCTCTGTATGCCTGTGTATGCCCGTGTATGCCTGTGTATGCCTGTGTATGCCTGTGTATGCTTGTGTATGCCTGTGTATGCCCGTGAGTGCCTGTGTGTGCCTGTGTATGACTGTGTACCATATGCCTGTGTGTGCCGGTGTATGCCTGTGTATGCCAGTGTTTGACTGTTTATGCCTGTGTATGCCTGTGTATGCCTGTGTATGCCCGTGAATGCCGGTGTATGCCTTTGTATGCCCGTGAATGCCTGTGTATGCCTTTGTATGCCTGTGTATGCCTGTGTATGCCTGTGTATGCCTGTGTATGCCTGATGTATTCCTGTGTATGCCTATGATTGTGAATGCCTGTGTATGCCTGTGTATGACCGTGAATGCCTGTGTATGCCTGTGTATGCCTGTGTATGCCTGTGTATGCCTGTGTATGCCTGTGTATGCCTGTGTATGCCTGTGTATGCCTGTGTATGCCTGTGTATGCCTGTGTATGACCGTGAATGCCTGTGTATGCCTGTGTAATCATATGTATGCCTTTGTATGCCTGTGTATGCCTGTGTATGCCTGTGTGTGTCTGTGTATGCCTGTGTATGCCTGTGTATGTCTGTGTATGCCTGTGTATGCCTGTGTATGCCTGTGTATTGCCTGTGTATACCTGTGTATGCCTGTTTATGTTTGTGTATGCCTGTGTATGCGCGTGAATGCCTGTGTATGCCTGTGCATGCCAGTGCATGCCAGTATATGCCTGAAAAATGCCTGTGTACCATATGCCTGTGTGTGCCGGTGTATGGCTGTGTATGCCTGTGTATGCCGGTGTATGCCTGTGTATGACTGTGTATTCCTGTGTATGCCTGTGTATGCCTGTGTATGCCTGTGTATGCCGGTCAATGCATGTGTATGCCAGTGTATGACTGTGTGTGCCTTTGCATGCCTGTGTAGGCCCGTGAATGCCTGTGTATGCCTGTGTGTGCATATGTATGCCTGTGTATGCCTGTGTATGCCTGTGTATGCCAGTGTATGCCAGTGTATGCCAGTGTATGCCAGTGTATGCCTGTGTTTGCCTGTGTATTCCTTACGTAGCCTGTGTATGCCTGTGTATGCCTGTGTATGCCTGTGTATGCCTGTGTATGCCTGTGTATTCCTGTGTATACCTGTTTATGTTCGTGTATGCCTGTGTATGCCCGTGAATGCCTGTGTATGCCTGTGCATGCCAGTGCATGCCAGTGTATGCCTGAAAAATGCCTGTGTACCATATGCCTGTGTGTGCCGGTGTATGGCTGTGTATGCCTGTGTATGCCGGTGTATGCCTGTGTATGCCTGTGTATTCCTGTGTATGCCTGTGTATGCCTGTGTATGCCGGTCAATGCATGTGTATGCCAGTGTATGACTGTGTATGCCTTTGCATGCCTGTGTAGGCCCGTGAATGCCTGTGTATGCCTGTGTGTGCATATGTATGCCTGTGTATGCCTGTGTATGCCTGTGTATGCCTGTGTATGCCTATGTATGCCTGTGTATGACGGTGTATGCAAGTGTATGACTGTGTATGCCTGTGTATGACCGTGAATGCCTGTGTATGCCTGTTTATGCCTGTGCATGCCAGTGCATGCCAGTGTATGCCTGTGCACCATATGCCTGTGTGTGCAGGTGTATGTCTGTGTATGCCTGTGTATGCCAGTGTATTCCTGTGTATGCCTGTGTATTCCTGTGTATGCCTGTGTACCATATGCCTGTGTGTGAAGGTGTATGCCTATATATACCTGTGTATGCCTATGTATGCCTGTGTATGTATATGTATGCCTGTGTATACCTGTGTATGCCTGTGTTCGCCTGTGTATGATTGTGAATGCCTGTGTATACCTGTGTATGCCTGTGTATGACCGTGAATGCCTGTGTATGCCTGTGTATGCCTGTTTATGCCTGTTTATGCCTGTGCATGCCAGTGCATGCCAGTGTATGCCTGTGTATGAATGTGTACCATATGCCTGTGTGTGCCGGTGTATGTCTGTGTATACCTGTGTTTGCCAGTGTATGCCTGTGTATTCTTGTGTACGCCTGTGTACCATATGCTTGTGTATTCCTGTGTATGCCTGTGTATTCCTGTGTATGCCTGTGTATGCCTGTGTACCATATGCCTGTGTGTGCCGGTGTATGCCTATATATACCTGAGTATGCCTATGTATGCCTGTGTATGCCGGTGTATGCAAGTGTATGACTGTGTATGCATGTGTTTGCCTGTGTATGCCTGTGTATGCCCATGAATGCCTGTGTATGCATGTGTATGCATATGTATGCCTGTGTAAGCCTGTGTGTGCCTGTGTTCGCCTGTGTATGATGTGTGCCTGTGTATACCTGTGTATGCCTGAGTATGCCTGAGTATGCCTGTGTTGAACTGTGTATGCCCGTGAATGCATGTGTATGCCTGTGCATGCATATGTATGCCTGTGTATGCCCGTGAATGCCTGTGGATGCATGTGTATGCCTGTGTATGCCTGTTAATGACTGTGCATGCCTCTGTATGCCTGTGTATGCCTGTGTATGCCTGTGTATGCCTGTGTATGCTTGTGTATGCCTGTGTATGCCCGTGAGTGCCTGTGTGTGCCTGTGTATGACTGTGTACCATATGCCTGTGTGTGCCGGTGTATGCCTGTGTATGCCAGTGTTTGACTGTTTATGCCTGTGTATGCCTGTGTATGCCCGTGAATGCCGGTGTATGCCTTTGTATGCCCGTGAATGCCTGTGTATGCCTTTGTATGCCGGTGTATGCCTATATATACCTGTGTATGCCTGTGTATGCCGATGTATTCCTGTGTATGCCTATGATTGTGAATGCCTGTGTATGCCTGTGTATGACCGTGAATGCCTGTGTATGCCTGTGTATGCCTGTGTATGCCTGTGTATGCCTGTGTATGCCTGTGTATGCCTGTGTATGCCTGTATATGCCTGTATATGCCTGTGTATGACCGTGAATGCCTGTGTATGCCTGTGTTATCATATGTATGCCTTTGTATGCCTGTGTATGCCTGTGTGTGTCTGTGTATGCCTGTGTATGTCTGTGTATGCCTGTGTATGCCTGTGTATGCCTGTGTATTCCTGTGTATACCTGTGTATGCCTGTTTATGTTCGTGTATGCCTGTGTATGCGCGTGAATGCCTGTGTATGCCTGTGCATGCCAGTGCAAGCCAGTATATGCCTGAAAAATGCCTGTGTACCATATGCCTGTGTGTGCCGGTGTATGGCTGTGTATGCCTGTGTATGCCGGTGTATGCCTGTGTATGACTGTGTATTCCTGTGTATGCCTGTGTATGCCTGTGTATGCCGGTCAATGCATGTGTATGCCAGTGTATGACTGTGTGTGCCTTTGCATGCCTGTGTAGGCCCGTGAATGCCTGTGTATGCCTATGTGTGCATATGTATGCCTGTGTATGCCTGTGTATGCCTGTGTATGCCAGTGTATGCCAGTGTATGCCTGTGTTTGCCTGTGTATTCCTGTGTATGCCTGTGTATGCCTGTGTATGCCTGTGTATGCCTGTGTATGCCTGTGTATGCCTGTGTATTCCTGTGTATACCTGTTTATGTTCGTGTATGCCTGTGTATGCCCGTGAATGCCTGTATATGCCTGTGCATGCCAGTGCATGCCAGTGTATGCCTGAAAAATGCCTGTGTACCATATGCCTGTGTGTGCCGGTGTATGGCTGTGTATGCCTGTGTATGCCGGTGTATGCCTGTGTATGCCTGTGTATTCCTGTGTATGCCTGTGTATGCCTGTGTATGCCGGTCAATGCATGTGTATGCCAGTGTATGACTGTGTATGCCTTTGCATGCCTGTGTAGGCCCGTGAATGCCTGTGTATGCCTGTGTGTGCATATGTATGCCTGTGTATGCCTGTGTATGCCTGTGTATGCCTGTGTATGCCTGTGTATGGCTGTGTATGCCAGTGTATGCCTGTGTATTCCTGTGTATGCCTGTGTACCATATGCCTGTGTGTGAAGGTGTATGCCTATATATACCTGTGTATGCCTATGTATGCCTGTGTATGACGGTGTATGCAAGTGTATGACTGTGTATGCATGTGTCTGCCTGTGTATGCCTGTGTATGCCCGTGAATGCCTGTGTATGCCTGTGTGTGCCTGTTTATGCCTGTGCATGCCAGTGCATGCCAGTGTATGCCTGTGTATGCCTGTGTACCATATGCCTGTGTATGACCGTGAATGCCTGTGTATGCCTGTGTATGCCTGTGTATACCTGTGTATACCTGTGTATGCCTGTGTTCGCCTGTGTATGATTGTGAATGCCTGTGTATGCCTGTGTATGACCGTGAATGCCTGTGTATGCCTGTGTATGCCTGTGTATGCCTGTTTATGCCTGTGCATGCCAGTGCATGCCAGTGTATGCCAGTGTATGCCTGTGTATGCCTGTGTACCATATGCCTGTGTGTGCCTGTGTATGTCTGTGTATACCTGTGTATGCCAGTGTATGCCTGTGTATGCCTGTGTATTCCTGTGTACGCCTGTGTACCATATGCTTGTGTATTCCTGTGTATGCCTGTGTATTCCTGTGTATGCCTGTGTACCTTATGCCTGTGTGTGCCGGTGTTTGCCTATATATACCTGAGTATGCCTATGTATGCCTGTGTATGCCGGTGTATGCAAGTGTATGACTGTGTATGCATGTGTTTGCCTGTGTATGCCTGTGTATGCATATGTATGCATGTGTAATCCTGTGTGTGCCTGTGTTCGCCTGTGTATGATGTGTGCCTGTGTATACCTGTGTATGCCTGAGTATGCCTGAGTATGCCTGTGTTGAACTGTGTATGCCCGTGAATGCATGTGTATGCCTGTGCATGCATATGTATGCCTGTGTATGCCCGTGAATGCCTGTGGATGCATGTGTATGCTTGTGTATGCCTGTTAATGACTGTGCATGCGTCTGTATGCCTGTGTATGCCCGTGTATGCCTGTGTATGCCTGTGTATGCTTGTGTATGCCTGTGTATTTTTTTTTTTTTTTTTTTTTTTATGCCTTACGGTAGGAAAATTAAAATCTTCCAAAGATACCACCTACCGTCCATAGGTGGCATGCACGATTCATAACCCTCCTAGTATAGATTATGCCTACGTACTAAAAACAAAAACCTCCGTATGCTCTACTGTCCTTTACAAGCTCACCGGGACTGCCAGTCAAGTTATTTCGTCGGTGAGCAGGATGTGGAGCCTGGTTGTACTCCCTTCCTTTTTATATGGCCTAGAGGCGCACGTCCTTCATCCCTGGTTTCGCTGGGTAGTTTTCCTCCTGCTTCCGTATACATCTGTGCGGATCTATACGGATAATAATCTATACGTCGCCTGTATTAGTCTTCCGTTCTGTTGGTCATCTCGTCGGCTCGGACCCGCTTCATCATATCCCTGATGATGTTATGTCCCCGCTCCCACGAGTCGCTGTTCTCCATCATGGCCGCGACCAAGCCGCCAGTGTGCATGCATATGTATGCCTGTGTATGCCCGTGAGTGCCTGTGTGTGCCTGTGTATGCCTGTGTATGCCTGTGTATGCCTGTGTATACCTGTGTATACCTGTGTATACCTGTGTATGCCTGTGTTCGCCTGTGTATGATTGTGAATGCCTGTGTATACCTGTGTATGCCTGTGTATGACCGTGAATGCCTGTGTATGCCTGTGTATGCCTGTTTATGCCTGTGCATGCCAGTGCATGCCAGTGTATGCCAGTGTATGCCTGTGTATGCCTGTGTACCATATGCCTGTGTGTGCCTGTGTATGTCTGTGTATACCTGTGTATGCCAGTGTATTCCTGTGTACGCCTGTGTACCATATGCTTGTGTATTCCTGTGTATGCCTGTGTATTCCTGTGTATGCCTGTGTACCTTATGCCTGTGTGTGCCGGTGTATGCCTATATATACCTGAGTATGCCTATGTATGCCTGTGTATGCCGGTGTATGCAAGTGTATGACTGTGTATGCATGTGTTTGCCTGTGTATGCCTGTGTATGCATATGTATGCATGTGTAATCCTGTGTGTGCCTGTGTTCGCCTGTGTATGATGTGTGCCTGTGTATACCTGTGTATGCCTGAGTATGCCTGAGTATGCCTGTGTTGAACTGTGTATGCCCGTGAATGCATGTGTATGCCTGTGCATGCATATGTATGCCTGTGTATGCCCGTGAATGCCTGTGGATGCATGTGTATGCTTGTGTATGCCTGTTAATGACTGTGCATGCGTCTGTATGCCTGTGTATGCCCGTGTATGCCTGTGTATGCCTGTGTATGCTTGTGTATGCCTGTGTATTTTTTTTTTTTTTTTTTTTTTTTATTATGCCTTACGGTAGGAAAATTAAAATCTTCCAAAGATACCACCTACCGTCCATAGGTGGCATGCACGATTCATAACCCTCCTAGTATAGATTATGCCTACGTACTAAAAACAAAAACCTCCGTATGCTCTACTGTCCTTTACAAGCTCACCGGGACTGCCAGTCAAGTTATTTCGTCGGTGAGCAGGATGTGGAGCCTGGTTGTACTCCCTCCTTTTTATATGGCCTAGAGGCGCACGTCCTTCATCCCTGGTTTCGCTGGGTAGTTTTCCTCCTGCTTCCGTATACATCTGTGCGGATCTATACGGATAATGATCTATACGTCGCCTGTATTAGTCTTCCGTTCTGTTGGTCATCTCGTCGGCTCGGACCCGCTTCATCATATCCCTGATGATGTTATGTCCCCGCTCCCACGAGTCGCTGTTCTCCATCATGGCCGCGATCAAGCCGCCAGGGCTGAGCGGGGCACCGATCAGCGCCCTTAGCTGCACCCTCTCATCCGTGAACCTGGAGCAGTGCATGAGTACATGCTCTGCTGTTTCCTCAGCATCGGGGCAGTGGAGGCATTGAGCTGCCTCTACGTGGTGGAACCGGAGTAGGTACGCCCGGAAGCAACCATGGTCCGTGAGGAACTGGGTGAGGTGGTAGTCCAGTTTTTTGTGGCGGCAGTTGGCCCACGCCGTTAAATCGGGGATGAGTTGGTAGGTCCACCTCCCCCGTTGCGATGTTATCCATCTGGTCTGCCACTCTCCCATCAGTCGCTCGTGGGCCTCCAGCCGGGTAGTACCTACTCGGACCTGACAAATAGCCTTTATCTCCAGGTCGATTGGCGGCAAGCCTGCCAGTGCTAGTGCTGCGTCTCCAGATATGGTCCTGAAGCCTCTAATGAGCCTAAGGGCCATAGACCGTACCGCCGCTCGAGCTCCTTTCAAGTAAGTGCCTTTCTTGATGGCGTTACTCCATATTGGTGCAGCATAGAGCAGCGTTGCCTTTGCTACCGCCACCAGTAGTTTCCTTGCCGGGTTATTTGGACCTCCTACATTGGGCATGAGCCTGGACAAGGACGCAGTTGTTATTGCTGCTTTCCTGCTTGCGTAGCTAGCATGGTCCTTAAAAGCTAGCCTGTGGTCAATCATTACTCCCAGGTATTTTAAGGAGTCTTGTGATGCCACCTGTGTCCCGTTGACCGTGATCAGCATTCTTTCCACCTTCTTCCTGCTGCTTAATAGGACAGCCTCGGTCTTGTGTGCCGCAATTGTTAGGCCGGCTTTCTCTAGCCAGTCGGTGGCCATAGTAATTGTCGCGTTGCACTTATCGCGAAGCAATGTAGCTCAGCTCCTAAGGGCTTGTTGATGCCCAGGATTCCATCATACATGATGTTCCACAGGATTGGTCCAAGCACAGATCCTTGAGGGACTCCTGCAGAAACACTGTAGCATCTCGGGCCGGCGTCCGTGTCGTACCAGAGGACACGATCCGTGAAGTAGCTTCCAACGACGATCCTGAGGTACTCCGGGATACCCATCCTATGCATGGCGCTAAGGATTACTGGCCATCTGGCGGTGTTGAAGGCGTTCTTCACGTCCAACGTGACGATTGCGCAGTACTCCTTCCTTCCACCCAGCCATCTATCGCCATCGAGAGCGTTCTCGGCGATGTTTCTCACCGCCATAAGTGCGTCCAGAGTGCTCCTGCCCTTCCGAAATCCGTGCTGCTGCGTACCTAGGCCGTTGCTGCTCTCGGTGATTGCCTCTATTTGAGCATACAGGATGCGCTCGAATAGCTTGCCCACGATGTCCAGTAGGCACAACGGGCGGTAGCTAGTTGCGGCGTGTGCTGATCCCTTGCCTTTCGGCAGCAGAACTAGTTTTTGGCTTTTCCACCTCGTCAGAAAGACCCCGTCCAAGAGACACTGCTGGAAGGTTTCCCTGAATATATCGGGTCTAGTTACCGCCGCTGCCTTGACGACTGCTCCAGGAATTCCATCCAGGCCAGGAGCTTTGGTGGGCTTGATTCGCTTGGCTGCCTCCACAACTTCGAGGTCTGTAATGCTCGGGAAGTCATAGGGGGGGGGAGCTCCTGCTGTTGGCCGCCATAGAGTGGTCTGCCTTGGGAATAATTCTGCTACTATGCTAGCCAGAACATCCGGGTCAGTTGGAGTTGCCTCTCTCTTCCTTAGCTTGTTAGCTACGAGTTTGTAGGCGAGTCCCCAGGGCTCTCTATCCACGGTCTCTAGCAGTTCCTTATACGCCCGCGCTTTGGCTGCCAATATGCCGTGCTTAAACTCTGATCGTTTGCTTCTGAAGGCCTCCATGAGTTCTGCGTGCTGGGTGCTTCCTCTGGCTCGTTGCGACCTTCTCCTTGCCCTTAGGCATTCCGAGCGTAGCTTGCTTAAGTTGGCGCTCCACCAGTACACTGGGGGCTTGCGCTGCTCTTTTTCCTCCTTGGCATGGTTGCGTCACACGTTGCCTCCAGCATCTTCATGAGGTCGGCCGCCATTGAATCTGCGTGTCCATTTGTGATCCGAAGTGAGTCGATTTGGTATGCCAGCATATCCTCGTCTATCTTCCTCGAGTCCCAGGCTTGCCCGACTGATCTTCCCTGCCGCCTCCCAGTCGTGCCCTTCGGTAGGATGCAGAAGGAAATCAGTGCGTGGTCACTCAGCGTTACAACGTCGTGGACCGTCCAGCTCGCGTTAGCCACTAACCCTCTGCTGGTGTAGGTGATGTCGATATAGGACGAACCCCTATCGTTGTTGAACGTTGGTTTGCAGCCGTCGTTCAGCAGTACCAGGTCCAACATAAGCATTGTGTTTATAACTGCTCGGCCTCTGAGATTGGATAGCCTGCTGCCCCATTCTTCTGCCCATGCATTGAAGTCGCCCGCGATGATCTTCGGGCCGCGCCCTCTCGCATGGCTGCCCAGCACCTCCATCATATCCTCGAACTGGTCTGGGGTGTCGCTAGGGGGGGCGTAGCAGCTGTAAAAATGCACTCCTTTTATTTTTGCGTATGCTATTCCGCGCATCGGCGAGGCCGCCAATTCCTGTATGTGCAGGTTGCTGCAACACTTGATGGCTGCTTTACCGGTCTCGTCCAATATCATTGAGGGGTTGCCTCGGACCGGGTAATAGGGTTCGCTCAGAAGCATGATGTCTACCTTGTGCTCCGCCGCAGTTTGGGCCAGGAGGCTCTGAGCAGCTGCGCAATGGTTAACATTGAGCTGGACAATCTTAATTTGCTCCTGCATTATGCTGGGACTTTGCTCCTTTGAGGCTGGCTCTGTATGTCGGGCAAGCGAAACAGCCCGTCGGGTGGTTTTTGTCCACTTCGTCGCTGCATATTAGGCACTTTGGTGGTGCAACACATCCCCTTGCCTTGTGTCCTCGTTCGCCGCATCGCAGGCAGCAGTCTGATCGGTCGATCGCCTTGCAGGACGTTGCCCGATGCCCGTAGCCCAGGCACTTGTAACATCTCGTGGGCCGGACGTCCTGGATGATGCGGCACCTTGACCACCCCACGGTTACCGTGCCCTTCTTTAAGACCGCGATCGCATCATTCGCGGTCATCAGGACAGAGGCTATCTGAGTCCCATCCCGCATCCTACGTAGACCTTTGATGTCCTCTGGTTTCAGCTGGATGCCTTGGTATTGGGAGACCAGGCAGCTGTGTAGATCTTCCGCTGTCGTGGCCTCGTCCAATCCACTGCAGGATACTGCTATTCGATGAGTTCCCGTGCGTACCGAAGCCATGTCCTTTAGCGTTGCTTCCAGCTCAGTCTTAAATTTGGGGACGCTGTCTGAGACTTTTCCCTCTACTTCCAGCAGTAGTTCCCCTTGCTGAGTTCTGCGGACTTTGCGAACATGTTTGCCCAGTTCGCTGAGGTTCGGGTCCGCTTTCAGTTTCCGGAGCATTTCCGCATACGAGGCCTCTCCCGTCTTCTTTAATATAAGTGCCTCCGGCTTCTTCCTTAGGCGTTTAGGCTGCACTTTTTTCCACTCGCCTCCGGTGCTAGCCTCCTTGGCGACGGATGCATAGCTGCGCGGCTTGGGCGCATTTTCTTTGGGTTTTGCTGTACCCTCTGAGTTCACCGCGGGGTGGTTGCCGCGTTTGGGTGCCTGTACTTTAGGCTCCTGAACTTTGGGCATCTGTCCCTTTGGCGGTTCCCTTGCTGGTGTAGCCTTTTTTCCAGGCTTTTGGGGCTCGGTTTGGGTTGAAGCGTTTGTAGAGAGATTCTCTGTAGCGCCGCCTTCGTGAAGCTCTATGGCCCTGTTGCTGAGAGCCGAGAGTTCCAGGAGTACGCTCTTGTCCTCTATGATGACATGACGCCGAATTTCGAACGCGGATAATATCGCGTTAATTTTGTTTCCCATCCTAGCGAGGATACTCCGCAGATCTTCATTTTTGAATCCCGCGGCGAAGTCCAAAGGCCTTATAGGCGATCCCGTTGGAGATTTTCTTCCTTTTCTGTTTGATGGCACGCTGATGACGTCCTTTGCCTTCGGGTTGCTCGCATTAGTATCGCTGCTGGCTACAGGGGCCGAGTTGTCCAGCTCTGCCGCACTTCGGGGGCTAGTCGGTGTATCCTCCAACACAACCGCCACAACCGCCGGCGTAGGGGTTCCCGCGTCTAAAGGCCCAATAGGCGATCCGTTTGGTGATATCCTTGCTTTCCTGTGTGACGGCACGCTGATGGCGTCCTTTGCCTTCCGGTTACACGTATTGATGGCGCTGCTGGCTGCAGGGGCCGAGTTGTCCAACGCTGTATCACTGCGGCGGCAAGTTGGTAAATCCTCCAGCACTACCGCCGGCGCAGGGGTTCCGGCGTCCTGCACCGCGATTCCTCCTCCTTTTGTTGGTGACCTAGACATTCTGGAGCTCCTCCTGAATGGGTCATCCTCGGTGGGGCGGGGCCCCCCGCTGCTCTATCCATTTACTTTCTGATTACCAGATCTGGCAGCACTGTTGGTCTGCGACGAGTTGACAGCTCCACCGGCTGATTTAACAGGTGGGCCTCCCACCGCAAATAGTGCACTCGGGAAAGGAAAAAATGAGAAATTGTTTTTCTACCTTTATAACACACTTGCTTTGGGTTGGCTCGCTCAGCCGAACATTTACACGTTCCCACGGTGTGGCTCTGTGCGATTTTGGTTAGTTCCAGCTGGGCTGTCTCCGTTTTTTATCCTTTTTTCGCGCTGCTTCTGTTGTTCACGTCCGTATCGATCAGATTCTCAAGAGAGAGCGCCCTGTATGCCTGTGTATGCCCGTGAGTGCCTGTGTGTGCCTGTGTATGCCGGTGTACCATATGCCTGTGTGTGCCGGTGTATGCCTGTGTATGCCAGTGTGTGCCTGTTTATGCCTGTGTATGCCTCTGTATGCCAGTGTATGCCCGTGAATGCCGGTGTATGCCTGTGTATGCCCGTGAATGCCTGTGTATGCCTTTGTATGCCGGTGTATGCCTATATATACCTGTATATGCCTATGTATGCCTGTGTATGCCGATGTATGCCTATGATTGTGAATGCCTGTGTATACCTGTGTATACCTGTGTATACCTGTGTATGCCTGTATATGACCGTGAATGCCTGTGTATTCCTGTGTATGCCTGTGTACCATATGCTTGTGTATGCCCGTTTATGCCTATGTATTCCTGTGTATGCCCGTGAATGCCTATGTATGCCTGTGTATGCATATGTTTGCCTGTGTATGCCTGTGTATTCCTGTGTACCATATACCTGTGCGTGCCGGAGTATGCCTGTGTATGCCCGTGTATGCCTGTGTATGCCTGTGTATGAACGTGAATGCCCGTGTATGCCTGTGTATGCCTGTGTATGCCTGTGTATTCCTGTGTATGCATGTGTATGCCTGTGTATTACTGTGTATGCCTGTGTATGCCTGTTTATGTTCGTGTATGCCTGTGTATGCCCGTGAATGCCTGTGTATGCCTGTGCATGCCAGTGCATGCCAGTGTATGCCTGAAAAATGCCTGTGTACCATATGCCTGTGAGTGCCGGTGTATGGCTGTGTATGCCTGTGTATGCCGGCGTATGCCTGTGTATGACTGTGTATTCATGTGTATGCCTGTGTATGCCTGTGTATGCCTGTGTATGCCTGTGTATGCCGGTCAATGCATGTGTATGCCAGTGTATGACTGTGTATGCCTTTGCATGCCTGTGTAGGCCCGTGAATGCCTGTATATGCCTGTGTGTGCATATGTATGCCTGTGTATGCCTGTGTATGCCTGTGTATGCCAGTGTATGCCAGTGTATGCCTGTGTTTGCCTGTGTATTCCTGTGTATGCCTGTGTATGCCTGTATATGCCTGTGTATGCCTGTGTATGCCTGTGTATGCCTGTGTATTCCTGTGTATACCTGTTTATGTTCGTGTATGCCTGTGTATGCCCGTGAATGCCTGTGTATGCCTGTGCATGCCAGTGCATGCCAGTGTATGCCTGAAAAATGCCTGTGTACCATATGCCTGTGTGTGCCGGTGTATGGCTGTGTATGCCTGTTTATGCCGGTGTATGCCTGTGTATGCCTGTGTATTCCTGTGTATGCCTGTGTATGCCTGTGTATGCCGGTCAATGCATGTGTATGCCAGTGTATGACTGTGTATGCTTTTGCATGCCTGTGTAGGCCCGTGAATGCCTGTGTATGCCTGTGTGTGCATATGTATGCCTGTGTATGCCTGTGTATGCCTGTGTATGCGTGTGTATGGCTGTGTATGCCAGTGTATGCCTGTGTATTCCTGTGTATGCCTGTGTACCATATGCCTGTGTGTGAAGGTGTATGCCTATATATACCTGTGTATGCCTATGTATGCCTGTGTATGACGGTGTATGCAAGTGTATGACTGTGTATGCATGTGTATGCATGTGTATGCCTGTGTATGCCTGTGTATTCCCGTGAATGCCTGTGTATGCCTGTGTATGCCTGTTTATGCCTGTGCATGCCAGTGCATGCCAGTGTATGCCTGTGTATGCCTGTGTACCATATGCCTGTGTATGACCGTGAATGCCTGTGTATGCCTGTGTATGCCTGTGTATGCCTGTGTATACCTGTGTATACCTGTGTATGCCTGTGTTCGCCTGTGTATGATTGTGAATGCCTGTGTATACCTGTGTATGCCTGTGCATGCCAGTGCATGCCAGTGTATGCCAGTGTATGCCTGTGTATGCCTGCGTACCATATGCCTGTGTGTGCCTGTGTATGTCTGTGTATACCTGTGTATGCCAGTGTATGCCTGTGTATGCCTGTGTATTCCTGTGTACGCCTGTGTACCATATGCTTGTGTATTCCTGTGTATGCCTGTGTATTCCTGTGTATGCCTGTGTGTGCCGGTGTATGCCTATATATACCTGAGTATGCCTATGTATGCCTGTGTATGCCGGTGTATGCAAGTGTATGACTGTGTATGCATGTGTTTGCCTGTGTATGCCTGTGTATGCATATGTATGCATGTGTAATCCTGTGTGTGCCTGTGTTCGCCTGTGTATGATGTGTGCCTGTGTATACCTGTGTATGCCTGAGTATGCCTGAGTATGCCTGTGTTGAACTGTGTATGCCCGTGAATGCATGTGTATGCCTGTGCATGCATATGTATGCCTGTGTATGTCCGTGAATGCCTGTGGATGCATGTGTATGCTTGTGTATGCCTGTTAATGACTGTGCATGCGTCTGTATGCCTGTGTATGCCCGTGTATGCCTGTGTATGCCTGTGTATGCTTGTATATGCCTGTGTATGCCCGTGAGTGCCTGTGTGTGCCTGTGTATGCCGGTGTACCATATGCCTGTGTGTGCCGGTGTATGCCTGTGTATGCCAGTGTGTGCCTGTTTATGCCTGTGTATGCCTCTGTATGCCTGTGTATGCCCGTGAATGCCGGTGTATGCCTGTGTATGCCCGTGAATGCCTGTGTATGCCTTTGTATGCCGGTGTATGCCTATATATACCTGTGTATGCCTATGTATGCCTGTGTATGCCGATGTATTCCTGTGTATGCCTATGATTGTGAATGCCTGTGAATACCTGTGTATGCCTGTGTATGACCGTGAATGCCTGTGTATGCCTGTTTATGCCTGTGCATGCCAGTGCATGCCAGTGTATGCCTGTGTATGCCTGTGTACCATATGCCTGTGTGTGCCGGTGTATGCCTGTGTATGCCAGTGTATGCCTGTGTATGCCTGTGTATGCGTGTGTTTGCCTGTGTATTCCTGTGTATGCCTGTGTACCATATGCTTGTGTATTCCTGTGTATGCCTGTGTATGCCTGTGTACCATATGCCTGTGTGTACCGGTGTATGCTTATATATACCTGTGTATGCCTATGTATGCCTGTGTATGCCGGTGTATTCCTGTGTATGCCTATGATTGTGAATGCCTGTTTATACCTGTGTATGCCTGTATATGACCGTGAATGCCTGTGTATGCCTGTGTATTCCTGTGTATGCCTGTGTACCATATGCTTGTGTATGCCTGTGTATGCCCGTTTATGCCTGTGTATTCCTGTGTATGCCCGTGAATGCCTATGTATGCCTGTGTATGCATATGTTTGCCTGTGTATGCCTGTGTATTCCTGTGTACCATATGCCTGTGCGTGCCGGAGTATGCCTGTGTATGCCTGTGTATGCCCGTGTATGCCTGTGTATGCCTGTGTATGCATGTGTATGCCGGTGTATGTAAGTGTATGACTGTGTATGAATGCCTGTGTAAGCATATGTATGCCTGTGTATGCGTTTGTATGCCTGTGTATGCCTGTGTATGCCCGTGAATGCCTGTGTATGCCTGTGTATGCATATGTATGCCTGCGTATGCCAGTGTATGCCTGTGTATGGCTGTGTATGCCTGTGTATTCCTGCGTATGCCTGTGTATGCCTGTGTATGCCTGTGTATTGCTGTGTATGCCTGTGTACCATATGCCTGTGTGTGCCGGTGTATGCCTATTTATACCTGTGTATGCGTGGGTATGCCTGTGTACCATATGCCTGTGTGTGCCGGTGTATGCCTATATATACCTGTGTATGCCTGGGTATGCCTGTGTATACCTGTGTATGCCTGTGTATGCCTGTGTTAAACTGTGTATGCCTGTGTACCATATGCCTGTGTGTGCCGGTGTATGCCTGTGTATGCCTGTGTATGACAGTGTATGCCTGTGTATGCCTGTGTATGCCTGTGTATGCCTGTGTAATGCCTGTGTATGCCTGTGTACCATATGCTTGTGTATTCCTGTGTATTCCTGTGTATGCCTGTGTATGCCTGTGTATTCGTGTGTATGCCTGTGTATGCCTGTGTAATGCCTGTGTATTCCTGTGTATGCCTGTGTACCATATGCTTGTGTATTCCTGTGTATGCCTGTGTATGCCTGTTTATTCCTGTGTATGCCTGTGTACCATATGCCTCTGTGTGCCGGTGTATGCCCATATATACCTGTGTATGCCTATATATGACTGTGTATGCCTGTGTATGATCGTGAATGCCTGTGTATGCCTGTGTATGCCTGTGTATTCCTGTGTATGCCTGTGTATGCCTGTGTATTGCTGTGTATGCCTGTGTACCATATGCCTGTGTGTGCCGGTGTATGCCTATATATACCTGTGTATGCGTGGGTATGCCTGTGTACCATATGCCTGTGTGTGCCGGTGTATGCCTATATATACCTGTGTATGCCTCTGTATGCCTGTGCATGCATATGTATGCCTGTGTATGCCCGTGAATGCCTGTGGCTGCCTGTGTATGCTTGTGTAAGCCTGTTTATGCCTGTGTATGCCTGTTTATGACTGTGTATTCCTGTGTATGCCCGTGAATGCCTGTGTATGCCTGTGTATGCCAGTGTACCATATGCCTGTGTGTGCCGGTGTATGCCTGTGTATGCCTGTGTATTCCTGTGTATGCCTGTGTATGCCTGTGTATGCCTGTGTATGCCTGTGTATGCCTGTGTATGCCTGTGTATGCATATGTATGCCTGTGTATGCCTGTGTGTGTCTGTGTATGTCTGTGTATGGCTGTGTATGGCTGTGTATGTCTGTGTATGCCTGTGTATGCCTGTTTATGCCTGTGTATTCCTGTGTATGAATGTGTATGCCTGTGTATGCCTGTGTATGCCCGTGAATGCCTGTGTGTGCCGGTGTATGCCTGTGTATGCCTGTGTATTCCTGTGTATGCCTGTGTATGCCTGTGTATGCCTGTGTATGCCTGTGTATGCCTGTGTATGCATATGTATGCCTGTGTATGCCTGTGTGTGTCTGTGTATGTCTGTGTATGGCTGTGTATGGCTGTGTATGTCTGTGTATGCCTGTGTATGCCTGTTTATGCCTATGTATTCCTGTGTATGAATGTGTATGCCTGTGTATGCCTGTGTATGCCCGTGAATGCCTGTGTATGCCTGTGTTTGCATATGTATGCCTGTGTATGCCTTTGTATGCCTGTTTACTTGCGTGTATGCCTGTGTATTCCCGTGAATGCCTGTGTATGCCTGTGTATGCCTGTGCATGCCAGTGCATGCCAGTGTATGCCTGTGTATGCCTGTGTACCATATGCCTGTGTGTGCTGGTGTGCCGGTGTATGGCTGTGTATGCCTGTGTATTTCTGTGTATGCCTGTGTATGCCTGTGTATGCCTGTGTATGCCTGTGTATGCCGGTGAATGCATGTGTATGCCAGTGTATGCCTTTGCATGTCTGTGTATGCCTGTGTAGCCCCGTGAATGCCTGTGTATGCCTGTGTGTGCATATGTATGCCTGTGTATGCCTGTGTATGCCAGGGGATGCCAGTGTATGCCTGTGTTTCCCTGTGTATTCCTGTGTATGCCTGTGTATGCCTGTGTATGCCTGTGTATGCCAGTGAATGCATGTGTATGCCAGTGTATGACTGTGTATGCCTGTGTATGCCTGTGTATGCCTGTGTATGCCCGTGAATGTCTGTGTATGCCTGTGTATGCCTGTGTATGCCCGTGAATGCCTGTGTATGCGTGTGTATGCCTGTGCATGCCAGTATATGCCTGTGTACCATATGCCTGTGTGTGCCGGTGTATGCCTGTGTATGCCTGTGTATGCCACTGTATGCCTGTTTATGCCAGTGTATGCCAGTGTATGCCTGTGTTTCCCTGTGTATTCCTGTGTATGCCTGTGTATGCCTGTGTATGCCTGTGTATGCCAGTGAATGCATGTGTATGCCAGTGTATGACTGTGTATTCCTTTGTATGCCTGTGTATGCCTGTGTAATCATATGTAGGCCTGTGTAGGCGTTTGTATGCCTGTGTATGCCTGTGTGTGCCTGTGTATGTCGGTGTATGCCTGTGTATGCCCGTGAATTCCTGTGTATGCCTGTGTATGCCTGTGTATGCCTGTGTATGCCTGTGCATGCCAGTGTATGCCTGTGTACCATATGCCTGTATATGCATATGCCTGTGTATGCTTGTGTATGCCTGTGCATGCGTGTATATGCCTGTGTTTTCCTGTGTATTGCTGTGTATACCTGTGTATGCCTGTGTATGCCTCTGTATGCCTGTGTATGTCTGTGTATGCCTGTGTATGTCTGTGTAATCCTGTGTATGCCCGTGTATGCATGTGAATGCATGTGTATACCTATGTTTGCCTGTGTATGACTGTGTATTCCTGTATATTCCGGTGTATTCCTATGTATTCCTGTGTATGCCTGGGTATGCCTGTGTATGCCTGTGTATGCCTGTGTATGCCTGTGTATGCCTGTGTATTTCTGTGTATTCCCGTGTATGCCTGTGTATGCATGTGAATGCATGTGTATACCTATGTATGCCTGCTTATGCCTGTATATGCCTGTTTTTTTTTTTTTTTTGTATTATGCCTTACGGTAGGAAAATTAAAATCTTCCAAAGATACCGCCTACCGTCCATAGGTGGCATGCACGATTCATAACCCCCTAGTAAAGTTATGCCTACGTACTAAAAACAAAAACCTCCGTATGCTCTTCTGTCCTTTACAAGCTCACCGGGACTGCCAGTCAAGTTATTTCGTCGGTGAGCAGGATGTGGAGCCTGGTTGTACTCCCTTCCTTGTTATGTGGCCTAGCGGCGCACGTCCTTTATCCCTGGTTTCGCTGGGTAGTTTTCCTCCTGCCACCGTATAGGTGTACGTCGCCTGTATTAGCCTTCAGCTCTGTTGGCAATC
Organism: Drosophila ercepeae; assembly: GCA_018150545.1. NCBI lineage: Eukaryota > Metazoa > Arthropoda > Insecta > Diptera > Drosophilidae > Drosophila > Drosophila ercepeae. The sequence continues at coordinate 143,657 of JAECWL010000177.1, read as the reverse complement.
TCGTCGGCTCGGACCCGCTTCATCATATCCTTGATGATGTTGTGTCCCCTCTCCCAAGAGTCGCTGTTCTCCATCATGGCCGCGATCAAGCCGCCAGGGCTGAGCGGGGCACCGATCAGCGCCCTTAGCTGCACCCTCTCCTCCGTGAACCTGGAGCAGTGCATGAGTACATGCTCTGCTGTTTCCTCAGCATCGGGGCAGTGGAGGCATTGAGCTGCCTCTACGTGGTGGAACCGGAGTAGGTATGCCCGAAAGCAACCATGATCCGTGAGGAACTGGGTAAGATGGTAGTCCAGTTTTTTGTGGCGGCAATTGGCCCACGCCGTTAAGTCGGGGATGAGTTGGCAGGACCACCTCCCCCGATGCGATGTTATCCATCTAGTCTGCCACTCTCCCATCAGTCGCTCGTGAGCCTCCAGCCGGGTAGCACCTTCTCGGACCTGACAAATAGGCTTTATCTCCAGGTCGATTGGCGGCAAGCCTGCCAGTGCTAGTGCTGCGTCTCCGCATATGGTCCTGAAGCCTCTAATGAGCCTAAGGGCCACAGACCGTAACGCCGCGCGTGCTCCTTTCAAGTAAGTGCCTTTCTTGGTGGCGTTGCTCCATATTGGAGCAGCATAGAGCAGCGTTGCCTTGGCTACCGCCACCAGTAGTTTCCTTGCCGGGTAATTTGGACCTCCTACATTGGGCATGAGCCTGGACAAGGACGCAGTTGTTATTGCTGCTTTCCTGCTTGCGTAGCTAGCATGCTCCTTGAAAGCTAGCCTGTGGTCTATCATTACTCCCAGGTATTTTAAGGAGTCTTGTGATGCCACCTGTGTCCCGTTGACCGTGATCAGCATTCTTTCCACCTTCTTCCTGCTGTTTAATAGGACAGCCTCGGTCTTGTGTGCCGCAGTTGTTAGGCCGGCTTTCTCTAGCCATTCGGTGGCCATAGTAATTGTCGCGTTGCACTTATCTTCGAGGGCTGCTATCGTCTTGGCCACTGCAGTTATTGCCACATCGTCCGCGAAGCAATGTAGCTCAGCTCCTAAGGGCTTGTTGATGCCCAGGATTCCATCATACATAATGTTCCACAGGATCGGTCCAAGCACAGATCCTTGTGGGACTCCTGCAGAAACACTGTAGCATCTCGGGCCAGCGTCCGTGTCAAACCAAAGGACACGATCCGTGAAGTAGCTTCCAACGACGATCCTGAGGTACTCCGGGATACCCATCCTATGCATGGCGCTGAGGATTACTGGGCATCTGGCGGTGTTGAAGGCGTTCTTCACGTCCAACGTGACGATTGCGCAGTACTCCTTCCTTCCACCCAGCCATCTATCGCCATCAAGAGCGTTCTCGGCGATATTTCTCACCGCCATAAGTGCGTCCAGAGTGCTCCTGCCCTTCCGAAATACGTGCTGCTGCGTACCTAGGCCGTTGCTGCTCTCGGTGATTGCCTCTATTTGAGCATACAGGATGCGCTCGAATAGCTTGCCCACGATGTCCAGTAGGCACAACGGGCGGTAGCTAGTTGCGGCGTGTGCTGATCCCTTGCCTTTCGGCAGCAGAACTAGTTTTTGGCTTTTCCACCTCGTCAGAAAGACCCCGTCCAAGAGAAACTGCTGGAAGGTTTCCCTGAATATATCGGGTCTAGTTACCGCCGCTGCCTTGACGACTGCTCCAGGAATTCCATCCAGGCCAGGAGCTTTGGTGGGCTTGATTCGCTTGGCTGCCTCCACAACGAGGTCTGTAATGCTCGGCAAGTCATAGGGGGGGGGGAGCTACTGCTGTTAGCCGCCATAGTGTGGTCTGCCTTGGGAATAGTTCTGCCACTATGCTAGCCAGAACATCCGGGTCAGTTGGAGTTGCCTCTCTCTTCCTTAGCTTGTTAGCTACGAGTTTGTAGGCAAGTCCCCAGGGTTCTCTATCCACGGTGTCTAGCAGTTCCTTATAGGTCCGCGCTTTGGCTGCCAATATGCCGTGTTTAAACTCTGAGCGTTTGCTTCTGAAAGCCTCCATGAGTTCTGCGTGCTGGGTGCTGCCTCTGGCTCGTTGCGCCCTTCTCCTTGCCCTTAGGCATTCCGAGCGTAGCTTGCTTAAGTTGGCGCTCCACCAGTGCACTGGGGGCTTGCGCTGCTCTTTTTTCCTCCTTGGCATGGTTGCATCACACGTTGCCTCAAGCATCTTCAGGAAGACGGCCGTCATTGAATCTGCGTGTCCAGTTGACACCCGGAGCGAGTCGATTTGGTATGCCAGCATAGCTTCGTCGATCTTCCTCGAGTCCCAGGCTTGCCCGACTGATCTTCTCTGCCGCCTCCAAGTCGTGCCCTTCGGTAGGATGCAGAAGGAAATCAGTGCGTGGTCACTCAGCGTTACAACGTCGTGGACCGTCCAGCTCGCGTTAGCCACTAACCCTCTGCTGATGTGGGTGATGTCGATATAGGACGAACCCCTATCGTTGTTGAACGTTGGTTTGCAGCCGTCGTTCAGCAGTACCAGGTCCAACATAAGCATTGTGTTTATTACTGCTCGGCCTCTGGGATTGGATATCCTGCTGCCCCATTCTTCTGCCCATGCATTGAAGTCGCCCGCGATGATCTTCGGGCCGCGCCCTCTCGCATGGCTGCCCAGCACCTCCATCATCTCCTCGAACTGGTCTGTGGTGTCGCTAGGGGGGGCGTAGCAGCTGTAAAAATGCACTCCTTTTATTTTTGCATATGCTATTCCGCGCATCGGCGAGGCCGCCAATTCCTGTATGTGCAGGTTGCTGCAACACTTGATGGCTGCTTTACCGGTCTCGTCCAATATCATTGTGGGGTTGCCTCGGACAGGGTAATAGGGTTCGCTCAAAAGCATGATGTCTACCTTGCGCTCCGCCGCAGTTTGGGCCAGGAGGCTCTGAGCAGCTGCGCAATGGTTAACATTGAGCTGAACAATCTTAATTTGCTCCTGCATTATGCTGAGACTTTGCTCCTTTAAGGCTGGCTCTGTTTGTCGGGCACGCGAAACAGCCCGTCGGGTGGTTTTTGTCCACTTCGTCGCTGCATACTAGGCACTTTGGTGGTGCAACACATCCCCTTGCCTTGTGTCCTCGTTCGCCGCATCGCAGGCAGCAGTCTGATCGGTCGATCGCCTTGCAGGTCGTTGCTTGATGCCCGTAGCCCAGGCACTTGTAACATATCGTGGGCCGGACGTCCTGGATGATGCGGCACCTTGACCACCCCACGGTTACCGTGCCCTTCTTTAAGACCGTGATCGCATCATTCGCGTTCATCAGGACAGAGGCTATCTGAGTCCCATCCCGCATCCTACGTAGTTCTTTGATATCCTCTGGTTTCAGCTGGATGCCTTGAAATTGGGAGACCAGGCAGCTGTGGAGATCTTCCGCTGTCGTGGCCTCGTCCAATCCACTGCAGGATAGTGCTATTCGATGAGTTCCCGTGCGTACCGAAGCCATGTCCTTTAGCGTTGCTTCCAGCTCGGTCTTAAATTTGGGACGCTGTCTGAGACTTTTCCCTCTACTTCCAGCAGTAGTTCCCCTTGCTGAGTTCTGCGGACTTTGCGAACATGTTTGCCCAGTTCGCTGAGGTTCGTGTTCGCTTTCAGTTTCCGGAGCATTTCCGCATACGAGGCCTATCCCGTCTTCTTTAATATAAGTGCCTCCGGCTTCTTCCTCAGGCGATTAGGCTGAACTTTTTTCCACTCGCCTCCAGTGCTAGCCTCCTTGGCGACGGATGCATAGCTGCGCGGCTTGGACGCGTTTTCTTTGGGTTTGGCTTTGCCCTCTGAGCTCACCGCGGGGTAGTTGCCATGCTTGGGTGCCTGTGCTTTAGGCTCCTGGACTTTGGGCATCTGTCCCTTTGGAAGTTCCCTTGCTGGTGTAGCCTTTTTTTCCAGGCTTTTGGCGCTCGGTTTGGGTAGAAGCGGTCGTAGAAAGATTCTCTTTAGCGCCGCCTTCGTGAAGCTCGATGGCCCTGTTGCTGAGAGCCGAGAGTTCCAGAAGTACGCTCTTGTCCTCTATGACTACATGGCGCCGAATTTCGAACGCGGATAGTATCGCGTTAATTGTATTTCCCATCCTAGCGAGAATGCTCCGCAAGTCTTCATTTTGGAATCCCGCGGCGAAGTCCAAAGGCCTTATAGGCGATCCCGTTGGTGATTTCCTTCCTTTTTTGTTCGACGGCACGCTGATAACGTCCTTTGCCTTCGGGTTGCTCGTATTAGTATCGCTGCTGGCTACAGGGGCCGAGTTGTCCAGCTCTGCCGCACTGCGGGGGCTAGTCGGAGCGACGGCACGCTGATAACGTCCTTTGCCTTCGGTTTGCTCGTATTAGTATCGCTGCTGGCTACAGGGGCCGAGTTGCCCAGCTCTGCCGCACTGCGGGGGCTAGTCGGTATATCCTCCAGCACTACCGCCGGCGCAGGGGTTCCGGCGTCCTGCACCGCGATTCCTCCTCCTTTTCTTGGGGACCTTGACATTCTGGAGCTCCTCCTGAATGGGTCATCACCGGTGGGGGCGGGGCCCCCCGCTGCACCGACAATTTAGTTCCCGATCACTAGATCTGGCAGCACTGTTGGTCCGCGATGAGTTGTCAGATCCACCGGCTGATTTAACAGGTGGGCCGCAAATAGTGCAATCGGAAAAGAAAAAAGTGAGAAATTGTATTTCGACCTTTTTAACACACTTGCTTAACACACACGTTCCCACGGTGTGGCTCTGTGCAATTTAGGCTTGTTCCAGCTGGGCTGTCTCCGTTTTTTATGGTTTTTTTGCGCTGCTCATGTTAAACACGTCTGTATTGATCAGAATCTCAAGAGAATCTCCATATATATATATGCGTGTGTGTGTTTGTGTATGTCTGTGTATGCCTGTGTATGTCTGTGTATGAGTGTGTATGCCTGTGTATGCCTGTGTATGCCTGTGTATGCCTGTGTATGCCTGTGTATGCCTGTGTATGCCTGTGTATGCACGTGAATGCCTGGGTATGCCTGTGTATGCCTGTGTATGCCTGTGCATGCCAGTGCATGCCAGTGTATGCCTGTGTACCATATGCCTGTGTGTGCCGGTGTATGGCTGTGTATGCCCGTGAATGTCTGTGTATGCCTGTGTATGCCTGTATATGCTCGTGAATGCCTGTGTATGCCTGTGCATGCCAGTATATGCCTGTGTACCATATGCCTGTCTGTGCCGGTGTATGCCTGTGTATGCCTGTGTATGCCTGTGTATGCCAGTGTATGCCTGTGTATGTCTGTGTATGCCTGTGTAATCATATGTAGGCCTGTGTATGCGTTTGTATGCCTGTGTTTGCCTGTGTGTGCCTGTGTATGCCTGTGTATGCCTGTGTATGCCTGTGTAGGCCCGTGAATGCCTGTGTGTGCATATGTATGCCTGTGTATGCCTTTGTATGCCTGTGTATGCCTGTGTATGCCTGTGTATGCCAGTGTATGCCTGTGTTTCCCTGTGTATTCCTGTGTAAGCCTGTGTATGCCTGTGTATGCCAGTGAATGCATGTGTATGCCAGTGTATGACTGTGTATGCCTTTGCATGCCTGTGTATGCCTGTGTATGCCTGTGTATGCCTGTGTATGCCTGTGTTTGCCTGTGTATGCCTGGGGAGGCCCGTGAATGCCTGTGTATGCATATGTATGCATGTGTATGCCTTTGTATGCCTGTGTATGCCTGTGTGTGCCTGTGTATGTCTGTGTATGCCTGTGTATGCCTGTGTATGCCCGTGAATGTCTGTGTATGCATGTGTATGCCTGTATATGCTCGTGAATGCCTATGTATGCCTGTGCATGCCAGTATATGCCCGTGTACCATATGCCTGTGTGTGCCGGTGTATGCCTGTGTATGCCTGTGTATGCCTGTGTATGCCAGTGTATGCCTGTGTTTCCCTGTGTATTCCTGTGTATGCCTGTGTATGCCTGTGTATGCATGTGTATGCCTGAGTATGACTGTGTATGCCTGTGTAATCATATGTAGGCCTGTGTATGCGTTTGTATGCCTGTGTTTGCCTGTGTGTGCCTGCGTATGTCTGTGCATGCCTGTGTATGCCTGTGTATGCCCGTGAATGCCTGTGTAATCATATGTAGGCATGTGTATGCGTTTGTATGCCTGTGTTTGCCTGTGTGTGCCTGTGTATGTCTGTGTATGCCTGTGTATGCCCGTGAATTCCTGTGTATGCCTGTGTATGCCTGTGTATGCCTGTGTATGCCTGTGTATGCCTGTGTATGCCTGTGCATGCCAGTGTATGCCTGTGTACCATATGCCTGTGTTCGCCTGTGTATGCCTGTGTATGCATATGTTTGCCTGCGTATGCCTGTGTATGCTTGTGTATGCCTGTGCATGCGTGTATATGCCTGTGTTTTCCTGTGTATTCCTATGTATACCTGTGTATGCCTGTGTATGCCTGTGTATGACTGTGTATTCCTGTGTATTCCGGTGAATTCCTGTGTATTCCTGTGTATGCCTGTTTATGCCTATGTATGCCTGTGTATGCCTGTGTATGTCTGTGTATGCCTGTGTATGTCTGTGTATTCCTGTGTATGCCTGGGTATGTCGTCTATGTCTGGGTATGTCGTGTATGCCTGTGTAATCCTGTGTATGCCCGTGTATGCATGCGAATACATGTGTATACCTTGGTATGCCTGTGTATGACTGTGTCTTCCTGTGTATTCCGGTGTATTCCTGTGTATTCCTGTGTATGCCTGTTTATGCCTATGTATGCCTGTGTATGCTTGGGTGTGCGTCTGTATGCCTGTGTATGCCTGTGTATTCTCGTGTATGCCTGTGTATGCATGTGAATGCATGTGTATACCTATGTATGCCTGTTTATGCCTGTATATGCCTGTGTATTCCTGTGTATGCCTGTGTATGCCTGTGTATGTCTGTGTATGTCTGTGTATGTCTGTGTATGCCTGTGTATGTCTGTGTATTCCTGTGTATTCCGGTGTATTCCTGTGTATTCCTGTGTATGCCTGTTTATGCCTATGTATGCCTATGTATGCCTGTGTATGTCTGTGTATGCCTGTGTATGTCTGTGTATTCCTGTGTATGCCTGGGTATGTCGCCTATGTCTGGGTATGTCGTGTATGCCTGTGTAATCCTGTGTATGCCCGTGTATGCATGTGAATGCATGTGTATACCTATGTATGCCTGGGTATGCCAGTGCATGCCAGTGTATGCCTGTGTACCATTTGCCTGTGTGTGCCGGTGTATGCCTGTGTATGCCTGTGTATGCCTGTGTATGCCTGTGTATGCCTGTGTATTCCTGTGTATGCCGGTGTACCATATGCTTGAGTATGCCTGTGTATTCCTGTGTATGCCTGTGTACGCCTTTGTATTCCTGTGTATGCTTGTGTATGCCTGTGTACCATATGCCTGTGTGTGCCGGTGTATGCCTATATATACTTGTGTATGCCTATATATGCCTGTGTATGCCGGTGTATGCAAGTGTATGACTGTGTATGCATGTGTATGCCTGTGTATGCCTGTGTATGCCTGTGTATGCCTGTGTATACCTGTGTATGCCCGTAAATGCCTGTGTATGCCTGTGTAAGCATATGTATGCCTGTGTATGCGTTTGTATGCCTGTGTGTGCCTGTGTATGCCTGTGTTCGCCTGTGTATGATTGTGAATGTCTGTGTATACCTGTGTATGCCTGAGTATGCCTGTATATACTTGTGTATGCCCGTGTACCATATGCATGTGTATGCCTGTGTATGCCTGTGTATTCCTGTGTATGCCTGTGTATGCCTGTGTATGCCGGTGAATGCATGTGTATGCCAGTGTATGACAGTGTATGCCTTTGCATGCCTGTGTATGCTTGTGTATGCCTGTGTATGCCTGTAAAGGCCCGTGAATGCCTGTGTATGCCTGTGTGCGCATATGTATTCCTGTGTATGCCTGTGTATGCCTGTTTATGTTCGTGTATGCCTGTGTATTCCTGTGTATGCCTGTGTGCCATATGCTTGTGTATGCCTGTATATTCCTGTGTGTGCCTGTGTGTGCCTGTGTATGTCTGTGTATGCCTGTGTATGCCTGTGTATACCTGTGTATGCCCGTAAATGCCTGTGTATGCCTGTGTAAGCATATGTATGCCTGTGTATGCGTTTGTATGCCTGTGTGTGCCTGTGTATGCCTGTGTTAAACTGTGTATGCCCGTGAATGCCTGTGTATGCCTGTGCATGCATATGTATGCCTGTGTGTGCCCGTGAATGCCTATGTATGCTTGTGTAAGCCTGTGTATGCCTCTGTATGCATGTGTATGCCTGTGTATGCCTGTTAATGACTGTGCATGCCTCTGTATGCCAGTGTATGCCCGTGTATGCCCGTGTATGCCTGTGTATGCCTGTGTATGCCTGTGTACGCCCGTGAATGCCTATGTGTGGCTGTGTACCATATGCCTGTGTGTGCCGGTGTATGCCTGTGTATGCCTGTGTATGCCTGTGTATGCCTGTGTATGCCAGTGTTTGCCTGTGTACGCCTGTGTATGCCTGTGTATGACTGTGTATGCCTGTGTATGCCCGTGAATGCCTGTGTATGCCTGTGTATGCATATGTATGCCTGTGTATGCCTTTGTATGCCTGTGTATGCCTGTGTGTGCCTGTGTATGTCTGTGTATGCCTGTGTATGCCTGTGTATGCCTGTGTATGCCTGTGTATGCCTGTGTATGCCAGTGATTCCTGTGTATTCCTGTGTATGCCTGTTTATGTTCGTGTATGCCTGTGTATGCCCGTAAATGCCTGTGTATGCCTGTGTATGCCTGTGCATGCCAGTGTATGCCTGTGTATGCCTGAGTACCATATACCTGTGTGTGCCCGTGTATGCTTGTGTATGCCTGTGTAAGCCTGTGTATGCTTGTGTATCCATATGTACGCCTGTGTATGCCTGTGTATGCCTGTAAATGCCTGTGTATGCCTGTGTATGCATATGTAAGCCTGTGTATGCCTGTGTTCGCCTGTGTATGATTGTGTATGCCATGAATGCCTGTGTATACCTGTGTATGCATATGTATGCCTGTGAATGCATGTGTATGCCTGTGTAGGCCTATATATACCTGTGTATGCCTGTGTATGTCTGTGTATGCCTGTATATACTTGTGTATGCCCGTGTACCATATGCATGTGTATGCCTGTGTATGCCTGTGTATTCCTGTGTATGCCTGTGTATGCCTGTGTATGCCGGTGAATGCATGTGTATGCCAGTGTATGACAGTGTATGCCTTTGCATGCCTGTGTATGCTTGTGTATGCCTGTGTATGCCTGTAAAGGCCCGTGAATGCCTGTGTATGCCTGTGTGCGCATATGTATTCCTGTGTATGCCTGTGTATGCCTGTTTATGTTCGTGTATGCCTGTGTATTCCTGTGTATGCCTGTGTGCCATATGCTTGTGTATGCCTGTATATTCCTGTGTGTGCCTGTGTGTGCCTGTGTATGTCTGTGTATGCCTGTGTATGCCGGTGTATGCCTGTGTATGCCAGTGTATGCCTGTGTATGCCTGTGTATGCCCGTGAATGCCTGTGTATGCCTGTGTATGCATATGTATGCCCGTGTATGCCTTTGTATGCCTGTGTATGCCTGTGTATGCCTGAGTATGCCCGTGAATGCCTGTGTATGCCTGTGTATGCCTGTGTATGCCGGTGTATGCCAGTGTATGCCTGTGTATGCCTGTGTATGCCCGTGAATGCCTGTGTATGCCTGTGTATGCCTGTGTATGCATATGTATGCCCGTGTATGCCTTTGTATGCCTGTGTATGCCTGTGTATGCCTGTGTATGCCCGTGAATGCCTGTGTATGCCTGTGTAAGCATATGTATTCCTGTGTATTCCTGTGTATGCCCGTGTATGCCTGTGTATGCCTGTGTATTCCTGTGTATGCCTGTGTATGCCTGTGTATTCCTGTGTATGCCTGTGTATGCCCGTGTACCATATGCTTGTGTATGCTTGTGTATTCCTGTGTATGCCTGTGTACCATATGCTTGTGTATGCCTGTATATTCCTGTGTATGCCGGTGTATGCCTGTGTATGCCAGTGTATGCCTGTGTATGCCAGTGTATGCTAGTGTATGGCAGTGTATGCCTGTGTATGCCTGTGTATGCCCGTGAATGCCTGTGTATGCCTGTGTAAGCATATGTATGACTGTGTATTCCTGTGTATGCCTGTGTATGCCTGTGTATGCCTGTGTATTCCTGTGTATGCATATGTAAGCCTGTGTACGCCTGTGTTCGCCTGTGTATGATTATGTATGCCATGAATTATGTATGCCATATGTTTGTGTATGCCTGTGTATGCCTGTGTATTCCTGTGTATTCCTGTGTATGCCTGTGTATGCCTGTAAATGCCTGTGTATGCCGGTGAATGCATGTGTATGCCAGTGTATGACAGTGTATGCCTCTGCATGCCTGTGTATGCCTGTGTATGCCTGTGCATGCCAGTGCATGCCAGTGTATGCCTGTGTACCATATGCCTCTGTGTGCCGGTGTATGGCTGTGTATGCCTGTGCATGCCAGTGTATGCCTGTGTATGCCTGTGTATTCCTGTGTATGCCTATGTAGGCCCGTGAATGCCTGTGTGCGCATATGAATTCCTGTGTATGCCTGTGTATGCCTGTTTATGTTCGTGTATGCCTGTGTATTCCTGTGTATGCCTGTGTACCATAGGCTTGTGTATGCCTGTATATTCCTGTGTATGCCTGTGTGTGCCTGTGTATGTCTGTGTATTCCTGTGTATAGCTGTGTATGCCTGTGTATGCCTGTAAATGCCTGTGTATGCCGGTGAATGCATGTGTATGCCAGTGTATGACAGTGTATGCCTTTGCATGCCTGTGTATGCCTGTGTATGCCCGTGAATGCCTGTGTATGCCTGTGTATTCCTGTGTATAGCTGTGTATGCCTGTGTATGCCTGTAAATGCCTGTGTATGCCGGTGAATGCATGTGTATGCCAGTGTATGACAGTGTATGCCTTTGCATGCCTGTGTATACCTGTGTATGCCCGTGAATGCCTGTGTATGCCTGTGTATGCCTGTGTATGCATATGTATGCCTGTGTATGCCTTTGTATGCCTGTGTATGCCTGTGTATGCCTATGTATGCCAGTGTATGCCAGTGTATAGTATGCCTGTATATACCTGTGTATGCCCGTGTATCATATGCTTGTGTATGCCTGTGTATGCCTGTGTATTCCTGTGTATGCCTGTGTATGCCTGTAAATGCCTGTGTATGCCGGTGAATGCATGTGTATGCCAGTGTATGACAGTGTATGCCTTTGCATGCCTGTGTATGCCTGTGTATGCCTGTGTATGCCTGTGTATGCCTGTGTAGGCCCGTGAATGCCTGTGTATGCCTGTGTATGCCTGTGTGCGCATATGTTTCATGTGTATGCCTGTTTATGTTCGTGTATGCCTGTGTATTCCTGTGTATGCCTGTGTACCATATGCTGGTGTATGCCTGTATATTCCTGTGTATGCCGGTGTGTGCCAGTGTATGTCTGTGTATGCCTGTGTATGCCGGTGTATGCCTGTGTATGCCAGTGTATGCCTGTGTATGCCAGTGTATGCCAGTGTATGCCAGTGTATGCCTGTGTATGCCTGTGTATGCCCGTGAATGCCTGTGTATGCCTGTATATACCTGTGTATGCCCGTTATGATACACGGGTATTGCTTGTGTATGCCTGTGTATGCCTGTGTATGCCTGTGTATTCCTGTGTATGCCTGTGTATACCTGTAAATGCCTGTGTATGCCGGTGAATGCATGTGTATGCCAGTGTATGCCTTTGCATGCCTGTGTATGCCTGTGTATGCCTGTGTATGCCTGTGTAGGCCCGTGAATGCCTGTGTGCGCATATGTTTCTTGTGTATGCCTGTTTATGTTCGTGTATGCCTGTGTATTCCTGTGTATGCCTGTGTACCATATGCTTGTGTATGCTTGTATATTCCTGTGTATGCCTGTGTGTGCCTGTGTATGTCTGTGTATGCCTGTGTATGCCGGTGTATGCCTGTGTATGTCAGTGTATGCCTGTGTATGCCAGTGTATGCCAGTGTATGCCAGTGTATGCCAGTGTATGCCTGTGTATGCCTGTGTAGGACTGTGTATGCCTGTGTATGCCTGTGTATGCCTGTGTATGCCTGTGTATGCATATGTATGCCCGTGTATGCCTTTGTATGCCTTTGTATGCCTGTGTATGCCTGTGTATGCCCGTGAATGCCTGTGTATGCCTGTGTAAGCATATGTATTTCTGTGCGTATGTATTCCTGTGTATGCCTGTGTACCATATGCTTGTGTATGCCTGTATATTCCTGTGTATGCCGGTGTGTGCCAGTGTATGTCTGTGTATGCCTGTGTATGCCGGTGTATGCCTGTGTATGCCAGTGTATGCCTGTGTATGCCAGTGTATGCCAGTGTATGCCAGTGTATGCCTGTGTATGCCTGTGTATGCCCGTGAATGCCTGTGTATGCCTGTATATACCTGTGTATACCCGTTATGATACACGGGTATTGCTTGTGTATGCCTGTGTATGCCTGTGTATTCCTGTGTATGCCTGTGTATGCCTGTAAATGCCTGTGTATGCCGGTGAATGCATGTGTATGCCAGTGTATGCCTTTGCATGCCTGTGTATGCCTGTGTATGCCTGTGTATGCCTGTGTATGCCTGTGTAGGCCCGTGAATGCCTGTGTGCGCATATGTTTCTTGTGTATGCCTGTTTATGTTCGTGTATGCCTGTGTATTCCTGTGTATGCCTGTGTACCATATGCTTGTGTATGCCTGTATATTCCTGTGTATGCCTGTGTGTGCCTGTGTATGTCTGTGTATGCCTGTGTATGCCGGTGTATGCCTGTGTATGTCAGTGTATGCCAGTGTATGCCAGTGTATGCCTGTGTATGCCTGTGTATGCCTGTGTATGCCTGTGTATGCCTGTGTATGCCTGTGTATGCATATGTATGCCCGTGTATGCCTTTGTATGCCTGTGTATGCCTGTGTATTCCTGTGTATGCCTGTGTATGCCTGTGTATTCCTGTGTATGCCTGTGTATGCCCGTGTACCATATGCTTGTGTATGCCTGTGCATTCCTGTGTATGCCTGTGTACCATATGCTTGTGTATGCCTGTATATTCCTGTGTATGCCTGTGTGTGCCTGTGTATGTCTGTGTATGCCTGTGTATGCCGGTGTATGCCTGTGTATGCCAGTGTATGCCTGTGTATGCTAGTGTATGCCAGTGTATGGCAGTGTATGCCTGTGTATGCCTGTGTATGCCCGTGAATGCCTGTGTATGCCTGTGTAAGCATATGTATGCCTGTGTATTCCTGTGTATGCCTGTGTATGCCTCTGTATTCCTGTGTATGCCTGTGTATGCCTGTGTATTCCTGTGTTTGCCTGTGTATGCCTGTAAATGCCTGTGTATGCCTGTGTATGCCTGTGTATGCATATGTAAGCCTGTGTATGCCTGTGTTCGCCTGTGTATGATTGTGTATGCCATGAATGCCTGTGTATACCCGTGTATGCATATGTATGCCTGTGAATGCCTGTATATACCTGTGTATGCCCGTGTACCATATGCTTGTGTATGCCTGTGTATTCCTGAGTATTCCTGAGTATGCCTGTGTATGCCTGTAAATGCCTGTGTATGCCGGTGAATGTATGTGTATGCCAGTGTATGACAGTGTATACCTTTGCATGCCTGTGTATGCCTGTGTATGCCTGTGCATGCCAGTGCATGCCAGTGTATGCCTGTGTACCATATGCCTCTGTGTGCCGGTGTATGGCTGTGTATGCCTGTGCATGCCAGTGTATGCCTGTGTATGCCTGTGTATTCCTGTGTATGCCTGTGTAGGCCCGTGAATGCCTGTGTACGCATATGAATTCCTGTGTATGCCTGTGTATGCCTGTTTATGTTCGTGTATGCCTGTGTATTCCTGTGTATGCCTGTGTACCATATGCTTGTGTATGCCTGTATATTCCTGTGTATGCCTGTGTGTGCCTGTGTGTGCCTGTGTATGACTGTGTATGCCTGTGTATGCCGGTGTATGCCTGTGTATGCCAGTGTATGCCTGTGTATGCCAGTGTATGCCAGTGTATGCCAGTGTATGCCAGTGTATGCCTGTGTATGCCTGTGTATGCCCGTGAATGCCTGTGTATGCCTGTATATGCCTGTGTATGCCCGTGTATCATATGCTTGTGTATGCCTGTGTATGCCTGTGTATTCCTGTGTATGCCTGTGTATGCCTGTAAATGCCTGTGTATGCCGGTGAATGCATGTGTATGCCAGTGTATGCCTTTGCATGCCTGTGTATGCCTGTGTATGTCTGTGTATGCCTGTGTATGCGGGTGTATGCCAGTGTATGCCTGTGTATGTCAGTGTAAGCCTGTGTATGCCAGTGTATGCCAGTGTATGCCAGTGTATGCCTGTGTATGCCTGTGTATGCCTGTGTATGCCCGTGAATGTCTGTGTATGCCTGTGTATGCATATGTATGCCCGTGTATGCCTTTGTATGCCTGTGTATGCCTGTGTATGCCTGTGTATGCCTGTGTATGCCCGTGAATGCCTGTGTATTCCTGTGTATACCTGTGTATGCCTGTAAATGCCTGTGTATGCCTGTGTATGCATATGTAAGCCTGTGTATGCCTGTGTTCGCCTGTGTATGATTGTGTATGCCATGAATGCCTGTGTATACCTGTGTATTAGAGGGCTGCATGAGACCATTCACTTTTGTTTGCATTTAGAGTACCCATTCGTTTTACTATGTATTCAGAATACATGTATTCTGTTGGTCGGGTTCTCTTTGCATTCACTTCGTATGTGTTCGGACTTTTAGGCACCCGATCGAAATGAATTGAAAAAATTCGTTCGAAGTCGGAATGAAGCCCATAAATTTTGAGTAGGTATTCAGAGTATTCTGAGTATTCTGAGTATTCAGAATACTTTGTGTTGTCATTGTGTAAAATGAGTTCGGACAGTGCGGAAGTAAGTCTAAGTTTGCAATGGGTTTGTGTATTATTATGTGCGTGTGCGTCTTATTTAATAATATTGTAGCATTTGTCTAAAATGAATATATATGTAAATTATTTAGCGATCTTGTCAAATTGTCCATTTGTTTAATAACAGACAAACGTTATGCCATTTCTTTAAATTCATAAAATATTAATAAAACTGTGTTTAATATAATGTATTATCAGTTACGTAATAATAAATAATAATATAAAAACACAAATTCAGCATAGCATAACTGCGTTTTATTGAAACTCACACACTATTACTTAGTATGCTCAGTATACTCAGTAATACACTCATGCAGTAATACTCTACGCAGTGCGTAATACGCAAACGAGTCATTCGAATCACCCATTCACTTTACTCGGAATTCACTTCATTCGTTTCAGAGTGTGACGTTTGAATTGAATGAAAAGAAGTCGGGCAACGAGTGAAGACAAATTCACGATCATTTGCCAACGCGCCGACTTCACTTCATTCGTTTCAACACGATTGTCTCATTGAATGGTTTGAATGGTCTCATGCAGCCCTCTACTGTGTATGCATATGTATGCCTGTGTATGCCCGTGTACCATATGCTTGTGTATGCCTGTGTATGACTGTGTATTCCTGTGTATGCCTGTATATGCCTGTAAATGCCTGTTTATGCCGGTGAATGCATGTGTATGCCAGTGTATGACAGTGTATGCCTTTGCATGCCTGTGTAAGCCTGTGTATGCCCGTGAATGCCTGTGTATGCCTGTGCATGCCTGTGTATGTCTGTGTATGCCTGTATATACCTGTGTACCATATGCTTGTGTATGCCTGTGTATGCCTGTGTATTCCTGTGTATGCCTGTATATGCCTGTGTATGCCCGTGAATGCCTGTGTATGCCGGTGTATGCCTGTGTATGCCTGTGTATGTCTGTGTACCATATGCTTGTGTATGCCTGTGTATGCCTGTGTATGCCTGTGTATTCCTGTGTATGCCTGTGTATGCCTGTAAATGCCTGTGTATGCCGGTGAATGCATGTGTATGCCAGTGTATGACAGTGTATGCCTTTGCATGCCTGTGTATGCCTGTGTATGCCCGTGAATGCCTGTGTATGCCTGTGTATGCCGGTGTATGCCTGTGTATGCCTGTGTATGCCTGTGTATGCCTGTGTATTCCTGTTTATGTTCGTGTATGCCTGTGTATGCCTGTGTGTGCCTTTGTATGCCTATGTATGCCTGTGTATGCCAGTGTATGCCTGTGTATGCCTGTGTATTCCTGTTTATGTTCGTGTATGCCTGTGTATGCCCGTGAATGCCTGTGTATGCCTGTGTATACCTGTGTATGCCTGTGTATGCCTGTGCATGCCAGTGCATGCCAGTGTATGCCTGTGTACCATATGCCTGTGTGTGCCGGTGTATTGCTGTGTATGCCTGTGCATGCTAGTGTATGCCTGTGTATGCCTGTGTATTCCTGTGTATGCCTGTGTAGGCCCGTGAATGCCTGTGTATGCCTGTGTGCGCATAGGTATTCCTGTGTATGCCTGTTTATGTTCGTGTATGCCTGTGTATTCCTGTGTATGCCTGTGTACCATATGCTTGTGTATGCCTGTGTATTCCTGTGTATGCCTGTGTATGCCTGTGTATGCCTGTAAATGCCTGTTTATGCCGGTGAATGCATGTGTATGCCAGTGTATGACAGTGTATGCCTTTGCATGCCTGTGTATGCCTGTGTATGCCTGTGTATGCATATGTATGCCTGTGTATGCCTTTGTATGCCTGTGTATGCCTATGTATGCCTGTGTATGCCAGTGTTTACCTGTGTATGCTTGTGTATCCCTGTTATGACTGTGTACGCCTATATATTCCTGTGTATGCCTGTGGACCATATGCTTGTGTATGCCTGTATATTCCTGTGTATGCCTGTGTGTGCCTGTGTAGGTCTTTGTATGCCTGTGTATGCCGGTGTATGCCTGTGTATGCCAGTGTATGCCTGTGTATGCCAGTGTATGCCAGTGCATTTTATTTTTTTTTATACCCTTGAAAAAGGGTATTATAATTTTGTCCAGAAATGTGTAACGCATTAAAGGAAGCATCTCCGACCCCACAAAGTATATATATTCTTGATCAGCATCAACAGCCGAGTCGATATAGCCATGTCCGTCTGTCCGTCTGTTTCTATGCAAAAAATAGACAGTAGTTTTAAAGCTAGCGTTTTGAAATTTTTACCAGACCAATATTTTTGTTGCACGCAGATCAAGTTGAAGAATCGGTCGGATCGGACCACTATATCATATAGCTGCCATACAAACGACCGATATGAAAACAAGTCTTTGTATGGGAAACTTTTTCGTTTTCCAAGCTATTGCAACTGAATTTCACATTTATTTATTTGACATAGCCACCCATAATTTGTAAAAGTTTGGTCCTGATCGGACCACTATATCATATAGGTGCCATACAAACGACCGATATGAAAACAAGTCTTTGTATGGAAAACTTTTTTGTTTTCAAACCTATTGCAACCGAATTCAACATTTATTCATTTCACATAGCCATACATAATTTTTAAAAGTTTGATTCGGATCGGATCACTATATCATATAGCTGCGATACAAACGACCGATATGAAAACAAGTCTTTGTATGGAAAACTTTTTTGTTTTCCAAGCTATTGCAACCGAATTTAACGTTTATTCACTTGCTATAGCCATACACGATTTGTAAAAGTTTGGTCCGGATCGGACATCTATATCATATAGCTGCCATACAAACGATCGATATGAAAACAAGTCTTTGTATGGAAAACTTTTTTGTTTTCAAGGGTATACCATCTTCGGCAAGCCGAAGATAACTTTTCTCACTTGTTTTATTATGCCTTACGGTAGGAAAATTAAAATCTTCCAAAGATACCACCTACCGTCCATAGGTGGCATGCACGATTCATACCCCCCTAGTATAGATTATGCCTACGTACTAAAAACAAAAACCTCCGTATGCTCTACTGTCCTTTACAAGCTCACCGGGACTGCCAGTCAAGTTATTTCGTCGGTGAGCAGGATGTAAAGCCTGGTTGTACTCCCTTCCTTGTTATATGGCCTAGAGGCGCACGTCCTTCATCCCTGGTTTCGCTGGGTAGTTTTCCTCCTGCCTCCGTATACATCTATACGGATCTATACGGATACGGATCTATACGTCGCCTGTATTAGCCTTCAGTTCTGTTGGTCATTTCGTCGGCTCGGTCCCGCTTCATCATATCCCTGATGATGTTATGTCCCCGCTCCCACGAGTCGCTGTTCTCCATCATGGCCGCGACCAAGCCGCCAGGGCTGAGCGGGGCACCGATCAGCGCTATTAGCTGCACCCTCTCATCCGTGAACCTGGAGCAGTGCATGAGTACATGCTCTGCTGTTTCCTCAGCATCGGGGCAGTGGAGGCATTGAGCTGCCTCTACGTGGTGGAACCGGAGTAGGTACGCCCGGAAGCAACCATTTTCCGTGAGGAACTGGGTAAGATAGTAGTCCAGTTTTTTGTGGCGGCAGTTGGCCCACGCCGTTAAATCGGGGATGAGTTGGTAGGTCCACCTCCCCCGTTGCGATGTTATCCAACTGGTCTGCCACTCTCCCATCAGTCGCTCGTGAGCCTCCAGCCGGGTAGTACCTTCTCGGACCTGACAAATAGCCTTTATCTCCAGGTCGATTGGCGGCAAGCCTGCCAGTGCTAGTGCTGCGTCTCCAGATATGGTCCTGAAGCCTCTAATGAGCCACTCGTGCTCCTTTCAAGTAAGTGCTTTTTTTGGTGGCGTTACTCCATATTGGTGCAGCATAGAGCAGCGTTGCCTTGGCTACCGCCACCAGTAGTTTCCTTGCCGGGTAATTTGGACCTCCTACATTGGGCATGAGCCTGAACAAGGACGCAGTTGTTATTGCTGCTTTCCTGCTTGCGTAGCTAGCATGGTCCTTAAAAGCTAGCCTGTGGTCAATCATTACTCTCAGGTATTTTAAGGAGTCTTGTGATGCCACCTATGTCCCGTTGACCGTGATCAGCATTATTTCCACCTTCTTCCTGCTCCTTTTTTTTTTTTTTTTTTTTTTTTATTAATTTCCTTTAAATTACATTCTGTTTTTTTAAAGAATAACAATGAGTAATGGTTGAAGAATGGAAAAAAAAGGTAGCGGCCCTTCCCATTGCAAGGATACGCTAATACTTTAATAGTTAACTAATAATTACTAATAATTTAATTCTGTTGGAGTTTTTCGTTTTAATCTTCTCGGTTCCAGCTCTCTCATCGGTATTTGTCTCAGGTTTGGGTTTTGGTGGTTTAGTAGTTGATTTGTGTGTTTTTTGCTGCTTTTTTTAATAGTTTCGTTGACTGTCTCTATGTTTAAGTCTTTATGGATATCTTCATTTCTAATATACCATTCGGCATTTGTCATTGTTCTGAGCATTTTCGATTGTGTTCGTTGAATTTGCTGTAAGTGAGATTTACTGGCAGTTCCCCAGATTTCTATTCCATACGTCCATATTGGTTTTATTATCGCCTTGTATATTGCTATTTTGTAATGTAATTTTAGTTTTGAGTGTTTTCCTATTAGCCAGTTTAGTTGTCGAAATTTGTTTTTTATTTCATTTCGTTTGTTTAGGATGTGCTGCTTCCATGTCAGTTTTGCGTCAATGGTTAGTCCAAGGTACTTGGCATATGGGCGTAGCAATATTTGATTGTCGTGGATTTTAATAGCGAGGTTTTTGGGTTGTCGTTTTGTGTATATTACTTGTTGAGTTTTGTCTTTATTTATCTCGATGCCCCAACTCTCGAACCAGGATACTGTTTGTGTCATGATTTGTTGTAAGGTACTTGCAGCTGTTTTTTCACACGCGCTTGACGACATTAATACAGTATCATCTGCGAACGTAGCAATCATTGATCCAGGGATAGTTGGCGCTGGAATATCGGAGGTGTAAATCAGGTATAAGATGGGTCCAAGCACACTACCTTGGGGAACACCCGCTGTCACTGGCATAACATTTGAGCATTCATTGTCATATTTGATATAGAAATATCTGTCCGTTATATAGCTTTGTAGGATGGTATATAAGTTGTCTGGTAGTATATTTCTTAGCTTATGCAGCAGTCCTTTGTGCCATACCTTGTCAAATGCTTTAGCAATGTCCAGGTACACAGCATAGCAAAACTTCTTTTGTCAAAATCCTCTGTTATTTTATTAATTACTCGATGGACCTGTTGGACGGTCGAGTGCTGCTTCCGAAAGCCGAATTGGTGCGGAGGTATTATATTTTTTTGTGTCAGGGTTGGCTCGATTCTATTTAATAGGACTTTTTCAAATACTTTTGAGAGGACAGGTAATAAAGTGATTGGTCTGTACGAACTTACAGTATTGGCGTTTTTATTTGGTTTTGGAATTGCTTTAATTTGGCCTACCTTCCAAGTTATGGGAAAGTATTGTAGTCG
Source organism: Drosophila ercepeae (assembly GCA_018150545.1). Lineage (NCBI taxonomy): Eukaryota > Metazoa > Arthropoda > Insecta > Diptera > Drosophilidae > Drosophila > Drosophila ercepeae. Next base: position 123,248 of record JAECWL010000177.1, on the reverse strand, counting down.
AATGATTCCGTTAAACAGGTTTCTAATATAGGCGATTATAGCGTCTGGTAGTTCTTTCAGAATTTTTCCTCCGATTAAGTCATATCCGGGGGCTTTCTTGTTTTTAATTTGTTTTATGTGAGATTTAATTTCTGCCTTTGTTATAGTTTTAATTGCACAATTTGGGTTGGTGATTTGTGTTGGAAGCTCAGCGTTGCCGTTGTCCATGTCATTGGTAAATGATGTTTTAAAGTGTTCCGCAAGAGTGTCTGCTTTTTCTTTGTTTGATCTCGCCCATGTGTTGTTGTTTCTTTTTATAGGCGGCTTGTGTATAGTTGAGTTCGTCAATTTTTTGGTCGCTTTCCACAGAGAATAATTAGTTGATAAGGAGGTTCCGAGGTTGCTAAGGTAGTATTGTAGCCGGTTATCTTTGTCTGCCCTGAGAATTCTCTTGAGCTCGTCTGTTGCTCTATTAAGTTTGTTTTTATCTTCTGGATGCCTAGTCGTTTGCCATATCTTCCTAAGGTTACGCTTTTTTCTGATTTTGTCTTTAATAAAGGCGGGAGTTTTCTTTAATGCAGTCATTTTCCTGCTGCTTAATAGGACAGCCTCGGTCTTGTGTGCCGCAATTGTTAGGCCGGCTTTCTCTAGTCATTCGGTGGCCATAGTAATTGTCGCGTTGCACTTTTCTTCGAGGGCTGCTATCGTCTTGGCCACTGCAGTTATTGCCACATCGTCCGCGAAGCAATGTAGCTCAGCTCCTAAGGGCTTGTTGATGCCCAGGATTCCATCATACATGATGTTCCACAGGATTGGTCCAAGCACAGATCCTTGTGGGACTCCTGCAGAAACACTGTAGCATCTCGGGCCGGCGTCCGTGTCGTACCAGAGGACATGATCCGTGAAGTAGCTTCCGACGACGATCCTGAGGTACTCCGGGATACCCATCCTATGCATGGCGCTGAGGATAACTGGCCATCTGGCGGTGTTGAAGGCGTTCTTCACGTCCAACGTGACGATTGCGCAGTACTCCTTCTTTCCACCCAGCCATCTATCGCCATCTAGAGCGTTCTCGGCGGTTGCTGCTCTCGGTGATTGCCTCTATTCGAGCATACAGGATGCGCTGGAATAGCTTGCCCACGATGTCCAGTAGGCACAGCGGGCGGTAGCTAGTTGCGGCGTGTGCTGATCCCTTGCCTTTCGGCAGCAGAACTAGTTTTTGGCTTTTCCACCTCGTCGGAAAGACCCCGTCCAAGAGACACTGCTGGAAGGTTATCGGGTCTAGTTACCGCCGCTGCCTTGACGACTGCTCCAGGAATTCCATCCAGGCCAGGAGCTTTGGTGGGCTTGATTCGCTTGGCTGCCTCCACAACTTCGAGGTCTGTAATGCTCGGGAAGTCATAGGGGGGGGAGCTACTGCTGTTGGCCGCCATAGAGTGGTCTGCCTTGGGAATAGTTCTGCTACTATGCTAGCCAGAACATCCGGGTCAGTTGGAGTTGCCTCTCTCTTCCTTAGCTTGTTAGCTACGAGTTTGTAGGCGAGTCCCCAGGGCTCTCTATCCACGGTCTCTAGCAGTTCCTTATAGGCCCACGCTTTGGCTGCCAATATGCCGTGCTTAAACTCTGAGCGTTTGCTTCTGAAGGCCTCCATGAGTTCTGCGTGCTGGGTGCTGCCTCTGGCTCGTTGCGCCCTTCTCCTTGCCCTTAGGCATTCCGAGCGTAGCTTGCTTAAGTTGGCGCTCCACCAGTACATTGGGGGCTTGCGCTGCTCTTTTTCCTCCTTGGCATGGTTGCGTCACACGTTGCCTCAAGCATCTTCATGAGGTCGGCCGCCATTGAATCTGCGTGTCCATTTGTGATCCGAAGTGAGTCGATTTGGTATGCCAGCATATCCTCGTCCATCTTCCTCGAGTCCCAGGCTTGCCCGACTGATCTTCTCTGCCGCCTCCCAGTCGTGCCCTTCGGTAGGATGCAGAAGGAAATCAGTGCGTGGTCACTCAGCGTTACAACGTCGTGGACCGTCCAGCTCGCGTTAGCCACTAACCCTCTGCTGGTGTAGGTGATGTCGATATAGGACGAACCCCTATCGTTGTTGAACGTTGGTTTGCAGCCGTCGTTCAGCAGTACCAGGTCCAACATAAGCATTGTGTTTATAACTGCTCGGCCTCTGAGATTGGATAGCCTGCTGCCCCATTCTTCTGCCCATGCATTGAAGTCGCCCGCGATGATCTTCGGGCCGCGCCCTCTCATGGCTGCCCAGAACCTCCATCATATCCTCGAACTGGTCTGGGGTGTCGCTAGGGGGGCGTAGCAGCTGTAAAAATGCACTCCTTTTATTTTTGCATATGCTATTCCGCGCATCGGCGAGGCCGCCAATTCCTGTATGTGCAGGTTGCTGCAACACTTGATGGCTGCTTTACCGGTCTCGTCCAATATCATTGAGGGGTTGCCTCGGACCGGGTAATAGGGTTCGCTCAGAAGCATGATGTCTACCTTGCGCTCCGCCGCAGTTTGGGTCAGGAGGCTCTGAGCAGCTGCGCAATGGTTAACATTGAGCTATACAATCTTAATTTGCTCCTGCATTATGCTGGGACTTTGCTTCTTTGAGGCTGGCTCTGTATGTCGGGCAAGCGAAACAGCCCGTCGGGTGGTTTTTGTCCACTTCGTCGCTGCATATTAGGCACTTTGGTGGTGCAACACATCCCCTTGCCTTGTGTCCTCGTTCGCCGCATCGCAGGCAGCAGTCTGATCGGTCGATCGCCTTGCAGGACGTTGCTCGATGCCCGTAGCCCAGGCACTTGTAACATCTCGTGGGCCGGACGTCCTGGATGATGCGGCACCTTGACCACCCCACGGTTACCGTGCCCTTCTTTAAGACCGCGATCGCATTATTAGCGGTCATCAGGACAGAGGCTATCTGAGTCCCATCCCGCATCCTACGTAGTCTTTTGATGTCCTCTGGTTTCAGCTGGATGCCTTGGTATTGGGAGACCAGGCAGCTGTGGAGATCTTCCGCTGTCGTGGCCTCGTCCAATCCACTGCAGGATAGTGCTATTCGATGAGTTCCCGTGCGTACCGAAGCCATGTCCTTTAGCGTTGCTTCCAGCTCGGTCTTAAATTTGGGGACGCTGTCTGAGACTTTTCCCTCTACTTCCAGCAGTAGTTCCCTCTGCTGAGTTCTGCGGACTTTGCGAACATGTTCGCTGAGCTTCGGGTCCGCTTTCAGTTTCCGGAGCATTTCCGCATACGAGGCCCCTCCCGTCTTTTTTAATATAAGTGCCTCCGGCTTCTTCCTCAGGCGTTTAGGCTGCACTTTTTTCCACTCGCCTCCGGTGCTAGCCTCCTTGGCGACGGATGCATAGCTGCGCGGCTTGGGCGCATTTTCTTTGGGTTTTGCTGTACCCTCTGAGCTCACCGCGGGGTGGTTGCCGCGTTTGGGTGCCTGTACTTTAGGCTCCTGAACTTTGGGCATCTGTCCCTTTGGCGGTTCCCTTGCTGGTGTAGCCTTTTTTCCAGGCTTTTGGGGCTCGGTTTGGGTTGAAGCGTTCGTAGAAAGATTCTCTGTAGCGCCGCCTTCGTGAAGCTCGATGGCCCTGTTGCTGAGAGCCGAGAGTTCCAGGAGTACGCTCTTGTCCTCTATGATAACATGACGCCGAATTTCGAACGCGGATAATATCGCGTTAATTTTGTTTCCCATCCTAGCGATGATACTCCGCAGATCTTCATTTTTGAATCCCGCGGCGAAGTCCAAAGGCCTTAAAGGCGATCCAGTTGGCGATTTTCTTCCTTTTTTGTTTGATGGCACGCTGATGACGTCCTTTGCCTTCGGGTTGCTCGCATTAGTATCGCTGCTGGCTACAGGGGCCGAGTTGTCCAGCTCTGCCGCACTTCGGGGGCTAGTCGGTGTATCGTCCAACACAACCGCCACAACCGCCGGCGTAGGGGTTCCCGCGGCTAGGTCTAAAGGCCCAATAGGCGATCCGATTGGTGATTTCCTTGCTTTCCTGAGTGACGGCACGCTGATGGCGTCCTTTGCCTTCCGGTTACACGTATTGATGGCGCTGCTGGCTGCAGGGGCCGAGTTGTCCAACGCTGTATCACTGCGGCGGCAAGTTGGTAAATCCTCCAGCACTACCGCCGGCGCAGGGGTTCCGGCGTCCTGCACCGCGATTCCTCCTCCTTTTGTTGGTGACCTTGACATTCTGGAGCTCCTCCTGAATGGGTCATCCTCGGTGGGAGCGGGGCCCCCCGCTGCTCTATCCATTTAGTTCCTGATCACCAGATCTGGCAGCACTATTGGTCTGCGACGAGTTGACAGCTCCACCGGCTGATTTAACAGGTGGGCCTCCCACCGCAAATAGTGCACTCGGGAAAGGAAAAAATGAGAAATTGTTTTTCTACCTTTTTAACACACTTGCTTTTGGTTGGATCGCTCAGCCGAACATTTACACGTTCCCACGGTGTGGCTCTGTGCAATTTAGGTTTGTTCCAGCTGGGCTGTCTCCGTTTTTTATGGTTTTTTCGCGCTGCTTCTGTTGATCACGTCCGTATTGATCAGAATCTCAAGAGAGAGCCGTCGCATGCCTGTGTATGCCTGTATATGTCTGTGTATGCCTGTGTATGCCAGTGTTTGCCTGTGAATGCCTCTGTATACCTATCTATGCCTGTGTATGGCTGTGTATGCCCGTTTATGCCAGTGTATGCCTGTGTATGGCTGTGTATGCCTTCGTATGCCAGTGTATGCCTGTGTATGCCTGTGTATGCCTGTGTATGCCTGTGTATGCCTGTGTATGCCTGTGTATGCCTGTGTATGCCTGTGTATGCCTGTGTATGCCTGTGTATGCCTGTGTATGCTTGTGTATGTCTGTAGAAGTCTTTGTATGCCTGTGTATGGCTGTGTATAATTGTGTATGCCTCTGTATGCCAGTGTATGCCTGTGTGTGCGTGTGTGTGCCCGTGTCTGCCTGTGTATGCCTGTGTGTGCCAGTGTATCCCGTGTATGCCAGTGTATGCCTGTGTATGCCTGTGTATGCCTTTATATGTCTGTGTATGCCTGTGTAAGCCTGTGTATGCCTGTGTATGCCTGTGTATGCCAGTGTATGCCAGTGTATGGCTGTGTATGCCTGTGAATGCCTGTGTATGCCTGTGTATGCCTGTAGAAGTCTTTGTATGCCTGTGTATGGCTGTGTATAACTGTGTATGCCTCTGTATGCCAGTGTATGCCTGTGTGTGCGTGTGTGTGCCCGTGTCTGCTTGTGTATGCCTGTGTGTGCCAGTGTATCCCGTGTATGCCAGTGTATGCCAGTGTATGCCGGTCTATGCCTGTGTATGCTTGTGTATGCCTGTGTATGCCTGTGTATGCCAGTGTATGCTTGTGTATGCCTGTGTATGCCTGTCTATGCCTGTGTATGCCTGTGTATGCTTGTGTATGCCTGTGCATGCCCGTTGAATGCCTGTGTATGCCTGTGTGTGCCTGTGTATGTCTGTGTATGCCTGTCTATGCCTGTGTATGCCTGTGTATGCCTGTGCATGCCCGTGTATGCCTGTGTAAGCCTGTGTATGCCCGTGTATGCCTGTGAATGCCTTTGTATGTCGGTGTATGCCTGAGTATGCCTGTGCATGCCCGTGTATGTCTGTGTATGCCCCTGTATGCCAGTGTATGCCTGTGTATGCCTGTGTGTGCCCGTGTATGCCTGTTTATGTCTGTGTATGTCTGTGTATGCCAGTGTATGCCTGTGAATGCCTGTGTATGCCTGTGTATGCCTGTTTATGTCTGTGTATGTCTGTGTATGCCAGTGTATGCCTGTGAATGCCTGTGTATGCCTGTCTATGCCTGTGTATGCCTGTGTATGCTTGTGTATGCCTGTGCATGCCCGTTGAATGCCTGTGTATGCCTGTGTGTGCCTGTGTCTGTCTGTGTATGCCAGTGTATGCCTGTGAATGCCTGTGTATGCCTGTCTATGCCTGTGTATGCCTGTGTATGCCTGTGTATGCCTTTATATGTCTGTGTATGCCTGTGTAAGCCTGTGTATGCCTGTGTATGCCTGTGTATGCCTGTGTATGCCAGTGTATGCCACTGTATGGCTGTGTATGCCTGTGAATGCCTGTGTATGCCTGTGTATGCCTGTAGAAGTCTTTGTATGCCTGTGTATGGCTGTGTATAACTGTGTATGCCTCTGTATGCCAGTGTATGCCTGTGTGTGCGTGTGTGTGCCCGTGTCTGCCTGTGTATGCCTGTGTGTGCCAGTGTATCCCGTGTATGCCAGTGTATGCCAGTGTATGCCGGTCTATACCTGTGTATGCTTGTGTATGCCTGTGTATGCCTGTATATATCTGTGTAGGTCTGTGTATGCCGGTGTATGCCTGTGTATGCCTGTTTATGTCTGTGTATGTCTGTGTATGCTAGTGTATGCCTGTGAATGCCTGTGTATGCCAGTGTATGCCTGTGAATGCCTGTGTATGCCTGTCTATGCCTGTGTATGCCTGTGTAAGCCTGTGCATGCCCGTGTATGCCTGTGTAAGCCTGTGTATGCCCGTGTATGCCTGTGAATGCCTTTGTATGTCGGTGTATGCCTGAGTATGCCAGTGCATGCCCGTGTATGTCTGTGTATGCCCCTGTATGCCAGTGTATGCCTGTGTATGCCTGTGTGTGCCCGTGTATGCCTGTGTATGCCTGTGTATGTCTGTGTATGCCTGTGTATTCGTGTGTATGCCTGTGTATGCCTGTGGATGCCTGTGTATGTCTGTGTATGCCCGTGTTTGCCTGTGTATGGCTGTGTATGCCAATGTATGCCTGTGTATGGCTGCGTATGCCCGTTTATGCCAGTGTATGGCTGTGTATGCCTTCGTATGCCAGTGTATGCCTGTGTATGCCTGTCTATGCCTGTGTATGGCTGTGTGTATGCCTGCTCTGTATACCTATCTATGCCTGTGTATGGCTGTGTATGCCCGTTTATGCCAGTGTATGCCTTTGTATGGCTGTGTATGCCTTCGTATGCCAGTGTATGCCTGTGTATGCCTGTCTATGCCTGTGTGTGGCTGTGTATGCCTCTTTATGTCTGTGTATGCCAGTGTATGCCTGTGTATGCCGGTATATGTCTGTGTATGACTGTGTATGCCAGTGTTTGCCTGTGAATGCCTGTGTATGCCTGTGTATGCCTGTGTATGCCTGTGTATGCCTGTGTATGCCTGTGTATGCCTGTGTATGCCTGTGTATGCCTGTGTATGCCTGTGTATGCCTGTGTATGCCTGTGTATGCCTGTGTATGCCTGTGTATGCCAGTGTATGCCAGTGTATGGCTGTGTATGCCTGTGAATGCCTGTTTATGCCTGTGTATGCCTGTAGAAGTGTTTGTATGCTTGTGTATGGCTGTGTATAACTGTGTATGCCTCTGTATGCCAGTGTATGCCTGTGTGTGCCTGTGTGTGCCCGTGTCTGCCTGTGTATGGCTGTGTATGCCAGTGTATCCCGTGTATGCCAGTGTATGCCAGTGTATGCCGGTCTATGCCTGTGTATGCTTGTGTATGCCTGTGTATGCCTGTATATATCTGTGTATGTCTGTGTATGCCGGTGTATGCCTGTGTATGCCTGTTTATGTCTGTGTATGTCTGTGTATGCCAGTGTATGCCTGTGAATGCCTGTGTATGCCTGTCTATGCCTTTGTATGGCTGTGTATGTCTGTGTATGCACAGGCCTTCGTATGCCTGTGTATGCCTGCATATGCCTGTGTATGTCTGTGTATGCCTCTGTATGCCAGTGCATGCCCGTGTATGCCTGTGTAAGCCTGTGTATGCCCGTGTATGCCTGTGAATGCCTTTGTATGCCGGTGTATGCCTGAGTATGCCTGTGCATGCCCGTGTATGCCGGTGTAAGACTCTGTATGCCAGTGTTTGCCTGTGTATGAATGTGGATGGCTGTGTATGTCTGTGTATGCCCCTGTATGCCAGTGTATGCCTGTGTATGCCTGTGTGTGCCCGTGTATGCCTGTGTATGCCTGTGTATGTCTGTGTATGCCTGTGTATTCCTGTGTATGCCTGTGTATGCCTGTGTATGCCTGTGTATGCCTGTGTATGTCTGTGTATGCCCGTGTTTGCCTTTGTATGGCTGTGTATGCCAATGTATGCCTGTGTATGGCTGCGTATGCCCGTTTATGCCAGTGTATGCCTGTGTATGGCTGTGTATGCCTTCGTATGCCAGTGTATGCCTGTGTATGACTGTCTATGCCTGTGTATGGCTATGTATGCCTCTTTATGTCTGCGTATGCCAGTGTATGCCTGTGTATGCCTGTATGTGTCTGTGTATGTCTGTGTATGCCAGTGTTTGCCTGTGAATGCCTGTGTATGCCTGTGTATGCCTGTGTATGCCTGTGTATGCCTGTGTATGCTTGTGTATGTCTGTGCATGCCCGTTGAATGCCTGTGTATGGCTGTGTATGGCTGTGTGTGCCTGTGTGTTCCCGTGTCTGCCTGTGTATGCCTGTGTATGCCAGTGTATCCCGTGTATGCCAGTGTATGCCAGTGTATGCCGGTCTATGCCTGTGTATGCTTGTGTATGCTTGTGTATGCCTGTGTATGCCTGTCTATGCCTGTGTATGGCTGTGTATGCCTCTTTATGTCTGTGTATGCCAGTGTATGCCTGTGTATGCCGGTATATGTCTGTGTATGTCTGTGTATGCCAGTGTTTGCCTGTGAATGCCTGTGTATGCCTGTGTATGCCTGTGTATGCCTGTGTATGCCTGTGTATGCCTGTGTATGCCTGTGTATGCCTGTGTATGCCTGTGTATGCCTGTGTATGCTTGTGTATGTCTGTGCATGCCCGTTGAATGCCTGTATATGCCTGTGTATGGCTGTGTATGGCTGTGTATGGCTGTGTATGCCTGTGAATGCCTGTGTATGCCTGTGTATGCCTGTATATGCCTGTGTATGCCTGTGTATGCCTGTGTATGCCTGTATATGTCTGTGTATGCCTGTGTAAGCCTGTGTATGCCTGTGTATGCCTGTGTATGCCAGTGTATGCCAGTGTATGGCTGTGTATGCCTGTGAATGCCTGTTTATGCCTGTGTATGTCTGTGCATGCCCGTTGAATGCCTGTGTATGCCTGTGTATGGCTGTGTATGGCTGTGTATGCCTGTGAATGCCTGTGTATGCCTGTGTATGCCTGTGTATGTCTGTGAATGCCTGTGTATGCCTGTGTATGCCTGTGTATGCCTGTGTATGCCTGTGTATGCTTGTGTATGTCTGTGCATGCCCGTTGAATGCCTGTGTATGGCTGTGTATGGCTGTGTATGGCTGTGTATGCCTGTGAATGCCTGTGTATGCCTGTGTATGCCTGTGTATGCCAGTGTATGGCTGTGTATGCCTGTGAATGCCTGTTTATGCCTGTGTATGCCTGTAAAAGTCTTTGTATGCCTGTGTATGGCTGTGTATAACTGTGTATGCCTCTGTATGCCAGTGTATGCCTGTGTGTGCCTGTGTGTGCCCGTGTCTGCCTGTGTATGCCAGTGTATCCCGTGTATGCCAGTGTATGCCAGTGTATGCCGGTCTATGCCTGTGTATGCTTGTGTATGCCTGTGTATGCCTGTATATGTCTGTGTATGTCTGTGTATGCCGGTGTATGCCTGTGTATGGTTGTGTATGCCTGTGCATGCCCGTTGAATGCCTGTGTATGCCTGTGTATGGCTGTGTATGTCTGTGTATGCCCCTGTATGCCAGTGTATGCCTGTGAATGCCTGTGTATGCCTGTGTATGCCTGTGTATGCCTGTGTATGCCTGTGTATGCCTGTGTGTGCTTGTGTATATCTGTGTGTGCCTGTGTATGCCTTAGTATGCCAGTGTATGGCTGTGTATGCCTGCGAATGCCAGTGTATGCCTATTTATGCCTGTTTATGCCTGTATATGTCTGTGTATGCCTGTGTATGCTTGTGTATGCCTGTGTACGCCTGTTTATGCCTGTGTATGCCTGTATATGTCTGTATATGTCTGTGTATGCCAGTGTATGCCTGTGTATGCCTGTGAATGCTTGTGTTTGCCTGTGTATGCCTGTGTATGCGTGTGTATGCCTGCGTATGCCTGTGTATGCCTGCATATGCCTGTGTATGTCTGTGTATGCCTCTGTATGCCAGTGCATGCCCGTGTATGCCTGTGTAAGCCTGTGTATGCCTTCGTATGCCTGTGTATGCCTGCATATGCCTGTGTATGTCTGTGTATGCCTCTGTATGCCAGTGCATGCCCGTGTATGCCTGTGTAAGCCTGTGTATGCCCGTGTATGCCTGTGAATGCCTTTGTATGCCGGTGTATGCCTGAGTAAGCCTGTGCATGCCCGTGTATGCCGGTGGAAGACTCTGTATGCCAGTGTTTGCCTGTGTATGAATGTGGATGGCTGTGTATGTCTGTGTATGCCCTTGTATGCCAGTGTATGCCTGTGTATGCCTGTGTGTGCCCGTGTATGCATGTGTATGCCTGTGTATGTCTGTGTATGCCTGTGTATTCCTGTGTATGCCTGTGTATGCCTGTGTATGCCTGTGTTTGTCTGTGTATGCCCGTGTTTGCCTGTGTATGGCTGTGTATGCCAATGTATGCCAGTGTATGAATGTGGATTGCTGTGTATGTCTGTGTATGCCCTTGTATGTCAGTGTATGCCTGTGTATGCCTGTGTGTGCCCGTGTATGCATGTGTATGCCTGTGTATGTCTGTGTATGCCTGTGTATTCCTGTGTATGCCTGTGTATGCCTGTGTATGCCTGTGTATGTCTGTGTATGCCCGTGTTTGCCTGTGTATGGCTGTGTATGCCAATGTATGCCAGTGTATGCCTGTGTATGTCTGTGTATGTTTGTGTATGCCAGTATATGCCTGTGTATGGCTGTGTATGCCTGTGTATGCCTGTGTATGCCTGTGTGTGCCTGTGTATGCCCTTGTATGCCTATGTATGCCTGTGTATGCCTGTGTATGCCTGTGTATGCCTGTATATGCCTTTGTTTGCCTGTATATGATTGTGTATGCTTGTGTATGCCTGGGAATGCCTGTATATGCCTGTGTATGCCTGTGTATGCCTGTGTATGCCTGTGTATGCCTGTGTATGCCTCCGTATGCCTGTGTATGCCTGTGTGTGCTTGTGTATGCCTGTGTATGCCTGTGTATGCCTGTGTATGCCTGTGTATGCCTGTGTATGCCTCTATATGTCTGTGTATGCCACTGTATGCCTGTGTATGCGTGTATATGTCTGTGTATGTCTGTGTATGCCAGTGTTTGCCTGTGAATGCCTCTGTATACCTGTCTATGCCTGTGTATGGCTGTGTATGCCCGTTTATGCCAGTGTATGCCTGTGTATGCCTGTGTATGCCTGTCTATGCCTGTGTATGGCTGTATATGCCTCTTTATGTCTGTGTATGCCTGTGTATGCCTCTATATGCCTGTATATGTCTGTGTATGCCAGTGTTTGCCTGTGTATGGCTGTGTATGCCAATGTATGCCAGTGTATGCCTGTGTATGTCTGTGTATGTTTGTGTATGCCAGTATATGCCTGTGTATGGCTGTGTATGCCTGTGTATGCCTGTGTGTGATTGTGTATGCCTGTGTATGCCTGTGTATGCCTGTGTATGCCTGTGTATGCCTGTGTATGCCTGTGTATGCCTCTATATGTCTGTGTATGCCACTGTATGCCTGTGTATGCGTGTATATGTCTGTGTATGTCTGTGTATGCCAGTGTTTGCCTGTGAATGCCTCTGTATACCTGTCTATGCCTGTGTATGGCTGTGTATGCCCGTTTATGCCAGTGTATGCCTGTGTGTGCCCGTGTATGCATGTGTATGCCTGTGTATGTCTGTGTATGCCTGTGTATTCCTGTGTATGCCTGTGTATGCCTGTGTATGCCTGTGTATGTCTGTGTATGCCCGTGTTTGCCTGTGTATGGCTGTGTATGCCAATGTATGCCAGTGTATGCCTGTGTATGTCTGTGTATGTTTGTGTATGCCAGTATATGCCTGTGTATGGCTGTGTATGCCTGTGTATGCCTGTGTATGCCTGTGTGTGCCTGTGTATGCCCTTGTATGCCTATGTATGCCTGTGTATGCCTGTGTATGCCTGTGTATGCCTGTGTATGCCTGTGTATGCCTGTGTATGCCTGTGTATGCCTGTGTATGCCTGTGTATGCCTGTGTATGCCTGTGTATGCCTGTGTATGCCTGTGTATGCCTGTGTATGCCTATGTATGCCTGTGTATCCTTGTGTATGCCTGTGCGTGCCCGTTGAATGCCTGTGTATGCCTGTGCGTGCCCGTTGAATGCCTGTGTATGCCTGTGTATGGCTGTGTATGGCTGTGTATGGCTGTGTATGGCTGTGTATGGCTGTGTATGCCTGTGTATGCCTGAATATGTCTGTGTATGCCTGTGTAAGCCTGTGTATGCCTGTGTATGCCTGTGTATGCCTGTGTATGCCAGCGTATGCCAGTGTATGCCTGTGTATGCCTGTGTATGCCAGTGTATGGCTGTGTATGCCTGTGAATGCCTGTGAATGCCTGTTTATGCCTGTGTATGCCAGAGTATGCCTGTGTATGCCTGAATATGTCTGTGTATGCCGGTGTAGGCCTGTGTATGCCTGTATATGTATGTGTATGTCTGTGTATGCCAGTGTATGCCTGTGTATGCCTGTGTATGCCTGTGTATGCCTGTGTATGCCTGTGTATGCCTGTGTATGCCTGTGTATGCCTGTGTATGCCTGTGTATGCCTGTGTATGCCTGTGTATGCCTGTGTAAGCCTGTGTATGCCTGTGTATGCCTATGTATGCCTGTGTATCCTTGTGTATGCCTGTGCGTGCCCGTTGAATGCCTGTGTATGCCTGTGTATGGCTGTGTATGCCTGCGTATGGCTGTGTATGTCTGTGTATGCCTCTGTATGCCAGTGTATGCCTGTGTGTGCCTGTGTGTGCCCGTGTATGCCTGTGTATGCCTATGTATGCCAGTGTATGCCTGTCCATGCCTTTGTATGCCTGTGCATGCCAGTGTATGCCTGTGTATGCCTGTGTATGCCAGTGTATCCCGTGTATGCCAGTGTATGCCAGTGTATGCCGGTCTATGCCTGTGTATGCTTGTGTATGCCTGTGTATGCCTGTGTATGCCTGTATATGTCTGTGTATGTCTGTGTATGCCGGTGTATGCCTGTGTATGCTTGTGTATGCCTGTGCATGCCCGTTGAATGCCTGTGTATGCCTGTGTATGGCTGTGTATGTCTGTGTATGCCCCTGTATGCCAGTGTATACCTGTGAATGCCTGTGTATGCCTGTGTATGCCTGTGTATGCCTGTGTATGCCTGTGTATGCCTGTGTGTGCTTGTGTATATCTGTGTGTGCCTGTGTATGCCTTAGTATGCCAGTGTATGGCTGTGTATGCCTGCGAATGCCAGTGTATGCCTATTTATGCCTGTTTATGCCTGTATATGTCTGTGTATGCCTGTGTATGCTTGTGTATGCCTGTGTACGCCTGTTTATGCCTGTGTATGCCTGTATATGTCTGTGTATGTCTGTGTATGCCAGTGTATGCCTGTGTATGCCTGTGAATGATTGTGTTTGCCTGTGTATGCCTGTGTATGCGTGTGTATGCCTGCGTATGCCTGTGTATGCCTGCATATGCCTGTGTATGTCTGTGTATGCCTCTGTATGCCAGTGCATGCCCGTGTATGCCTGTGTAAGCCTGTGTATGCCTTCGTATGCCTGTGTATGCCTGCATATGCCTGTGTATGTCTGTGTATGCCTCTGTATGCCAGTGCATGCCCGTGTATGCCTGTGTAAGCCTGTGTATGCCCGTGTATGCCTGTGAATGCCTTTGTATGCCGGTGTATGCCTGAGTAAGCCTGTGCATGCCCGTGTATGCCGGTGTAAGACTCTGTATGCCAGTGTTTGCCTGTGTATGAATGTGGATGGCTGTGTATGTCTGTGTATGCCCTTGTATGCCAGTGTATGCCTGTGTATGCCTGTGTGTGCCCGTGTATGCCTGTGTATGCCTGTGTATGTCTGTGTATGCCTGTGTATTCCTGTGTATGCCTGTGTATGCCTGTGTATGCCTGTGTTTGTCTGTGTATGCCCGTGTTTGCCTGTGTATGGCTGTGTATGCCAATGTATGCCAGTGTATGCCTGTGTATGTCTGTGTATGTTTGTGTATGCCAGTATATGCCTGTGTATGGCTGTGTATGCCTGTGTATGCCTGTGTATGCCTGTGTGTGCCTGTGTATGCCCTTGTATGCCTATGTATGCCTGTGTATGCCTGTGTATGCCTGTGTATGCCTGTATATGCCTTTGTATGCCTGTATATGTCTGTGTATGCTTGTGTATGCCTGTGAATGCCTGTATATGCCTGTGTATGCCTGTGTATGCCTGTGTATGCCTGTGTATGCCTCTATATGTCTGTGTATGCCACTGTATGCCTGTGTATGCGTGTATATGTCTGTGTATGTCTGTGTATGCCAGTGTTTGCCTGTGAATGCCTCTGTATACCTGTCTATGCCTGTGTATGGCTGTGTATGCCCGTTTATGCCAGTGTATGCCTGTGTATGCCTGTGTATGCCTGTCTATGCCTGTGTATGGCTGTATATGCCTCTATATGCCTGTATATGTCTGTGTATGCCAGTGTTTGCCTGTGAATGCCTGTGTATGCCTGTGTATGCCTGTGTATGCCTGTGTATGCCTGTGTATGCCTGTGTATGCTTGTGTATGTCTGTGCATGCCCGTTGAATGCCTGTGTATGGCTGCGTATGGCTGTGTGTGCCTGTGTGTTCCCGTGTCTGCCTGTGTATGCCTGTGTATGCCAGTGTATCCCGTGTATGCCAGTGTATGCCAGTGTATGCCGGTCTATGCCTGTGTATGCTTGTGTATGCCTGTGTATGCCTGTCTATGCCTGTGTATGGCTGTGTATGCCTCTTTATGTCTGTGTATGCCAGTGTATGCCTGTGTATGCCGGTATATGTCTGTGTATGTCTGTGTATGCCAGTGTTTGCCTGTGAATGCCTGTGTATGCCTGTGTATGCCTGTGTATGCCTGTGTATGCCTCTGTATGCCAGTGTATGCCTGTGTATGCCTGTGTATGCCTGTGTATGCTTGTGTATGTCTGTGCATGCCCGTTGAATGCCTGTGTATGCCTGTGTATGCCTGTGTATGCCAGTGTATGGCTGTGTATGCCTGTGAATGCCTGTTTATGCCTGTGTATGCCTGTAAAAGTCTTTGTATGCCTGTGTATGGCTGTGTATAACTGTGTATGCCTCTGTATGCCAGTGTATGCCTGTGTAAGCCTGTGTATGCCCGTGTATGCCTGTGAATGCCTTTGTATGCCGGTGTATGCCTGAGTAAGCCTGTGCATGCCCGTGTATGCCGGTGTAAGACTCTGTATGCCAGTGTTTGCCTGTGTGTGAATGTGGATTGCTGTGTATGTCTGTGTATGCCCTTGTATGCCAGTGTATGCCTGTGTATGCCTGTGTGTGCCCGTGTATGCATGTGTATGCCTGTGTATGTCTGTGTATGCCTGTGTATTCCTGTGTATGCCTGTGTATGCCTGTGTATGCCTGTGTATGTCTGTGTATGCCCGTGTTTGCCTGTGTATGGCTGTGTATGCCAATGTATGCCAGTGTATGCCTGTGTATGTCTGTGTATGTTTGTGTATGCCAGTATATGCCTGTGTATGGCTGTGTATGCCTGTGTATGCCTGTGTATGCCTGTGTGTGCCTGTGTATGCCCTTGTATGCCTATGTATGCCTGTGTATGCCTGTGTATGCCTGTATATGCCTTTGTATGCCTGTATATGTCTGTGTATGCTTGTGTATGCCTGGGAATGCCTGTATATGCCTGTGTATGCCTGTGTATGCCTGTGTATGCCTGTGTATGCCTCCGTATGCCTGTGTATGCCTGTGTGTGCTTGTGTATGCCTGTGTATGCCTGTGTATGCCTGTGTATGCCTGTGTATGCCTGTGTATGCCTCTATATGTCTGTGTATGCCACTGTATGCCTGTGTATGCGTGTATATGTCTGTGTATGTCTGTGTATGCCAGTGTTTGCCTGTGAATGCCTGTATATGCCTGTGTATGCCTGTGTATGCCTGTGTATGCCTGTGTATGCCTCCGTATGCCTGTGTATGCCTGTGCGTGCTTGTGTATGCCTGTGTATGCCTGTGTATGCCTGTGTATGCCTGTGTATGCCTGTGTATGCCTGTGTATGCCTCTATATGTCTGTGTATGCCACTGTATGCCTGTGTATGCGTGTATATGTCTGTGTATGTCTGTGTATGCCAGTGTTTGCCTGTGAATGCCTCTGTATACCTGTCTATGCCTGTGTATGGCTGTGTATGCCCGTTTATGCCAGTGTATGCCTGTGTATGCCTGTGTATGCCTGTCTATGCCTGTGTATGGCTGTATATGCCTCTTTATGTCTGTGTATGCCTGTGTATGCCTCTATATGCCTGTATATGTCTGTGTATGCCAGTGTTTGCCTATGAATGCCTGTGTATGCCTGTGTATGCCTGTGTATGCCTGTGTATGCCTCTGTATGCCAGTGTATCCCGTGTATGCCAGTGTATGCCAGTGTATGCCGGTCTATGCCTGTGTATGCTTGTGTATGCCTGTGTATGCCTGTCTATGCCTGTGTATGGCTGTGTATGCCTCTTTATGTCTGTGTATGCCAGTGTATGCCTGTGTATGCCGGTATATGTCTGTGTATGTCTGTGTATGCCAGTGTTTGCCTGTGAATGCCTGTGTATGCCTGTGTATGCCTGTGTATGCCTGTGTATGCCTGTGTATGCCTGTGTATGCCTGTGTAAGCCTGTGTATGCCTGTGTATGCCTATGTATGCCTGTGTATCCTTGTGTATGCCTGTGCGTGCCCGTTGAATGCCTGTGTATGCCTGTGTATGGCTGTGTATGGCTGTGTATGGCTGTGTATGCCTGTGTATGCCCGAATATGTCTGTGTATGCCTGTGTAAGCCTGTGTATGCCTGTGTATGTCTGTGCATGCCCGTCGAATGCCTGTGTATGGCTGCGTATGGCTGTGTGTGCCTGTGTGTTCCCGTGTCTGCCTGTGTATGCCTGTGTATGCCAGTGTATCCCGTGTATGCCAGTGTATGCCAGTGTATGCCGGTCTATGCCTGTGTATGCTTGTGTATGCCTGTGTATGCCTGTCTATGCCTGTGTATGGCTGTGTATGCCTCTTTATGTCTGTGTATGCCAGTGTATGCCTGTGTATGCCGGTATATGTCTGTGTATGTCTGTGTATGCCAGTGTTTGCCTGTGAATGCCTGTGTATGCCTGTGTATGCCTGTGTATGCCTGTGTATGCCTCTGTATGCCAGTGTATGCCTGTGTATGCCTGTGTATGCCTGTGTATGCTTGCGTATGTCTGTGCATGCCCGTTGAATGCCTGTGTATGGCTGTGTATGGCTGTGTATGGCTGTGTATGCCTGTGAATGCCTGTGTATGCCTGTGTATGCCTGTGTATGCCAGTGTATGGCTGTGTATGCCTGTGAATGCCTGTTTATGCCTGTGTATGCCTGTAAAAGTCTTTGTATGCCTGTGTATGGCTGTGTATAACTGTGTATGCCTCTGTATGCCAGTGTATGCCTGTGTAAGCCTGTGTATGGCTGTATATGCCTCTATATGCCTGTATATGTCTGTGTATGCCAGTGTTTGCCTGTTTATGCCTGTGTATGCCTGTATATGTCTGTATATGTCTGTGTATGCCAGTGTATGCCTGTGTATGCCTGTGAATGATTGTGTTTTGCCTGTGTATGCCTGTGTATGCGTGTGTATGCCTGCGTATGCCTGTGTATGCCTGCATATGCCTGTGTATGTCTGTGTATGCCTCTGTATGCCAGTGCATGCCCGTGTATGCCTGTGTAAGCCTGTGTATGCCTTCGTATGCCTGTGTATGCCTGCATATGCCTGTGTATGTCTGTGTATGCCTCTGTATGCCAGTGCATGCCCGTGTATGCCTGTGTAAGCCTGTGTATGCCCGTGTATGCCTGTGAATGCCTTTGTATGCCGGTGTATGCCTGAGTAAGCCTGTGCATGCCCGTGTATGCCGGTGTAAGACTCTGTATGCCAGTGTTTGCCTGTGTATGAATGTGGATGGCTGTGTATGTCTGTGTATGCCCTTGTATGCCAGTGTATGCCTGTGTATGCCTGTGTGTGCCCGTGTATGCATGTGTATGCCTGTGTATGTCTGTGTATGCCTGTGTATGCCTGTGTATGCCTGTGTATGCCTGTGTATGCCTGTGTTTGTCTGTGTATGCCCGTGTTTGCCTGTGTATGGCTGTGTATGCCAATGTATGCCAGTGTATGCCTGTGTATGTCTGTGTATGTTTGTGTATGCCAGTATATGCCTGTGTATGGCTGTGTATGCCTGTGTATGCCTGTGTATGCCTGTGTGTGCCTGTGTATGCCCTTGTATGCCTATGTATGCCTGTGTATGTATGTGTATGCCTGTGTATGCCTGTATATGCCTTTGTATGCCTGTATATGTCTGTGTATGCTTGTGTATGCCTGTGAATGCCTGTATATGCCTGTGTATGCCTGTGTATGCCTGTGTATGCCTGTGTATGCCTCTATATGTCTGTGTATGCCAGTGCATGCCCGTGTATGCCTGTGTAAGCCTGTGTATGCCTTCGTATGCCTGTGTATGCCTGCATATGCCTGTGTATGTCTGTGTATGCCTCTGTATGCCAGTGCATGCCCGTGTATGCCTGTGTAAGCCTGTGTATGCCCGTGTATGCCTGTGAATGCCTTTGTATGCCGGTGTATGCCTGAGTAAGCCTGTGCATGCCCGTGTATGCCGGTGTAAGACTCTGTATGCCAGTGTTTGCCTGTGTATGAATGTGGATGGCTGTGTATGTCTGTGTATGCCCTTGTATGCCAGTGTATGCCTGTGTATGCCTGTGTGTGCCCGTGTATGCATGTGTATGCCTGTGTATGTCTGTGTATGCCTGTGTATTCCTGTGTATGCCTGTGTATGCCTGTGTATGCCTGTGTTTGTCTGTGTATGCCCGTGTTTGCCTGTGTATGGCTGTGTATGCCAATGTATGCCAGTGTATGCCTGTGTATGTCTGTGTATGTTTGTGTATGCCAGTATATGCCTGTGTATGGCTGTGTATGCCTGTGTATGCCTGTGTATGCCTGTGTGTGCCTGTGTATGCCCTTGTATGCCTATGTATGCCTGTGTATGCCTGTGTATGCCTGTGTATGCCTGTATATGCCTTTGTATGCCTGTATATGTCTGTGTATGCTTGTGTATGCCTGTGAATGCCTGTATATGCCTGTGTATGCCTGTGTATGCCTGTGTATGCCTGTGTATGCCTCTATATGTCTGTGTATGCCACTGTATGCCTGTGTATGCGTGTATATGTCTGTGTATGTCTGTGTATGCCAGTGTTTGCCTGTGAATGCCTCTGTATACCTGTCTATGCCTGTGTATGGCTGTGTATGCCCGTTTATGCCAGTGTATGCCTGTGTATGCCTGTGTATGCCTGTCTATGCCTGTGTATGGCTGTATATGCCTCTATATGCCTGTATATGTCTGTGTATGCCAGTGTTTGCCTGTGAATGCCTGTGTATGCCTGTGTATGCCTGTGTATGCCTGTGTATGCCTGTGTATGCCTGTGTATGCCTGTGTATGCTTGTGTATGTCTGTGCATGCCCGTTGAATGCCTGTGTATGGCTGCGTATGGCTGTGTGTGCCTGTGTGTTCCCGTGTCTGCCTGTGTATGCCTGTGTATGCCAGTGTATCCCGTGTATGCCAGTGTATGCCAGTGTATGCCGGTCTATGCCTGTGTATGCTTGTGTATGCCTGTGTATGCCTGTCTATGCCTGTGTATGGCTGTGTATGCCTCTTTATGTCTGTGTATGCCAGTGTATGCCTGTGTATGCCGGTATATGTCTGTGTATGTCTGTGTATGCCAGTGTTTGCCTGTGAATGCCTGTGTATGCCTGTGTATGCCTGTGTATGCCTGTGTATGCCTCTGTATGCCAGTGTATGCCTGTGTATGCCTGTGTATGCCTGTGTATGCTTGCGTATGTCTGTGCATGCCCGTTGAATGCCTGTGTATGCCTGTGTATGCCTGTGTATGCCAGTGTATGGCTGTGTATGCCTGTGAATGCCTGTTTATGCCTGTGTATGCCTGTAAAAGTCTTTGTATGCCTGTGTATGGCTGTGTATAACTGTGTATGCCTCTGTATGCCAGTGTATGCCTGTGTAAGCCTGTGTATGCCCGTGTATGCCTGTGAATGCCTTTGTATGCCGGTGTATGCCTGAGTAAGCCTGTGCATGCCCGTGTATGCCGGTGTAAGACTCTGTATGCCAGTGTTTGCCTGTGTGTGAATGTGGATTGCTGTGTATGTCTGTGTATGCCCTTGTATGCCAGTGTATGCCTGTGTATGCCTGTGTGTGCCCGTGTATGCATGTGTATGCCTGTGTATGTCTGTGTATGCCTGTGTATTCCTGTGTATGCCTGTGTATGCCTGTGTATGCCTGTGTATGTCTGTGTATGCCCGTGTTTGCCTGTGTATGGCTGTGTATGCCAATGTATGCCAGTGTATGCCTGTGTATGTCTGTGTATGTTTGTGTATGCCAGTATATGCCTGTGTATGGCTGTGTATGCCTGTGTATGCCTGTGTATGCCTGTGTGTGCCTGTGTATGCCCTTGTATGCCTATGTATGCCTGTGTATGCCTGTGTATGCCTGTATATGCCTTTGTATGCCTGTATATGTCTGTGTATGCTTGTGTAAGCCTGGGAATGCCTGTATATGCCTGTGTATGCCTGTGTATGCCTGTGTATGCCTGTGTATGCCTCCGTATGCCTGTGTATGCCTGTGTGTGCTTGTGTATGCCTGTGTATGCCTGTGTATGCCTGTGTATGCCTGTGTATGCCTGTGTATGCCTCTATATGTCTGTGTATGCCACTGTATGCCTGTGTATGCGTGTATATGTCTGTGTATGTCTGTGTATGCCAGTGTTTGCCTGTGAATGCCTGTATATGCCTGTGTATGCCTGTGTATGCCTGTGTATGCCTGTGTATGCCTCCGTATGCCTGTGTATGCCTGTGCGTGCTTGTGTATGCCTGTGTATGCCTGTGTATGCCTGTGTATGCCTGTGTATGCCTGTGTATGCCTGTGTATGCCTCTATATGTCTGTGTATGCCACTGTATGCCTGTGTATGCGTGTATATGTCTGTGTATGTCTGTGTATGCCAGTGTTTGCCTGTGAATGCCTCTGTATACCTGTCTATGCCTGTGTATGGCTGTGTATGCCCGTTTATGCCAGTGTATGCCTGTGTATGCCTGTGTATGCCTGTCTATGCCTGTGTATGGCTGTATATGCCTCTTTATGTCTGTGTATGCCTGTGTATGCCTCTATATGCCTGTATATGTCTGTGTATGCCAGTGTTTGCCTGTGAATGCCTGTGTATGCCTGTGTATGCCTGTGTATGCCTGTGTTTGCCTGTGTATGCTTGTGTATGTCTGTGCATGCCCGTCGAATGCCTGTGTATGGCTGCGTATGGCTGTGTGTGCCTGTGTGTTCCCGTGTCTGCCTGTGTATGCCTGTGTATGCCAGTGTATCCCGTGTATGCCAGTGTATGCCAGTGTATGCCGGTCTATGCCTGTGTATGCTTGTGTATGCCTGTGTATGCCTGTCTATGCCTGTGTATGGCTGTGTATGCCTCTTTATGTCTGTGTATGCCAGTGTATGCCTGTGTATGCCGGTATATGTCTGTGTATGTCTGTGTATGCCAGTGTTTGCCTGTGAATGCCTGTGTATGCCTGTGTATGCCTGTGTATGCCTGTGTATGCCTCTGTATGCCAGTGTATGCCTGTGTATGCCTGTGTATGCCTGTGTATGCTTGCGTATGTCTGTGCATGCCCGTTGAATGCCTGTGTATGGCTGTGTATGGCTGTGTATGGCTGTGTATGCCTGTGAATGCCTGTGTATGCCTGTGTATGCCTGTGTATGCCAGTGTATGGCTGTGTATGCCTGTGAATGCCTGTTTATGCCTGTGTATGCCTGTAAAAGTCTTTGTATGCCTGTGTATGGCTGTGTATAACTGTGTATGCCTCTGTATGCCAGTGTATGCCTGTGTAAGCCTGTGTATGCCCGTGTATGCCTGTGAATGCCTTTGTATGCCGGTGTATGCCTGAGTAAGCCTGTGCATGCCCGTGTATGCCGGTGTAAGACTCTGTATGCCAGTGTTTGCCTGTGTATGAATGTGGATTGCTGTGTATGTCTGTGTATGCCCTTGTATGCCAGTGTATGCCTGTGTATGCCTGTGTGTGCCCGTGTATGCATGTGTATGCCTGTGTATGTCTGTGTATGCCTGTGTATTCCTGTGTATGCCTGTGTATGCCTGTGTATGCCTGTGTATGTCTGTGTATGCCCGTGTTTGCCTGTGTATGGCTGTGTATGCCAATGTATGCCAGTGTATGCCTGTGTATGTCTGTGTATGTTTGTGTATGCCAGTATATGCCTGTGTATGGCTGTGTATGCCTGTGTATGCCTGTGTATGCCTGTGTGTGCCTGTGTATGCCCTTGTATGCCTATGTATGCCTGTGTATGCCTGTGTATGCCTGTGTATGCCTGTATATGCCTTTGTATGCCTGTATATGTCTGTGTATGCTTGTGTATGCCTGGGAATGCCTGTATATGCCTGTGTATGCCTGTGTATGCCTGTGTATGCCTCCGTATGCCTGTGTATGCCTGTGTGTGCTTGTGTATGCCTGTGTATGCCTGTGTATGCCTGTGTATGCCTGTGTATGCCTGTGTATGCCTGTGTATGCCTCTATATGTCTGTGTATGCCACTGTATGCCTGTGTATGCGTGTATATGTCTGTGTATGTCTGTGTATGCCAGTGTTTGCCTGTGAATGCCTCTGTATACCTGTCTATGCCTGTGTATGGCTGTGTATGCCCGTTTATGCCAGTGTATGCCTGTGTATGCCTGTGTATGCCTGTCTATGCCTGTGTATGGCTGTATATGCCTCTTTATGTCTGTGTATGCCTGTGTATGCCTCTATATGCCTGTATATGTCTGTGTATGCCAGTGTTTGCCTGTGAATGCCTGTGTATGCCTGTGTATGCCTGTGTATGCCTGTGTATGCCTGTGTATGCCTGTGTATGCCTGTGTTTGCCTGTGTATGCCTGTGTATGCCTGTGTATGCCTGTGTATGCCTGTGTATGCCTGTGTATGCCTGTGTATGCCTGTGTAAGCCTGTGTATGCCTGTGTATGCCTATGTATGCCTGTGTATCCTTGTGTATGCCTGTGCGTGCCCGTTGAATGCCTGTGTATGCCTGTGTATGGCTGTGTATGGCTGTGTATGGCTGTGTATGCCTGTGTATGCCCGAATATGTCTGTGTATGCCTGTGTAAGCCTGTGTATGCCTGTGTATGCCTGTGTATGCCAGCGTATGCCAGTGTATGCCTGTGTATGCCTGTGTATGCCTGTGTATGCCAGTGTATGGCTGTGTATGCCTGTGAATGCCTGTTTATGCCTGTGTATGCCAGAGTATGCCTGTGTATGCCTGAATATGTCTGTGTATGTTTGTGTATGCCGGTGTATGCCGGTGTAGGCCTGTGTATGCCTGTATATGTATGTGTATGTCTGTGTATGCCAGTGTATGCCTGTGTATGCCTGTGTATGCCTGTGTATGCCTGTGTATGCCTGTGTATGCCTGTGTATGCCTGTGTATGCCTGTGTATGCCTGTGTATGCCTGTGTATGCCTGTGTATGCCTGTGTAAGCCTGTGTATGCCTGTGTATGCCTATGTATGCCTGTGTATCCTTGTGTATGCCTGTGCGTGCCCGGTGAATGCCTGTGTATGCCTGTGTATGGCTGTGTATGCCTGCGTATGGCTGTGTATGTCTGTGTATGCCTCTGTATGCCAGTGTATGCCTGTGTGTGCCTGTGTGTGCCCGTGTATGCCTGTGTATGCCTATGTATGCCAGTGTATGCCTGTCCATGCCTTTGTATGCCTGTGCATGCCAGTGTATGCCTGTGTATGCCTGTGCATGCCTGTGTATGCCTGTGTATGCCAGAGTATGCCTGTGTATGCCTGAATATGTCTGTGTATGTTTGTGTATGCCGGTGTAGGCCTGTGTATGCCTGTATATGTATGTGTATGTCTGTGTATGCCAGTGTATGCCTGTGAATGACTGTGTATGCCTGTCTATGCCTGTGTATGCCTGTGTATGCTTGTGTATGCCTGTGCATGCCCGTTGAATGCCTGTGTATGCCAGTCTATGCCTGTGTATGGCTGTGTATGCCCCTGTATGACTGTGTATGCCTGTGTATGCCTGTGTATGCCTGTGTATGCCTGTGTATGTATGTGTATGCCTGTGTATGCCTATGTATGCCTGTGTATGCCTATGGCTGTGTATGTCTGTGTATGCCTTTGTATGCCTCTGTATGCCTGTGTGTGCCTGTGTGTGCCTGTGTGTGCCCGTGTATGCCTGTGTATGCCTGTGTATGCCTGTGTATGCCTGTGTATGCCTGTGTATGCCTGTGTATGCCTTTGTATGCCTGTGCATGCCTGTGTATGCCTGTGTATGCCTGTGTATGCCTGTGTATACCAGTGTATGCCCGTGTATGCCAGTGTATGCCAGTGTATGCCGGTCCATGCCCGTGTATGCTTGTGTATTCCTGTGTATGCCTGTATATGTCTGTGTATGCCTGTGTAAGCCTGTGTATGCCTGTGTATGCCTGTGTATGCCAGTGTATGCCTGTGTATACCAATGTATGCCTGTGTATGCCTATGGCTGTGTATGTCTGTGTATGCCTTTGTATGCCTCTGTATGCCTGTGTGTGCCTGTGTGTGCCTGTGTGTGCCCGTGTATGCCTGTGTATGCCTGTGTATGCCTATGTATGCCTGTGTATGCCTGTGTATGCCTGTGTATGCCTTTGTATGCCTGTGCATGCCTGTGTATGCCTGTGAATGCCTGTGTATGCCAGTCTATGCCTGTGTATGGCTGTGTACGGCTGTCTATGGCTGTGTATGCCTGTGTATGCCTGTGTATGCCTGTGTATGCCTGTGTATCCCTGGGTATGCCTGTGTATGCCTGTGTATGCCTGTGTATGCCTGTGTATGCCTGTGTATGCCTGTGTATGCCTGTGTATGCCTGTGTATGCCTGTGTATGCCTGTGTATCCCTGGGTATGCCTGTGTATGCCTGTGTATGCCTGTGTATTTCTGTGTATTCCCGTGTATGCCTGTGTATGCATGTGAATGCCTGTCTATGCCTGTGTATGCCTGTGTATGACTGTGTATGCCTGTGTATGCCTGTGTATGCCTGTATATGTCTGTGCAAGCTTGTGTATGCCTGTGTATGCCTGTGTATGCCTATGTATGCCTGCTTATGCCTGTATATGCCTGTGTTTTTTTTTTTTTGTATTATGCCTTACGGTAGGAAAATTAAAATCTTCCAAAGATACCGCCTACCGTCCATAGGTGGCATGCACGATTCATAACCCCCTAGTAAAGTTATGCCTACGTACTAAAAACAAAAACCTCCGTATGCTCTTCTGTCCTTTACAGGCTCACCGGGACTGCCAGTCAAGTTATTTCGTCGGTGAGCAGGATGTGGAGCCTGGTTGTACTCCCTTCCTTGTTATATGGCCTAGAGGCGCACGTCCCTTATCCCTGGTTTCCCTGGGTAGTTTTCCTCCTGCCACCGTATAGGTGTACGTCGCCTGTATTAGCCTTCAGCTCTGTTGGCCATCTCGTCAGCTCGGACCCGCTTCATCATATCCCTGATGATGTTATGTCCCCGCTCCCAAGAGTCGCTGTTCTCCATGATGGCCGCGATCAAGCCGCCAGGGCTGACCGGGGCACCGATCAGCGCCCTTAGCTGCACCCTCTCCTCCGTGAACCTGGAGGAATGCATGAGTACATGCTCTGCTGTTTCCTCAGCATCGGGGCAGTGGAGGCATTGAGTTGCCTCTACGTGGTGGAAACGGAGTAGGTATGCCCGAAAGCAACCATGATCCGTGAGGAACTGGGTAAGATGGTAGTCCAGTTGTGTAGTCCAGCTTGTGTATGCCTGTGAATGCCCGTTGAATGGCTGTATATGCCTGTGTATGGCTGTGTATGGCTGTGTATGCCTGTATATGTCTGTGTATGTCTGTGTATGCCAGTGTTTGCCTGTGAATGCCTCTGTATACCTGTCTATGCCTGTGTATGGCTGTGTATGCCCGTTTATGCCAGTGTATGCCTGTGTATGGCTGTGTATGCCTTCGTATGCCAGTGTATGCCTGTGTATGCCTGTGTATGCCTGTGTATGCCAGTGTATGGCTGTGTATGCCTGTGAATGCCTGTTTATGCCTGTGTATGCCAGAGTATGCCTGTGTATGCCTGAATATGTCTGTGTATGTTTGTGTATGCCGGTGTAGGCCTGTGTATGCCTGTATATGTATGTGTATGTCTGTGTATGCCAGTGTATGCCTGTGTATGCCTGTGTATGCCTGTGTATGCCTGTGTATGCCTGTGTATGCCTGTGTATGCCTGTGTATGCCTGTGTATGCCTGTGTATGCCTGTGTATGCCTGTGTAAGCCTGTGTATGCCTGTGTATGCCTATGTATGCCTGTGTATCCTTGTGTATGCCTGTGCATGCCCGTTGTATGCCTGTGTATGCCTGTGTATGGCTGTGTATGCCTGCGTATGGCTGTGTATGTCTGTGTATGCCTCTGTATGCGAGTGTATGCCTGTGTGTGCCTGTGTGTGCCCGTGTATGCCTGTGTATGCCTATGTATGCCAGTGTATGCCTGTCCATGCCTTTGTATGCCTGTGCATGCCAGTGTATGCCTGTGTATGCCTGTGTATGCCAGTGTATCCCGTGTATGCCAGTGTATGCCGGTCTATGCCTGTGTATGCTTGTGTATGCCTGTGTATGCCTGTGTATGCCTGTATATGTCTGTGTATGTCTGTGTATGCCGGTGTATGCCTGTGTATGCTTGTGTATGCCTGTGCATGCCCGTTGAATGCCTGTGTATGCCTGTGTATGGCTGTGTATGTCTGTGTATGCCCCTGTATGCCAGTGTATGCCTGTGATCCTGTGAATGCCTGTGTATGCCTGTGTATGCCTGTGTATGCCTGTGTATGCCTGTGTATGCCTGTGTGTGCTTGTGTATATCTGTGTGTGCCTGTGTATGCCTTAGTATGCCAGTGTATGGCTGTGTATGCCTGCGAATGCCAGTGTATGCCTATTTATGCCTGTTTATGCCTGTATATGTCTGTGTATGCCTGTGTATGCTTGTGTATGCCTGTGTATGCTTGTGTATGCCTGTGTACGCCTGTTTATGCCTGTGTATGCCTGTATATGTCTGTATATGTCTGTGTATGCCAGTGTATGCCTGTGTATGCCTGTGAATGATTGTGTTTGCCTGTGTATGCCTGTGTATGCGTGTGTATGCCTGCGTATGCCTGTGTATGCCTGCGTATGCCTGTGTATGTCTGTGTATGCCTCTGTATGCCAGTGCATGCCCGTGTATGCCTGTGTAAGCCTGTGTATGTCTTCGTATGCCTGTGTATGCCTGCATATGCCTGTGTATGTCTGTGTATGCCTCTGTATGCCAGTGCATGCCCGTGTATGCCTGTGTAAGCCTGTGTATGCCCGTGTATGCCTGTGAATGCCTTTGTATGCCGGTGTATGCCTGAGTAAGCCTGTGCATGCCCGTGTATGCCGGTGTAAGACTCTGTATGCCAGTGTTTGCCTGTGTATGAATGTGGATGGCTGTGTATGTCTGTGTATGCACTTGTATGCCAGTGTATGCCTGTGTATGCCTGTGTGTGCCCGTGTATGCATGTGTATGCCTGTGTATGTCTGTGTATGCCTGTGTATGCCTGTGTATGCCTGTGTATGCCTGTGTATGCCTGTGTTTGTCTGTGTATGCCCGTGTTTGCCTGTGTATGGCTGTGTATGCCAATGTATGCCAGTGTATGCCTGTGTATGTCTGTGTATGTTTGTGTATGCCAGTATATGCCTGTGTATGGCTGTGTATGCCTGTGTATGCCTGTGTATGCCTGTGTATGCCTGTGTGTGCCTGTGTATGCCCTTGTATGCCTATGTATGCCTGTGTATGCCTGTGTATGCCTGTGTATGCCTGTATATGCCTTTGTATGCCTGTGTATGCCTGTGTATGCCTGTGTATGCCTGTGAATGCCTGTATATGCCTGTGTATGCCTGTGTATGCCTGTGTATGCCTGTGTATGCCTCCGTATGCCTGTGTATGCCTGTGTGTGCTTGTGTATGCCTGTGTATGCCTGTGTATGCCTGTGTATGCCTGTGTATGCCTGTGTATGCCTCTATATGTCTGTGTATGCCACTGTATGCCTGTGTATGCGTGTATATGTCTGTGTATGTCTGTGTATGCCAGTGTTTGCCTGTGAATGCCTCTGTATACCTGTCTATGCCTGTGTATGGCTGTGTATGCCCGTTTATGCCAGTGTATGCCTGTGTATGCCTGTGTATGCCTGTCTATGCCTGTGTATGGCTGTATATGCCTCTTTATGTCTGTGTATGCCTGTGTATGCCTCTATATGCCTGTATATGTCTGTGTATGCCAGTGTTTGCCTGTGAATGCCTGTGTATGCCTGTGTATGCCTGTGTATGCCTGTGTATGCCTGTGTATGCCTGTGTATGCTTGTGTATGTCTGTGCATGCCCGTTGAATGCCTGTGTATGGCTGCGTATGGCTGTGTGTGCCTGTGTGTTCCCGTGTCTGCCTGTGTATGCCTGTGTATGCCAGTGTATCCCGTTTATGCCAGTGTATGCCAGTGTATGCCGGTCTATGCCTGTGTATGCTTGTGTATGCCTGTGTATGCCTGTCTATGCCTGTGTATGGCTGTGTATGCCTCTTTATGTCTGTGTATGCCAGTGTATGCCTGTGTATGCCGGTATATGTCTGTGTATGTCTGTGTATGCCAGTGTTTGCCTGTGAATGCCTGTGTATGCCTGTGTATGCCTGTGTATGCCTGTGTATGCCTCTGTATGCCAGTGTATGCCTGTGTATGCCTGTGTATGCCTGTGTATGCTTGCGTATGTCTGTGCATGCCCGTTGAATGCCTGTGTATGGCTGTGTATGGCTGTGTATGGCTGTGTATGCCTGTGAATGCCTGTGTATGCCTGTGTATGCCTGTGTATGCCAGTGTATGGCTGTGTATGTCTGTGAATGCCTGTTTATGCCTGTGTATGCCTGTAAAAGTCTTTGTATGCCTGTGTATGGCTGTGTATAACTGTGTATGCCTCTGTGTGCCAGTGTATGCCTGTGTAAGCCTGTGTATGCCCGTGTATGCCTGTGAATGCCTTTGTATGCCGGTGTATGCCTGAGTAAGCCTGTGCATGCCCGTGTATGCCGGTGTAAGACTCTGTATGCCAGTGTTTGCCTGTGTGTGAATGTGGATTGCTGTGTATGTCTGTGTATGCCCTTGTATACCAGTGTATGCCTGTGTATGCCTGTGTGTGCCCGTGTATGCATGTGTATGCCTGTGTATGTCTGTGTATGCCTGTGTATTCCTGTGTATGCCTGTGTATGCCTGTGTATGCCTGTGTATGTCTGTGTATGCCCGTGTTTGCCTGTGTATGGCTGTGTATGCCAATGTATGCCAGTGTATGCCTGTGTATGTCTGTGTATGTTTGTGTATGCCAGTATATGCCTGTGTATGGCTGTGTATGCCTGTGTATGCCTGTGTATGCCTGTGTGTGCCTGTGTATGCCTGTGTATGCCTGTGTATGCCTGTGTATGCCTGTGCATGCCTGTGTATGCCTGTATATGCCTTTGTATGCCTGTATATGTCTGTGTATGCTTGTGTATGCCTGGGAATGCCTGTATATGCCTGTGTATGCCTGTGTATGCCTGTGTATGCCTGTGTATGCCTCCGTATGCCTGTGTATGCCTGTGTGTGCTTGTGTATGCCTGTGTATGCCTGTGTATGCCTGTGTATGCCTGTGTATGCCTGTGTATGCCTCTATATGTCTGTGTATGCCACTGTATGCCTGTGTATGCGTGTATATGTCTGTGTATGTTTGTGTATGCCAGTGTTTGCCTGTGAATGCCTGTATATGCCTGTGTATGCCTGTGTATGCCTGTGTATGCCTGTGTATGCCTGCGTATGCCTGTGTATGCCTGTGTGTGCTTGTGTATGCCTGTGTATGCCTGTGTATGCCTGTGTATGCCTGTGTATGCCTGTGTATGCCTCTATATGTCTGTTTATGCCACTGTATGCCTGTGTATGCGTGTATATGTCTGTGTATGTCTGTGTATGCCAGTGTTTGCCTGTGAATGCCTCTGTATACCTGTCTATGCCTGTGTATGGCTGTGTATGCCCGTTTATGCCAGTGTATGCCTGTGTATGCCTGTGTATGCCTGTCTATGCCTGTGTATGGCTGTATATGCCTCTTTATGTCTGTGTATGCCTGTGTATGCCTCTATATGCCTGTATATGTCTGTGTATGCCAGTGTTTGCCTGTGAATGCCTGTGTATGCCTGTGTATGCCTGTGTATGCCTGTGTATGCCTGTGTATGCTTGTGTATGTCTGTGCATGCCCGTTGAATGCCTGTGTATGGCTGCGTATGGCTGTGTGTGCCTGTGTGTTCCCGTGTCTGCCTGTGTATGCCTGTGTATGCCAGTGTATCCCGTGTATGCCAGTGTATGCCAGTGTATGCCGGTCTATGCCTGTGTATGCTTGTGTATGCCTGTGTATGCCTGTCTATGCCTGTGTATGGCTGTGTATGCCTCTTTATGTCTGTGTATGCCAGTGTATGCCTGTGTATGCCGGTATATGTCTGTGTATGTCTGTGTATGCCAGTGTTTGCCTGTGCTGAATGCCTGTGTATGCCTGTGTATGCCTGTGTATGCCTGTGTATGCCTCTGTATGCCAGTGTATGCCTGTGTATGCCTGTGTATGCCTGTGTATGCTTGCGTATGTCTGTGCATGCCCGTTGAATGCCTGTGTATGGCTGTGTATGGCTGTGTATGGCTGTGTATGCCTGTGAATGCCTGTGTATGCCTGTGTATGCCTGTGTATGCCAGTGTATGGCTGTGTATGCCTGTGAATGCCTGTTTATGCCTGTGTATGCCTGTAAAAGTCTTTGTATGCCTGTGTATGGCTGTGTATAACTGTGTATGCCTCTGTATGCCAGTGTATGCCTG
This sequence comes from Drosophila ercepeae, assembly GCA_018150545.1. Taxonomy (NCBI): domain Eukaryota; kingdom Metazoa; phylum Arthropoda; class Insecta; order Diptera; family Drosophilidae; genus Drosophila; species Drosophila ercepeae. The sequence goes on along the minus strand of JAECWL010000177.1, from coordinate 92,122 downwards.
TGTAAGCCTGTGTATGCCCGTGTATGCCTGTGAATGCCTTTGTATGCCGGTGTATGCCTGAGTAAGCCTGTGCATGCCCGTGTATGCCGGTGTAAGACTCTGTATGCCAGTGTTTGCCTGTGTATGAATGTGGATTGCTGTGTATGTCTGTGTATGCCCTTGTATGCCAGTGTATGCCTGTGTATGCCTGTGTGTGCCCGTGTATGCATGTGTATGCCTGTGTATGTCTGTGTATGCCTGTGTATTCCTGTGTATGCCTGTGTATGCCTGTGTATGCCTGTGTATGTCTGTGTATGCCCGTGTTTGCCTGTGTATGGCTGTGTATGCCAATGTATGCCAGTGTATGCCTGTGTATGTCTGTGTATGTTTGTGTATGCCAGTATATGCCTGTGTATGGCTGTGTATGCCTGTGTATGCCTGTGTATGCCTGTGTGTGCCTGTGTATGCCCTTGTATGCCTATGTATGCCTGTGTATGCCTGTGTATGCCTGTGTATGCCTGTATATGCCTTTGTATGCCTGTATATGTCTGTGTATGCTTGTGTATGCCTGGGAATGCCTGTATATGCCTGTGTATGCCTGTGTATGCCTGTGTATGCCTGTGTATGCCTCCGTATGCCTGTGTATGCCTGTGTGTGCTTGTGTATGCCTGTGTATGCCTGTGTATGCCTGTGTATGCCTGTGTATGCCTGTGTATGCCTGTGTATGCCTCTATATGTCTGTGTATGCCACTGTATGCCTGTGTATGCGTGTATATGTCTGTGTATGTATGTGTATGCCAGTGTTTGCCTGTGAATGCCTCTGTATACCTGTCTATGCCTGTGTATGGCTGTGTATGCCCGTTTATGCCAGTGTATGCCTGTGTATGCCTGTGTATGCCTGTCTATGCCTGTGTATGGCTGTATATGCCTCTTTATGTCTGTGTATGCCTGTGTATGCCTCTATATGCCTGTATATGTCTGTGTATGCCAGTGTTTGCCTGTGAATGCCTGTGTATGCCTGTGTATGCCTGTGTATGCCTGTGTATGCCTGTGTATGCCTGTGTATGCCTGTGTATGCCTGTGTATGCCTGTGTATGCCTGTGTATGCCTGTGTATGCCTGTGTATGCCTGTGTATGCCTGTGTATGCCTGTGTATGCCTGTGTATGCCTGTGTATGCCTGTGTATGCCTGTGTATGCCTATGTATGCCTGTGTATCCTTGTGTATGCCTGTGCGTGCCCGTTGAATGCCTGTGTATGCCTGTGTATGGCTGTGTATGGCTGTGTATGCCTGTGTATGCCCGAATATGTCTGTGTATGCCTGTGTAAGCCTGTGTATGCCTGTGTATGCCTGTGTATGCCAGCGTATGCCAGTGTATGCCTGTGTATGCCTGTGTATGCCTGTGTATGCCAGTGTATGGCTGTGTATGCCTGTGAATGCCTGTTTATGCCTGTGTATGCCAGAGTATGCCTGTGTATGCCTGAATATGTCTGTGTATGTTTGTGTATGCCGGTGTATGCCGGTGTAGGCCTGTGTATGCCTGTATATGTATGTGTATGTCTGTGTATGCCAGTGTATGCCTGTGAATGACTGTGTATGCCTGTCTATGCCTGTGTATGCCTGTGTATGCTTGTGTATGCCTGTGCATGCCCGTTGAATGCCTGTGTATGCCAGTCTATGCCTGTGTATGGCTGTGTATGCCCCTGTATGACTGTGTATGCCTGTGTATGCCTGTGTATGCCTGTGTATGCCTGTGTATGCCTGTGTATGTATGTGTATGCCTGTGTATGCCTATGTATGCCTGTGTATGCCTATGGCTGTGTATGTCTGTGTATGCCTTTGTATGCCTCTGTATGCCTGTGTGTGCCTGCGTGTGCCTGTGTGTGCCCGTGTATGCCTGTGTATGCCTGTGTATGCCTATGTATGCCTGTGTATGCCTGTGTATGCCTGTGTATGCCTTTGTATGCCTGTGCATGCCTGTGTATGCCTGTGTATGCCTGTGTATTCCTGTGTATACCAGTGTATGCCCGTGTATGCCAGTGTATGCCAGTGTATGCCAGTGTATGCCGGTCCATGCCCGTGTATGCTTGTGTATTCCTGTGTATGCCTGTATATGTCTGTGTATGCCTGTGTATGCCTGTGTATGCCTGTGTATGCCTGTGTATGCCAGTGTATGCCTGTGTATGCCAATGTATGCCTGTGTATGCCTATGGCTGTGTATGTCTGTGTATGCCTTTGTATGCCTCTGTATGCCTGTGTGTGCCTGTGTGTGCCTGTGTGTGCCCGTGTATGCCTGTGTATGCCTGTGTATGCCTATGTATGCCTGTGTATGCCTGTGTATGCCTGTGTATGCCTTTGTATGCCTGTGCATGCCTGTGTATGCCTGTGAATGCCTGTGTATGCCAGTCTATGCCTGTGTATGGCTGTGTACGGCTGTGTATGGCTGTGTATGCCTGTGTATGCCTGTGTATGCCTGTGTATGCCTGTGTATCCCTGGGTATGCCTGTGTATGCCTGTGTATGCCTGTGTATGCCTGTGTATGCCTGTGTATGCCTGTGTATGCCTGTGTATGCCTGTGTATCCCTGGGTATGCCTGTGTATGCCTGTGTATGCCTGTGTATTTCTGTGTATTCCCGTGTATGCCTGTGTATGCCTGTGTATGCCTGTGTATGCCTGTGTATGCCTGTGTATGACTGTGTATGCCTGTGTATGCCTGTGTATGCCTGTATATGTCTGTGCAAGCTTGTGTATGCCTGTGTATGCCTGTGTATGCCTGTATATGCCTGTGTTTTTTTTTTTTTTTGTATTATGCCTTACGGTAGGAAAATTAAAATCTTCCAAAGATACCGCCTACCGTCCATAGGTGGCATGCACGATTCATAACCCCCTAGTAAAGTTATGCCTACGTACTAAAAACAAAAACCTCCGTATGCTCTTCTGTCCTTTACAGGCTCACCGGGACTGCCAGTCAAGTTATTTCGTCGGTGAGCAGGATGTGGAGCCTGGTTGTACTCCCTTCCTTGTTATATGGCCTAGAGGCGCACGTCCCTTCCTCCTGGTTTCCCTGGGTAGTTTTCCTCCTGCCACCGTATAGGTGTACGTCGCCTGTATTAGCCTTCAGCTCTGTTGGCCATCTCGTCAGCTCGGACCCGCTTCATCATATCCCTGATGATGTTATGTCCCCGCTCCCAAGAGTCGCTGTTCTCCATGATGGCCGCGATCAAGCCGCCAGGGCTGACCGGGGCACCGATCAGCGCCCTTAGCTGCACCCTCTCCTCCGTGAACCTGGAGGAATGCATGAGTACATGCTCTGCTGTTTCCTCAGCATCGGGGCAGTGGAGGCATTGAGTTGCCTCTACGTGGTGGAAACGGAGTAGGTATGCCCGAAAGCAACCATGATCCGTGAGGAACTGGGTAAGATGGTAGTCCAGTTGTGTAGTCCAGCTTGTGTATGCCTGTGAATGCCCGTTGAATGGCTGTATATGCCTGTGTATGGCTGTGTATGGCTGTGTATGCCTGTATATGTCTGTGTATGTCTGTGTATGCCAGTGTTTGCCTGTGAATGCCTCTGTATACCTGTCTATGCCTGTGTATGGCTGTGTATGCCCGTTTATGCCAGTGTATGCCTGTGTATGGCTGTGTATGCCTTCGTATGCCAGTGTATGCCTGTGTATGGCTGTGTATGCCTTCGTATGCCAGTGTATGCCTGTGTATGGCTGTGAATGCCTCTTTATGTCTGTGTATGCCAGTGTATGCCTGTGTATGCCTGTATATGTCTGTGTATGTCTGTGTATGCCAGTGTTTGCCTGTGAATGCCTGTGTATGCCTGTGTATGCCTGTGTATGCCTGTGTATGCCTGTGTATGCCTGTGTATGCCTGTGTATGTTTGTGTATGCCTGTGTATGCCTGTGGATGTCTTTGTATGCCTGTGTATGTTTGTGTATGCCTGTGTATGCCTGTGGATGTCTTTGTATGCCTGTGTATGGCTTTGTATGTCTGTGTATGCCTCTGTATGCCAGTGTATGCCTGTGTGTGCCTGTGTGTGCCCGTGTATGCCTGTGTATGCCTATGTATGCCTGTGTATGCCTGTGTATGCCTGTGTATGCCTTTGTATGCCTGTGCATGCCTGTGTATGCCTGTGTATGCCTGTGTATGCCTGTGTATGCCTGTGTATGCCTGTGTATTCCAGTGTATGCCGGTCTGTGCCTGTGTATGCTTGTGTATGCCTGTGTATGCACAGGCACAGACATATGCCTGATATGTCTGTGTATGTCTGTGTATGCCGGTGTATGCCTGTGTATGCCTGTATATGTCTGTGTATGTCTGTGTATGCCAGTGTATGCCTGTGAATGCCTGTGTATGCCTGTCTATGCCTGTGTATGCCTGTGTATGCTTGTGTATGCCTGTGCATGCCCGTTGAATGCCTGTGTATGCCTGTATGCCTGTGTATGGCTGTGTATGGCTATGTATGCCCGTGCATATGCCTGTGTATGCCTGTGTATGCCTGTGTATGCCTGTGTATGCCTGTGTATGGCTGTGTATGTCTGTGTATGCCTCTGTATGCCAGTGTATGCCTGTGTGTGCCTGTGTGTGCCCGTGTATGCCTGTGTATGCCTATGTATGCCTGTGTATGCCTGTGTATGCCTGTGTATGCCTTTGTATGCCTGTGCATGCCTGTGTATGCCTGTGTATGCCAGTGTATGCCTGTGTATGCCTGTGTATGCCTGTGTATTCCAGTGTATGCCAGTGTATGCCAGTGTATGCCGGTCTGTGCCTGTGTATGCTTGTGTATGCCTGTGTATGCACAGGCACAGACATATACAGATATGTCTGTGTATGTCTGTGTATGCCGGTGTATGCCTGTGTATGCGTGTATATGTCTGTGTATGTCTGTGTATGCCAGTGTATGCCTGTGAATGCCTGTGTATGCCTGTCTATGCCTGTGTATGCCTGTGTATGCTTGTGTATGCCTGTGCATGCCCGTTGAATGCCTGTGTATGCCTGTGTATGGCTGTGTATGGCTGTGTATGGCTATGTATGCCCGTGCATATGCATGTGTATGCCTGTAAATGCCCGTGTATGCCTGTGTATTCCAGTGTATGCCCGTGTATGCCAGTGTATGCCTGTGTATGCCTGTGTATGCCTGTGAATGCCTGTGTATGCCAGTCTATGTCTGTGTATGGCTGTGTATGGCTGTGTATGCCTGTGTTTGCCTGTGTATGCCTGTGTATGCCTGGGTATGCCTGTGTATGCCTGTGTATGCCTGTGTATGCCTGTGTATGCCTGTGTATGACTGTGTATGCCTGTGTATGCCTGTGTATGCCTGTGTATGCCTGTGTATGGCTGTGTATGCCTGTGTATGCCTGTGTATGCCTGTGTATGCCTGTGTATGCCTGTATATGTCTGCGTATGCCTGTGTAAGCCTCTGTATGCCTGTGTATGCCTGTGTAAGCCTGTGTATGCCTGTGTATGCCTGTGTATGCCTGTGTATGCCTGTGTATGCCTGTGTATGCCTTTGTATGCCTGTGCATGCCTGTGTATGCCTGTGTATGCCTGTGTATGCCTGTGTATGCCTGTGTATGCCTGTGTATTCCAGTGTATGCCAGTGTATGCCAGTGTATGCCGGTCTGTGCCTGTGTATGCTTGTGTATGCCTGTGTATGCCTGTATATGTCTGTGTATGGCTGTGTATGCCGGTGTATGCCTGTGTATGCCTGTATATGTCTGTGTATGTCTGTGTATGCCAGTGTATGCCTGTGAATGCCTGTGTATGCCTGTCTATGCCTGTGTATGCTTGTGTATGCTTGTGTATGCCTGTGCATGCCCGTTGAATGCCTGTGTATGCCTGTGTATGGCTGTGTATGGCTGTGTATACCTGTGTATGCCTGTGTATGCCTGTGTATGCCTGTGTATGCCTGTGTATGCCTGTGTATGCCCGTGTATGCCTGTGTATGCCTGTGTATGCCTGTGTATGCCTGTGTATGCCTGTGTATGCCTGTGTATGCCTGTGTATGCATGTGTATGCCTGTGAATGCCCGTGTATGCCTGTGTATGCCTGTGTATGCCAGTGTATGCCCTTGTATGCCAGTGTATGCCAGTGTATTGTAATGTCCGATGTCCTTTGTATTAAATCATGGAGCATAGCTCCGTTTATTTGGTAAAATAGAAAGTTCTTTTATTCCTTGTGGAGCATAGCTCCGTTTATTTCTCAGTTATGCTTGTGTCAGTTCTCAAATGCGAATGACTCTTAAAGCTAATATAATATTCTTCTTAGGCTATGAATTAAGCTTTCGCTGCCTGGCGAAGTCGGCAGAGAAGCGGCTGTTATATATGTATGATAAAAGAGTTGGGGGAAAATGCTATATGCGCACAGTTTGTATATAGTGGGCTTTTGGTTAGCGTGGGAATGCTGACCATGCATTTGTGCAGTGTGCTTCAGAAGCGGGCGATCATATAACGCTTCCACTTGAACATTATTGTTTATGCCAGCACTGCCAATGCGTATGTAATTGTGTTATTTATTTATGCAAATATTCTGAGTACATTGTACTCTATGTAGATATGTACTCTAAATATATACATATGTACGCATACCACATCTCCCTCCTTTTTAAAAAAATAACGTAACATAGTGTAGTATTTTATTCTATTATTATTATTATTATTTTTATTATTATTGTTTATTTTTATTTTATTTGTTTTTTATTTTTTTTTTTTTTTCTTTTTCTTTTTGACATCTTAAATTGTATTTTTCCATTATTATAGTGCTTTTTGTATTAAATCATGACGTCATTTATGATTAAAAAACTTTTAATCGATCTTTATGTACTATTTGCTTTTTATTTTTATTGTTTGATATTGTTATGTTGTCTCTGTGTTCTATCTTTTCTACCTTATAGGGTCCCGTATATTTAAAATCAAATTTATGACCTACTTCATTTCTTAATAGAACTTTATCTCCTACTGTTATTTCTATATTTTTTGTTTTTAAATCATAATTTTCCTTATTTTTTCTTTTATGCTCTTCAAGCTTAGTTCTAGCTCTACTTCTAATCTATATTTAATTTCCTTAGCATAATCATCTATATTGTATATTGGTTCTATGCTAGTTATATTAGTGAAATTTCTGGGTACATTATTTGTTCTACCAAAAAGAAGTTCATATGGACAATAATTATGTACCATAGAAGGGGTTGTATTAAAAAAATAGACGAAATAATGAAGCCATACATCCCAATCAGTTTTATCAACCGATATGTAAATCGTATATATTCATTTAAAGTTCTATGACTTCTTTCGACTACACCTACTGTTTGATGGTGGTGAGCGGTAGACGTTATATTTTTAATTTTTAGGTGTTTGCAAAGGTGTTTGCAAATGATTGAATTCTTATACTCTGTACCCATATCCGTAATGAACGTCTTCATTGGACCATAAGTAAGAATAAATGATTCGAAAATTGCTTTAGCGACTGTTGTTGCGCTTTTGTTTGGTATGGGTATTGCAACTAAATATTTAGTTAAATCACAAATGAGAGTGACTGCATATTCGTTGCCATTTTCCGACTTTGGTAGAGGACCTATAGTGTCCACTATCACTCTGTCGAAAGCATGATCAGGGGTTTCAGTTAAAGTCATTGGGGTCTTTGTATGCGTTGTCATTTTCGCTTTTTGGCATTTTTGACATTTTTTAATGTAGTCTGTTATTTGTTTAGACATACCTTTCCAAAAATAATGTCTTTTGACCTTGGCCAAAGTTTTTGCAATGCCTGTATGACCTCCTTGTAAAGGATCATCATGTAGTGTAGACAAAATAGCTTCTTTTTCTTTTTCATTGTTTATTAAGGTCACCGGGTTGAGTAGCGCTACTCTTAATTTTGTTAGTATTTTATTGCCCTTTTGCTTAAAATTATCTATTGAAACGAATTCAAAGATATTTTCCCACGGTGCCATTTTTAGATGATTGATTTTATATATACCGGCCTGCATTTCAAGCCTTTGGAAAAATTGATCTAAATCAAGAACTCCATTTGTATATAAATCATCGATTTCATATCTTGCAGTAATCTTTTAAAGAAACATATCATATTTTTTACTTGCAAGGTCACTACTTTACGTACCTCGTCATTATTGATGACTTGGTATACGTTGGGCATTGAAGCTTTTTCTGTTGATTGCGTATGCAATTCAGATTTGTTTGTTTCTCCTGCGCAGGATTTTTGTCTACTTTGTAATCTTGTAGTGACTTTCTTAATATTTCCGGTTATATCTTTCAATTCTTTGATGGTTATTCTTGATAACGCATCAGCTACATAATTATCTTTACCTCTCAGATACTCTACTGTAAAATTATATTCCTCCAATTCAAGTCTCATACGAGTCAATTTTGAGCCAGGATTAGTCATTGAAAATAAAAATGTTAGTGGTCTATGATCAGTTTTGACTGTAAAATGTTTACCATAGATATAGGGTCTGAAGTGGGTTATTGCCCAATGTATTGCTGCTAATTCCTGCTCAGTAGTACTTTTATTACTCTCGCCCTTAGTAAATGATCTTGATGCGTATGCAACTGGAAGTTGGTGGCCATTGTGGTCTTGAGATAAGACTGCGCCACATGCCATTTTGCTAGCATCTGTTGTAATACAAAATTCTTTGCTAAAATCGGGGTATTGTAAGAGAGTAGGTTCCATCAGTTTTGTTTTTAAGTGTAAAAATGATTTTTGACAGTCTTCTGTCCATTCAAAAGGAACATTCTTTTTACATAATCTAGTTATGTGCCGTGAATAGTCGGCGAAGTTTTTTATGAATCTTCTATAATAGTTACAAAATGCAACGAAACGCCTTGCGCTATCTGCATCATGAGGTACTGGGTAATTTTTGATGGCATCATACTTCTTGTCATCTGGCAGTATTCCTCTATCTGTGCATTTATGTCCCAAAAAGGTGACTTCACGCATAAAGAATGAACATTTCTCTGGATGTAGTTTTAGATTGTATTTCCTGCATTTGTCAAAAATATCTGATAAGTTTTTAATCATATGGTTTTCGGAACAACCTATTACTATTAAATCATCCATATAGATAAATGCTTGCGTTGGCTCAAGGCCAGAAAATGCAATAGTCATCATTCTTTGAAAAGAATTCGGCGCTATTTTCAGTCCAAATGGTAATCGCCTAAAACGATATGAACCGTTTGTTGTTGTTGAAGTTATGTATAATGAAGTTATATTTCTTGAACTCTTCTCAAGTTCAATTTGGTGAAAACCTGACATCAAGTCGAGGCATGAAAAATATTTGGCTCGACCTAGTTGACCTAGTTGAAATGTCTTCAATTCTAGGGAGTGGAAATTTATCAGACAACAGTTTTTTATTGATTTGACGATAGTCAATTACTAATCGCCATTTCTTTTCATATGAGCCTGGAAGAGATTTTTTCGGTACTAATAGTAATGGACTATTGTATTCCGATACTGATGGTTCGACTATTTTATCATTGATCAATTTTTTACTTGTTCTTGAATTTCGTCTTTTTGACTATGAGGACTTCTATAATTTTTAATATATATTGGCTCATCATCTTTCAATCTTAATCTTTGTTTGTGTAAATTATTAGTCGATATTGGTTCTGTTGTCAGACCAAATATATCAGTGTATTTACTACAAAGCTTTGTCAGCTGTGTTTTGAATTGTGATGGGAAATTTTTTGACAATTGAGACATGACAGTTTGTTCTCTGGTTTCTTTATTTGGTTGAACCACATCATAGTTTGAAAATGGCTCGTATTTTAAGTTGTTTGCATCTACTAGTTTATCAGTATGATGCGTATTTAATATTCGGATATAAACATCGTTTGATGTTGAAATGGTATTCGCTACATAAATACCTGTTTCTATTTCTTGGATTGGGATAAATATATTTGTATCTTCAATTGAAGTTATATTGATTTTTCGGACAACTTGTGATCTAGCTGGTAATAATATTTTATTATTACCAGAGTTGTATGTTATTGGAACATAAATCGGAAATTTCAAATTATTGGGTCTAATGATAAACCAATCTTCTTTTGGTTTGAAGTCTAATTGGCAGTTAAATTTTTTTATAAAATCAATGCCAATTATTCCGTCGCATGGTATGGGAAATTGTTGATGAACAATATGAAAATTATGAGGGATTATGTATTTATCGGTTTGTAGCTCTATTGAGGTTAAGCCCTTAGATTTAATAATCTCTTGGCTTATGCCTTGAATGTTTATTATACTGTCATCTTGGATATTATTGAAGTAGTCGGCTTCTTCTTTTAGTATTGAAATATCTGCACCCGTGTCAACTAAGAAAATTAATCTTTTTCCTGTTGCCACATGGTCAAATGTAATGAATATATTTATACTTAGATTGATTGAATGTACATGAGCTTTATTTATTGCCTTGTATCTGAGGGTTGTTGCGAGTTTCCCGAAATATCTTGGGTTACTCTCACATTACCATTATTATGGTTAAGTCTATTCTGATTGTTTGGGCTTCCTCTATTTGAGTAGCCACGGCCTCTATAATTGTTACCATTATTTTGGTTACCGTTATTGCCGTAATTGTTATTGTATCGGTTATTGTAATGGCCTCTGCCGCGACCATTACCTCTATAACCTTGGCCTCTATAGTTAGAGTTTGAGTAACCTCTCTTTGAATACATTACATGATTCACATTTCCGGTTACTCTGGTGCTAGTTCTTATGTACGCACCTATGGCAGCGTCCATAGTTGTGCACGTACCTGCTTCTAGCACAGTTTTCACACTTTCGTGTTCGGTCTTTTTGATCATGACATCGATGGCATCCCTAGTACTCAATCTATTGGCTTGCTCACTTTGTAAACCTTCATCGATATACGAGGCTTCTAAGAGCTTACGTAAATTATCAACTTCGGTTGTGAACTGTGTAGCTGTTTTGCCTCTTTGTTGTACAGTGGATAATTTTGCCCTGGTGTTTTGGGATGTCTCCCCAACAATTGAAGTTTGCAGTTTATTAATTATTGCTTCAATTGTGGATTCGCTCAGTACCAGGTTCAGAGTAGTGCCAATAAATTTTGATTTTATTACTTGGACTGCAATGTCCTCAAATGGTCCTTTTGCAAGGTCTACTAATTTAATGGCCATAATAAACCTCTGAAGATGGATCTTTTGTCCATCAAACTCCGGTACTGCGCTCGACACTTCCTTTATGTAGGCCCTGATGGCGGCTGAATTGTCTGTCATTTTGTTTAATTGTATTTCCTGATCTTCTTTATTTCCTGAATCTTCTGGCAATTGTAACATTGCTGGTATTGTTAGAACGTTCAGATCTTCTTCTTTGATTTCTAGTTCCGAGTCAGAATTATTGAGTGATTCTGTTTCTCCTTCACTTAGAGTCAAAGGGGAATTAAGGATTGTTGGTATCGATATGTTTAGATCGAACCTTTCTTTGATATTTATTAGATTACTTCTTAATCTAATCAAAAATTTGGACACTGTTGTCCACTGTTTTTTATCTAGTTTCCCTCTTTGGTCATGTATACGGGATCTAGCCTGATTGAATGATTCTACCAGAATAGTTATATGCTTACTAGCAGTTTGTTTTGGAACAGTTCTATTCTGAGACAAACATTTATAAGACTTATCAAATTTTTCTTTTATTTCATTTAAGATGGCTGTTAAATTTTGCCAATCCATAATTTATTTGAGACATTTTAAGTATTTAGAAGGAAGATTTTTTTTTTGATTTTATTATTATTTTTATTTCATTAATGACCTCATTATTTAAAAATTAAATTGTTTCTAGGCCATTGGCCCTGCTATTATAGCGCTTCTTTAAACATTTATTGTGGAGTTTGTACACTTTTATAAGTGCATGTATCAACATTAATATAAAAATTGCTAACAATAGTATTGTTATATAGCTATCTCCACTTTGTTTATTACATTTGCAGTGGAATCCACTGTTTTTGTATCAATTAAGCCCATATTGGGTTTTAAAATTTCTTCAGTTTTTTCGAAAATTTCTTCCTTATATATTCTGTTTGTCACTATTGACATTTACGTTAAAAGTTGTATTACTATTAGTATTTTTATGTCAAATTTTGTATTTTGTTTTTTTTTTTTTTATATATGTTCCTGCCTATTGTTTTTGTATAGCTTTACAGGCTATACTGCTCATCGGGCAGAAATATTTCCGCTCAATTTTACAATTTTCGGTTTTTACAGTTAAGAAAAAAAAATATGCATCGCAGTGCACTCAAAAAAATTTTGCAACGCAGTGCTATTTACAAAAAAAATTTGCGCTCTAGGAAGCGCTGTCGGTTTCCTTGCTGGCTTAACTTGGCGCGTTAAGCGGTGCCGGTGCTGGTTGTCGCACAGGCCTCCTTCTGCTGGTTAATGTCCTTACAATGTTTGCAAGTGTACTTGCAATAGGCGCTCCATAGTCCCTCGCAGTCCAACGGGCATTGTTCCTTGTAGACTGGTATGCTGGCTCTGGGTGGTGGTGTTGCGGATTTGATTTTTGTATTATTTATGGTTTTTATAAATGAGAGAGTTGGGCTTTGGGTTTTTATGGGCGCTTTTTTCTTTAATTCTTCTTGTAAGAAGTCAAGCTCTGCTTGTAGTTTGCGAGCAGTTGACCAGGCTGGTGGTGGCGTTTGAGAATATAATAGCCATCTTAAGTGAGCTATTCTCGTTTTTAATTTTTGCCGCACACCGCCGCGCTTATTTCCCATTGCCTCACTCTACTCACTCAGAATTTTGTTTTCCATTCGTAAGAATTTTGTATTCCATCCGTAAATCTCCATCCGAGTCCAGTCCAATATAATTTTGATATGGACTGGTAATTTTAGTCCCTAGCGTGCAGAGCGATGAGTTCCTGCTTCTTGGGTCCTAGATCCAAGGTCCTTGGTCCAGGTCACGGTCGCCATGTAATGTCCGATGTCCTTTGTATTAAATCATGGAGCATAGCTCCGTGATTAGTAATGAGTCCTTTATCTCAGTTATGCTTGTGTCAGTTCTCAAATGCGAATGACTCTTAAAGCTAATATAATATTCTTCTTAGGCTATGAATTAAGCTTTCGCTGCCTGGCGAAGTCGGCAGAGAAGCGGCTGTTATATATGTATGATAAAAGAGTTGGGGGAAAATGCTATATGCGCACAGTTTGTATATAGTGGGCTTTTGGTTAGCGTGGGAATGCTGACCATGCATTTGTGCAGTGTGCTTCAGAAGCGGGCGATCATATAACGCTTCCACTTGAACATTATTGTTTATGCTAGCACTGCCAATGCGTATGTAATTGAGTTATTTATTTATGCAAATATTCTGAGTTCATTGTACTCTATGTAGATATGTACTCTAAATATATACACATGTACGCATACCACAGTATGCCTGTGTATGCCTGTGAATGCCTGTGTATGCCAGTCTATGCCTGTGTATGGCTGTGTATGGCTGTGTATGCCTGTGTCTGCCACTCTCCCATCAGTCGCTCGTGAGCCTCCAGCCGGGTAGCACCTTCTCGGACCTGACAAATAGCCTTTATCTCCAGGTCGATTGGCGGCAAGCCTGCCAGTGCTAGTGCTGCGTCTCCGGATATGGTCCTGAAGCCTCTAATGAGCCTAAGGGCCATAGACCGTACCGCCGCGCTTTCAAGTAAGTGCCTTTCTTGGTGGCGTTGCTCCATATTGGTGCAGCATAGAGCAGCGTTGCCTTGGCTTCCGCCACCAGTAGTTTCCTTGCCGGGTAATTTGGACCTCCTACATTGGGCATGAGCCTGGACAAGGACAAAGTTGTTATTGCTGCTTTCCTGCTTGCGTAGCTAGCATGCTCATTAAAAGCTAGCCTGTGGTCTATCATTACTCCCAGGTATTTTAAGGAGTATTGTGATGCCACCTGTGCCTGTGTATGCCTGTGTATGCCTGTGTATGCCTGCGTATGCCTGTGTATGCCTGTGTATGCCTGTGTATTGGTGTGTATGCCTGTGTATGCCTGTGTATGCCCGTGTATGCCTGTGTATGCCTGTGTATGCCTGTGTATGCCTGTGTATGCCTGTGTATGCCTGCGTATGCCTGTGTATGCCTGTGTATGCCTGTGTATGCCTGTGTTTGCCTGTGTATGCCTGTGTAAGCCTGTGTATGCCTGTGTATGCCTGTGTATGCCTGTGTATGCCTGTGTATGCCTGTGTATGCCTGTGTATGCCTGTGTATGCCTGGGTATGGCTGTGTATGCCTGTGTATGCCTGTGTAGGCATGTGTATGCCTGTGTATGACTGTGTATGCCTGTGTATGACTGTGTATGCCTGTGTATGCCTGTGTATGCCTGTATATGTCTGTGTATGCTTGTGTATGCCTGTGTATGCCTGTCTATGCCTGTGTATGCCTGTGTATGACTGTGTATGCCTGTGTATGCCTGTGTATGCCTGTATATGTCTGTGCAAGCTTGTGTATGCCTATGTATGCCTGTGTATGCCTGTGTATGCCTGTGTATGCCTGTGTATGCATGTGTATGCTAGTGAATGCCCGTGTATGCCTGTGTATGCCTGTGTATGCGTGTGTATGCCTGTGTATGCCTGTGTATGCCTGTGTATGCCTGTGTATGCCTGTGTATGCCTGTGTATGCCTGTGAATGCCCGTGTATGCCTGTGTATGCCTGTGTATGCCAGTGTATGCCAGTGTATGCCAGTGTATGCCAGTGTATGCCAGTGTATGCCTGTGTATGCCTGTGTATGCCTGTGTATGGCTGTGTATGCCTGTGCATTCCTGTGTATGCCTGTGTATGCCTGTGCATGCCTGTGTATGCCTGTGTATGCCTGTGTATGCCTGTGTATGCCTGTGTATGCCTGTGTATGCCTGTGTATGCCTGTGTATGCCTGTGTATGCATGTGTATGCCTGTGTATGACTGTGTATGCCTGTGTATGACTGTGTATGCCTGTGTATGCCTGTGTATGCCTGTATATGTCTGTGTATGCTTGTGTATGCCTGTGTATGACTGTGTATGACTGTGTATGCCTGTGTATGCCTGTGTATGCCTGTGTATGCCTGCGTATGCTTGTGTATGCCTGTGAATGCCTGTGTATGCCTGTGTATTCCTATGTATGCCTATGTATGCCTGTGTATGCCTGTGTATGCCTGGGTATGCCTATGTAAGCCTGTGTATGCCTGTGTATGCCTGTATATGTCTGTGTGTATGCCTGGGTATGCCTGTGTATGCCTGTGTATGCCTGTGTAGGCCTGTGTATGCCTGTGTATGACTGTGTATGCCTGTGTATGCCTGTGTATGCCTGTGTATGCCTGTGTATGCCTGTATATGTCTGTGTATGCTTGTGTATGCCTGTGTATGCCTGTCTATGCCTGTGTATGCCTGTGTATGACTGTGTATGCCTGTGTATGCCTGTGTATGCCTGTATATGTCTGTGCAAGCTTGTGTATACCTGTGTATGCCTGTGTATGCCTGTGTATGCCTGTGTATGCCTGTGTATGCCTGTGTATGCCTGTATATGCCTGTGTATGCCTGTGTATGCCCGTTGAATGCCTGTGTATGCCTGTGTATGGCTGTGTATGGCTGTGTATGGCTGTGTATGCCTGTGTATGCCTGTGTATGCCTGTGTATGCATGTGTATGCCTGTGAATGCCCGTGTATGCCTGTGTATGCCTGTGTATGCCTGTGTATGCCAGTGTATGCCCGTGTATGCCAGTGTATGCCAGTGTATGCCTGTGTATGCCTGTGTATGCCTGTGATTGCCTGTGTATGCCAGTCTATGCCTGTGTATGGCTGTGTATGGCTGTGTATGGCTGTGTATGCCTGTGTATGCCTGTGTATGCCTGTGTATGCCTGTGTATGGCTGTGTATGGCTGTGTATGCCTCTGTATGTCTGTGTATGCCTGTGTATGCCTGTGTATGCCTGTGTATGCCTGTATATGCCTGTGTATGTCTGTGTATATCAGTGTATGCCTGTGAATGGCTGTGTATGCCTGTGTATGCCTGTATATGCCTGTGTATGTCTGTGTATACCAGTGTATGCCTGTGTATGCATGTGTATGCCTGTGTATGCCCGTGTATGCCAGTGTATGCCAGTGTATGCCGGTCTATGCCGGTCTATGCCTGTGTATGTTTGTGTATGCCTGTGTATGCCTGTATATGTCTGTGTATGTCTGTGTATGCCTGTGTATGCCTGTGTATGCCTGTGTATGCCTGTGTATGCCTGTGTATGCCTGTGTATGCCTGTGTATGCCTGGGTATGCCTGTGTATGCCTGTGTATGCCTGTGTAGGCATGTGTATGCCTGTGTATGATTGTGTATGCCTGTGTATGACTGTGTATGCCTGTGTATGCCTGTGTATGCCTGTATATGTCTGTGTAAGCTTGTGTAAGCTTGTGTATGCCTGTGTATGCCTGTGTATGCCTGTGTATGCCTGTGTATGCCTGTGTATGCCTGTCTATGACTGTGTATGCCTGTGTATGCCTGTGTATGCCTGTGAATGCCTGTGTATGCCTGTGAATGCCTGTGTATGCCTGTGTATGCCTGTGTATGCCTGTGTATGCCTGTGTATGCCTGTGTATGCCTGTGTATGCCTGTCTATGCCTGTGTATGCCTGTGTATGCCTGTGTATGCCTGTGTATGCCTGTGTATGCCTGTGTATGCGTGTGTATGCCTGTGAATGCCCGTGTATGCCTGTGTATGCCAGTGTATGCCCGTGTATGCCAGTGTATGCCAGTGTATGCCAGTGTATGCCAGTGTATGCCTGTGTATGCCTGTGATTGCCTGTGTATGCCTGTGTATGACTGTGTATGCCTGTGTATGCCTGTGTATGCTTGTGTATGCCTGTGTATGCCTGTGTATGCCTGTGTATGCCTGTGAATGCCTGTGTATGCCAGTCTATGCCTGTGTATGGCTGTGTAGGGCTGTGTATGCCTGTGTATGCCTGTGTATGCCTGGGTATGCCTGTCTATGCCTGTGTATGGCTGTGTATGCCTTCGTATGCCAGTGTATGCCTGTGTATGCCTGTGAATGCATGTGTATGCCTGTGTATGCCTGTGTATGCCTGTGTATGCCTGTGTAGGCCTGTATATGCCTGTGTATGTCTGTGTTTGCCGGTGTATGCCTGTGTATGCTTGTGTATGCCTGTGAATGACTGTGTATGCCTGTGTATGCCTGTGAATGCCTGTGTATGCCAGTCTATGCCTGTGTATGCCTGTGTATGGCTGTGTATGGCTGTGTATGCCTGTGTATGCCTGTGAATGCCCGTGTATGCTGTGTAAGCCTGTGTATGCCAGTGTATGCCCGTGTATGCCAGTGTATGCCTCTGTATGCCTGTGTATGTCTGTGAATGCCTGTGTATGCCAGTCTATGCCTGTGTATGTATGGCTGTGTATGGCTGTGTATGCCTGTGTATGCCTGGGTATGCCTGTCTATGCCTGTGTATGGCTGTGTATGCCTTCGTATGCCAGTGTATGCCTGTGTACGCCTGGGTATGCCTGTCTATGCCTGTGTATGGCTGTGTATGCCTTCGTATGCTAGTGTATGCCTGTGTATGCCTGTGAATGCATGTGTATGCCTGTGTATGCCTGTGTATGCCTTTGTATGGCTGTGTATGGCTGTGTATGGCTGTGTATGCCTGTGTATGCCTGTGTATGCCTGTGTATGCCTGTGTATGCCTGTATATGTCTGTGTATGCCTGTGAATGCCTGTGTATGCCTGTGTATGGCTGTGTATGGCTGTGTATGGCTGTGTATGGCTGTGTATGCCTGTGTATACCAGTGTATAGCTGTGTATGCCTGTGAATGCCTGTTTATGCCTGTGTATGCCTGTAGATGTCTTTGTATGCCTGTGTGTGGCTGTGTCTGTCTGTGTATACCTCTGTATACCAGTGTATGCCTTTGTGTGCCCGTGCATGCCTGTGTATTCCTATGTATGCCTGTGTATGCCTGTGTATGCCTTTGTATGCCTGTGTATGCCTGTGTATGCCTGTGTATGCCTGTGTATGCCAGTGTATGCCTGTGTATGCCAGTGTATGCCTGTGTATGCCTGTATATGTCTGGGTATGTCTGTGTATGCCAGTGTATGCCTGTGAATGCATGTGTATGCCTGTCTATGCCTGTGTATGCCTGTGTATGCTTGTGTATGCCTGTGCATGCCCGTTGAATGCATGTGTATGCGTGTGTATGGCTGTGTATGGCTGTGTATGCCTGTGTATGCCTGTGTATGCCTGTGTATGCCCGTGTATGCCTGTGTATGTCAGTGTATGCCTGTGTATGCCAGTCTATGCCTGTGTATGCCTGTGTATGCATGTGTATGCCTGTGAATGCCCGTGTATGCCTGTGTATGCCTGTGTATGCCAGTGTATGCCCGTGTATGCCAGTGTATGCCTGTGTATGCCTGTGTATGCCTGTGAATGCCTGTGTATGCCTGTGTATGCCTGTGTATGCCTGTGTATGCCTGTGTATGCCTGTGTATGCCTGTGTATGCATGCGTATGCCAGTGTATGCCTGTGTATGCATGTGTATGCCTGTGAATGCCCGTGTATGCCTGTGTATGCCTGTGTATGCCAGTGTATGCCCGTGTATGCATGTGTATGCCAGTGTATGCCTGTGTATGCCTGTGTATGGCTGTGTATGCCTGTGCATGCTTGTGTATGCCTGTGTATGCCTGTGCATGCCTGTGTATGCCTGTGTATGCCTGTGTATGCCTGTGTATGCCTGTGTATGATTGTGAATGCCCATGTATGCCTGTGTATGCCTGTGTATACCTGGGTATGCCTGTGTATGCCTGTGTAGGCCTGTGTATGCCTGTGTATGCCTGTGTATGCCTGTGTATGCCTGTGTATGCCTGTGTATGCCTGTGTATGTCTGTGTATGCCTGTGTATGCCTGTGTATGCCTGTGTATGCATATGTATGCCTGTGAATGCCCGTGTATGCCTGTGTATGCCTGTGTTTGCCAGTGTATGCCCGTGTATGCCAGTGTATGCCAGTGTATGCCTGTGTATGCCTGTGTATGCCTGTGTATGCATGTGTATGCCAGTGAATGCCCGTGTATGCCTGTGTATGCCTGTGTATGCCTGGGTATGCCTGTGTATGCCTGTGTATGCCTGTGTATGCCTGTGTATGCCTGTGTATGCCTGTGTATGCCTGTGTATGCCTGTGTATGCCTGTGTATGCATGTGTATGCCTGTGAATGCCCGTGTATGCCTGTGTATGCCTGTGTATGCCAGTGTATGCCCGTGTATGCCAGTGTATGCCTGTGTATGCCAGTCTATGCCTGTGTATGGCTGTGTATGGCTGTGTATGCCTGTGTAGGCTTGTGTATGCCTGTGTATGATTGTGTATTCCTGTGTATGCCTGGGTATGCCTGTGCATGCCTGTGTATGCCTGTGTATGCCTGTGTATGCCTGTGTATGCCTGTGTATGCCTGTGTATGCATGTGTATGCTAGTGAATGCCCGTGTATGCCTGTGTATGCCTGTGTATGCCTGTGTATGCCAGTGTATGCCCGTGTATGCCTGTGTATGCCTGTGTATGCCTGTGAATGCCTGTGTATGCCTGTGTATGCCTGTGTATGCATGTGTATGCCTGTGTATGCCTGTGTATGCCTGGGTATGCCTGTGTATGCCTGTTTATGCCTGTGCATGCTTGTGTACGCCTGTGTATGCCTGTGCATGCCTGTGTATGCCTGTGTATGGCTGTGTATGCCTGTGCATGCTTGTGTATGCCTGTGTATGCCTGTACATGCCTGTGTATGCCTGTGTATGCCTGTGTATGCCTGTGTATGCCTGTGTATGCCTGTGTATGCCTGTGTATGCCTGTGTATGCCTGTGTATGCCTGTGTATGCCTGTGTATGCCTGTGTATGCCTGTATATGCCTGTGTATGCCTGTGAATGCCTGTGTATGCCAGTCTATGCGTGTGTATGCCTGTGAATGCCTGTTTATGCCTGTGTATGCCTGTAGATGTCTTTGTATGCCTGTGTATGCCTGTGTGTGGCTGTGTATGTCTGTGTATGCCTCTGTATGCCAGTGTATGCATGTGTGTGCCCGTGCATGCTTGTGTATTCCTATGTATGCCTGTGTATGCCTGTGTATGCCTTTGTATACCTGTGTATGCCTGTGTATGCCTGTGTATGCCTGTGTATGCATGTGTATGCCTGTGTATGCCTGTGTATGCCTGTGTATGCCTGTGTATGCCAGTGTATGCCCGTGTATGCCCGTGTATGCCAGTGTATGCCAGTGTATGCCCGCGTATGCCAGTGTATGCCTGTGTATGCCTGTGCATGCCTGTGAATGCCTGTGTATGCCTGTGTATGCCTGTGTATGCCTGTGTCTGCCTGTGTATGCATGTGTATGCCAGTGTATGCCTGTGTATGCATGTGTATGCCTGTGAATGCCTGTGTATGCCTGTGTATGCCTGTGTATGCCAGTGTATGCCCGTGTATGCCAGTGTATGCCAGTGTATGCCTGTGTGTGCCTGTGTATGGCTGTGTATGCCTGTGCATGCTTGTGTATGCCTGTGTATGCCTGTGCTTGCCTGTGTATGCCTGTGTATGCCTGTGTATGCCTGTGTATGCCTGTGTATGCCAGTGTATGCCTGTGTATGATTGTGTATGCCAGTGAATGCCCATGTATGCCTATGTATGCCTGTGTATGCCTAAGTATGCCTGTGTATGCCTGTGTATGCCTGTGTATGCCTGTGTATGCCTGTGTATGCCTGTGTATGCATGTGTATGCCTGTGAATGCCCGTGTATGCCTGTGTATGCCTGTGTATGCCAGTGTATGCCCGTGTATGCCAGTGTATACCAGTGTATGCCTGTGTATGCCTGTGTATGCCTGTGTATGCATGTGTATGCCAGTGAATGCCCGTGTATGCCTGTGTATGCCTGTGTATGCCTGGGTATGCCTGTGTATGCCTGTGTATGCCTGTGTATGCCTGTGTATGCCTGTGTATGCCTGTGTAAGCCTGTGTATGCCTGTGTATGCATGTATATGCCTGTGAATGCCCGTGTATGCCTGTGTATGCCTGTGTATGCCAGTGTATGCCCGTGTATGCCAGTGTTTGCCAGTGTATGCATGTGTATGCCAGTGTATGCCTGTGTATGCCAGTCTATGCCTGTGTATGGCTGTGTATGGCTGTGTATGGCTGTGTATGGCTGTGTATGGCTGTGTATGCCTGTGTATGCTTGTGTATGCCTGTGTATGCCTGTGTTTGCCTGTGTATGCCTGGGTATGCCTGTGCATGCCTGTGTATGCCTGTGTATGCCTGTGTATGCCTGTGTATGCCTGGGTATGCCTGTGTATGCCTGTTTATGCCTGTGCAGGCTTATGTATGCTAGTGAATGCCCGTGTATGCCTGTGTATGCCTGTGTATGCCTGGGTATGCCTGTGTATGCCTGTGTATGCCTGTGTATGCCTGTGTATGCCTGTGTATGCCTGTGTATGCCTGTGTATGCTTGTGTATGCCTGGGTATGCCTGTGTATGCCTGTTTATGCCTGTGCATGCTTGTGTACGCCTGTGTATGCCTGTGCATGCCTGTGTATGCCTGTGTATGCTGTGTATGCCTGTGCATGCCTGTGTATGCCTGTGTATGCCTGTGTATGCCTGTGTATGCCTCTGTATGCCTGTGTATGCCTGTGTATGCCTGTGTATGCCTGTGTATGCCTGTGTATGCCTGTGTATGCCTGTGTATGCCTGTGTATGCTTGTGTATGCCTGGGTATGCCTGTGTATGCCTGTTTATGCCTGTGCATGCTTGTGTACGCCTGTGTATGCCTGTGCATGCCTGTGTATGCCTGTGTATTGCTGTGTATGCCTGTGCATGCTTGTGTATGCCTGTGTATGCCTGTGCATGCCTGTGTATGCCTGTGTATGCCTGTGTATGCCTGTGTATGCCTGTGTATGCCTGTGTATGCCTGTGTATGCCTGGGTATGCCTGTGTATGCCTGTGTATGCCTGTGTATGCCTGTGTATGCCTGTGTATGCCTGTATATGCCTGTGTATGCCTGTGAATGCCTGTGAATGCCCGTGTATGCCTGTGTATGCCTGTGTATGCCTGGGTATGCCTGTGTATGCCTGTGTATGCCTGTGTATGCCTGTGTATGCCTGTGTATGAATGTGTATGCCAGTGAATGCCCGTGTATGTCTGTGAATGCCCGTGTATGCCTGTGTATGCCTGTGTATGACAGTGTATGCCCGTGTGTGCCAGTGTATACCAGTGTATGCCTGTGTATGCCTGTGTATGAATGTGTATGCCAGTGAATGCCCGTGTATGCCTGTGTATGCCTGTGTATGCCTGGGTATGCCTGTGTATGCCTGTGTATGCCTGTGTATGCCTGTGTATGCCTGTGTATGCCTGTGTATGACAGTGTATGCCCGTGTATGCCTGTGTATGCCAGTGTATGCCTGTGTATGCCAGTCTATGCCTGTGTATGGCTGTGTATGGCTGTGTATGCCTGTGTATGCTTGTGTATACCTGTGTATGCCTGTGTTTGCCTGTGTATGCTTGGGTATGCCTGTGCATGCCTGTGTATGCCTGTGTATGCCTGTGTATGCCTGTGTATGCCTGTGTATGCATGTGTATGCTAGTGAATGCCCGTGTATGCCTGTGTATGCCTGTGTATGCCTGTGTATGCCTGTGAATGCCTGTGTAAGCTTGTGTATGCCTGGGTATGCCTGTGTATACCTGTGTATGCCTGTGTATGCCTGTGTATGCCTGTGTATGCCTGTGTATGCCTGTGTATGCCTGTGTATGCCTGTGTATGCCTGTGTATGCCTTCGTATGCCAGTGTATGCCTGTGTATGCCTGTGTATGCCTGTGTATGCCTTCGTGATGCCAGTGTATGCCTGTGTATGCCTGTGTATGCCTGTGTATGCCTGTGTATGCCTGTGTATGCCTGTGTATGCCTGTGAATGCCTGTGTATGCCAGTCTATGCCTGCGTATGGCTGTGTATGGCTGTGTAGGGCTGTGTATGCCTGTGTATGCCTGTGTATGCCTGGGTATGCCTGTCTATGCCTGTGTATCCCTGTGTATGCCTGTGAATGCCTGTGTATGCCTGTGTATGCCTGTATATATCTGTGTATGTCTGTGTATGCCAGTGTATGCCTGTGCATGCCCGTTGAATGCCTGTGTATGCCTGTGTATGCCTGTGTATGCCTGTGTATGCCTGTATATGTCTGTGTATGCCTGTGAATGCCTGTGTATGCCAGTCTATGCCTGTGTATGGCTGTGTATGCTTGTGCATGCCTGTGCATGCCCGTTGAATGCCTGTGTATGCCTGTGTATGGCTGTGTATGGCTGTGTATGCCTGTGAATGCCTGTGTATGCCAGTCTATGCCTGTGTATGGCTGTGTATGGCTGTGTATGCCTGTGTATGCCTGTGTATGCCTGTGTATGCCTGTGTATGCCTGTGTATGCCTGTGTATGCCTGTGAATGCCTGTGTATGCCAGTCTATGCCTGCGTATGGCTGTGTATGGCTGTGTAGGGCTGTGTATGCCTGTGTATGCCTGTGTATGCCTGGGTATGCCTGTCTATGCCTGTGTATGGCTGTGTATGCCTTCGTATGCCAGTGTATGCCTGTGTATGCCTGTGAATGCCTGTGTATGCCTGTGTATGCCTGTATATGCCTGTGTATGTCTGTGTATGTCTATGTATGCCAGTGTATGCCTGTGTATGCTTGTGTATGCCTGTGCATGTTCGTTGAATGCCTGTGTATGCCTGTGTGTGCCTCTGTATGCCTGTGTATGCCTGTATATGTCTGTGTATGCCTGTGAATGCCTGTGTATGCCAGTCTATGCCTGTGTATGGCTGTGTATGGCTATGTATGCCTTTGTATGCCAGTGTATAGCTGTGTATGCCTGTGAATGCCTGTTTATGCCTGTGTATGCCTGTAGATGTCTTTGTATGCCTGTGTGTGGCTGTGTATGTCTGTGTATGCCTCTGTATACCAGTGTATGCCTGTGTGTGCCCGTGCATGCCTGTGTATTCCTATGTATGCCTGTGTATGCCTGTGTATGCCTTTGTATGCCTGTGTATGCCTGTGTATGCCTGTGTATGCCTGTGTATGCCAGTGTATGCCCGTGTATGCCAGTGTATGCCTTTCTATGCCTGTGTATGCTTGTGTATGCCTGTGTATGCCTGTATATGTCTGTGTATGTCTGTGTATGCCGGTGTATGCCTGTGTATGCCTGTGTATGCCTGTGTATGCCTGTGTATGCCTGTGTATGCATGTGTATGGCAGTGAATGCCCGTGTATGCCTGTGTATGCCTGTGTATGCATGTGTATGCTAGTGAATGCCCGTGTATGCCTGTGTATGCCTGTGTCTGCCAGTGTATGCCCGAGTGATGCCTGTGTATGCCTGTGTATGCCTGTGTATGCCTGTGTATGCCTGTGTATGCCTGTGTATGCATGTGTATGCCTGTGTATGCCTGTGTATGCCTGGGTATGCCTGTGTATGCCTGTTTATGCCTGTGCATGCTTGTGTACGCCTGTGTATGCCTGTGCATGCCTGTGTATGCCTGTGTATGCCTGTGTATGCCTGTGTATGATTGTGAATGCCCATGTATGCCTGTGTATGCCTGTGTATGCCTGGGTATGCCTGTGTATGCCTGTGTATGCCTGTGTATGCCTGTGTATGCCTGTGTATGCCTGTGTATGCCTGTGTATGCATATGTATGCCTGTGAATGCCCGTGTATGCCTGTGTATGCCTGTGTATGCCAGTGTATGCCCGTGTATGCCAGTGTATACCAGTGTATGCCTGTGTATGCCTGTGTATGCCTGTGTATGCCTGTGTATGCCTGTGTATGCATGTGTATGCCAGTGAATGCCCGTGTATGCCTATGTATGCCTGTGTATGCATGTGTATGCTAGTGAATGCCCGTGTATGCCTGTGTATGCCTGTGTCTGCAAGTGTATGCCTGAGTATGCCTGTGTATGCCTGTGTATGCCTGTGAATGCCTGTGTATGCCTGTGTATGCCTGTGTATGCATGTGTATGCCCGTGTATGCCTGTGTATGCCTGGGTATGCCTGTGTATGCCTGTTTATGCCTGTGCATGCTTGTGTACGCCTGTGTATGCCTGTGCATTCCTGTGTATGCCTGTGTATGGCTGTGTATGCCTGTGCATGCTTGTGTATGCCTGTGTATGCCTGTACATGCCTGTGTATGCTTGTGTATGCCTGTGTATACCTGTGTATGCCTGTGTATGCCTGTGTATGCCTGTGTATGTCTGTGTATGCCTGGGTATGCCTGTGTATGCCTGTGTATGCCTGTGTATGCCTGTGTATGCCTGTGTATGCCTGTGTATGCCTGTGTATGCCTGTGTATGCCTGTGTATGCCTGTGTATGTCTGTATATGCCTGTGTATGCCTGTGAATGCCTGTGTATGCCAGTCTATGCCTGTGTATGCCTGTATACGCCTGTGTATGCCTGTGAATGCCTGTGTATGCCAGTCTATGCGTGTGTATGCCTGTGAATGCCTGTTTATGCCTGTGTATGCCTGTAGATGTCTTTGTATGCCTGTGTATGCCTGTGTGTGGCTGTGTATGCCTCTGTATGCCAGTGTATGCCTGTGCGTGCCCGTGCATGCCTGTGTATTCCTATGTATGCCTGTGTATGCCTGTGTATGCCTGTGTATGCCTGTGTATGCCTGTGTATGCCAGTGTATGCCCGTGTATGCCAGTGTATGCCGGTCTATGCCTGTGTATGCTTGTGTATGCCTGTGTATGCCTGTATATGTCTGTGTATGTCTGTGTATGCCGGTGTATGCCTGTGTATGCCTGTATATGCCTGTGTATGTCTGTGTATGCCAGTGTATGCCTGTGAATGCATGTGTATGCCTGTCTATGCCTGTGTATGCCTGTGTATGCTTGTGTATGCCTGTGCATGCCCGTTGAATGCATGTGTATGCCTGTGTATGGCTGTGTATGGCTGTGTATGCCTGTGTATGCCAGTGTATGCCTGTGTATGCCTGTCTATGCCTGTGTATGACTGTGTATGCATGTGTATGCCTGTGTATGCATGTGTATGCTAGTGAATGCCCGTGTATGCCTGTGTATGCCTGTGTATGCCTGTGTATGCCTGGGTATGCCTGTGTATGCCTGTGTATGCCTGTGTATGCCTGTGTATGCCTGTGTATGCCTGTGTATGCCTCTGTATGCCTGTGTATGCCTGTGTATGCCTGTGTATGCCTGTGTATGCCTGTGTATGCCTGTGTATGCCTGTGTATGCCTGTGTATGCCTGTGTATGCCTGTATATGCCTGTGTATGCCTGTGTATGCCTGTGTATGCCTGTGTATGCCTGTGTATGCCTGTGTATGCCTGTGTATGCCTGTGTATGCCTGTGTATGCCTGTGTATGCCTGTGTATGCCTGTGTATGCCTGTGTATGCCTTCGTATGCCAGTGTATGCCTGTGTATGCCTGTGTATGCCTGTGTATGCCTGTGTATGCCTGTGTATGCCTGTGTATGCCTGTGAATGCCTGTGTATGCCAGTCTATGCCTGTGTATGGCTGTGTATGGCTGTGTAGGGCTGTGTATGCCTGTGTATGCCTGTGTATGCCTGTCTATGCCTGTGTATGGCTGTGTATGCCTTTGTATGCCAGTGTATGCCTGTGTATGCCTGTGAATGCCTGTGTATGCCTGTGTATGCCTGTATATGTCTGTGTATGTCTGTGTATGCCAGTGTATGCCTGTGTATGCTTGTGTATGCCTGTGCATGCCCGTTGAATGCCTGTGTATGCCTGTGTATGCCTGTGTATCCCTGTGTATACCTGTATATGTCTGTGTATGCCTGTGAATGCCTGTGTATGCCAGTCTATGCCTGTGTATGGCTGTGTATGCTTGTGCATGCCTGTGCATGCCCGTTGAATGCCTGTGTATGGCTGTGTATGGCTGTGTATGCCTGTGAATGCCTGTGTATGCCAGTCTATGCCTGTGTATGGCTGTGTATGGCTGTGTATGCCTGTGTATGCCTGTGTATGCCTGTGTATGCCTGTGTATGCCTGTGTATGCCTGTGTATGCCTGTAAATGCCTGTGTATGCCAGTCTATGCCTGCGTATGGCTGTGTATGGCTGTGTATGGCTGTGTAGGGCTGTGTATGCCTGTGTATGCCTGTGTATGCCTGGGTATGCCTGTCTATGCCTGTGTATGGCTGTGTATGCCTTCGTATGCCAGTGTATGCCTGTGTATGCCTGTGAATGCCTGTGTATGCCTGTGTATGCCTGTATATGTCTGTGTATGTCTGTGTATGTCTATGTATGCCAGTGTATGCCTGTGTATGCTTGTGTATGCCTGTGCATGTTCGTTGAATGCCTGTGTATGCCTGTGTAAGCCTCTGTATGCCTGTGTATGCCTGTATATGTCTGTGTATGCCTGTGAATGCCTGTGTATGCCAGTCTATGCCTGTGTATGGCTGTGTATGGCTGTGTATGGCTGTGTATGCCTGTGTATGCCTGTGTATGCCAGTGTATAGCTGTGGATGCCTGTGAATGCCTGTTTATGCCTGTAGATGTCTTTGTATGCCTGTGTGTGGCTGTGTATGTCTGTGTATGCCTCTGTATACCAGTGTATGCCTGTGTGTGCCTGTGCATGCCTGTGTATTCCTATACATGCCTGTGTATGCCTGTGTATGCCAGTGTATGCCCGTGTATGCCAGTGTATGCCTGTCTATGCCTGTGTATGCTTGTGTATGCCTGTGTATGCCTGTATATGTCTGTGTATGTCTGTGTATGCCGGTGTATGCCTGTGTATGCCTGTATATGTCTGGGTATGTCTGTGTATGCCAGTGTATGCCTGTGAATGCATGTGTATGCCTGTCTATGCCTGTGTATGCCTGTGTATGCTTGTGTATGCCTGTGCATGCCCGTTGAATGCATGTGTATGCGTGTGTATGGCTGTGTATGGCTGTGTATGCCTGTGTATGCCTGTGTATGCCTGTGTATGCCTGTGTATGCCCGTGTATGCCTGTGTATGCCAGTGTATGCCTGTGTATGCCAGTCTATGCCTGTGTATGCCTGTGTATGCATGTGGATGCCTGTGAATGCCCGTGTATGCCTGTGTATGCCTGTGTATGCCAGTGTATGCCCGCGTATGCCAGTGTATGCCTGTGTATGCCTGTGTATGCCTGTGAATGCCTGTGTATGCCTGTGTATGACTGTGTATGCCTGTGTATCCCTGTGTATGCCTGTGTATGCATGTGTATGCCAGTGTATGCCTGTGTATGCATGTGTATGCCTGTGAATGCCGGTGTATGCCTGTGTATTCCTGTGTATGCCAGTGTATGCCCGTGTATGCCAGTTTATGCCTGTGTATGCCTGTGTATGGCTGTGTATGCCTGTGCATGCTTGTGTATGCCTGTGTATGCCTGTGCATGCCTGTGTATGCCTGTGTATGCCTGTGTATGATTGTGAATGCCCATGTATGCCTGTGTTTGCCTGTGTATGCCTGTGTATGCCTGTGTATGCCTGTGTATGCCTGTGTATGCCTGTGTATGCCTGTGTATGCCTGTGTATGCCTGTGTATGCCTGTATATGCCTGTGTATGCCTGTGTATGCCTGTGTATGCCCGTGTATGCCTGTGTATGCCTGTGTATGCCTGTGTATGCCTGTGTATGCCTGTGTATGCCTGTGTATGCCTGTGTATGCCTGTGTATGCCTTCGTATGCCAGTGTATGCCTGTGTATGCCTGTGTATGCCTGTGTATGCCTGTGTATGCCTGTGTATGCCTGTGTATGCCTGTGAATGCCTGTGTATGCCAGTCTATGCCTGCGTATGGCTGTGTATGGCTGTGTAGGGCTGTGTATGCCTGTGTATGCCTGTGTATGCCTGTGTATGCCTGTGTATGCCTGGGTATGCCTGTCTATGCCTGTGTATGGCTGTGTATGCCTTCGGATGCCAGTGTATGCCTGTGTATGCCTGTGAATGCCTGTGTATGCCTGTGTATGCCTGTATATGTCTGTGTATGTCTGTGTATGCCAGTGTATGCCTGTGTATGCTTGTGTATGCCTGTGCATACCCGTTGAATGCCTGTGTATGCCTGTGTATGCCTGTGTATCCCTGTGTATGCCTGTATATGTCTGTGTATGCCTGTGAATGCCTGTGTATGCCAGTCTATGCCTGTGTATGGCTGTGTATGCTTGTGCATGCCTGTGCATGCCCGTTGAATGCCTGTGTATGCCTGTGTATGGCTGTGTATGGCTGTGTATGCCTGTGAATGCCTGTGTATGCCAGTCTATGCCTGTGTATGGCTGTGTATGGCTGTGTATGCCTGTGTATGCCTGTGTATGCCTGTGTATGCCTGTGTATGCCTGTGTATGCCTGTGAATGCCTGTGTATGCCAGTCTATGCCTGCGTATGGCTGTGTATGGCTGTGTAGGGCTGTGTATGCCTGTGTATGCCTGTGTATGCCTGGGTATGCCTGTCTATGCCTGTGTATGGCTGTGTATGCCTTCGTATGCCAGTGTATGCCTGTGTATGCCTGTGAATGCCTGTGTATGCCTGTGTATGCCTGTATATGTCTGTGTATGTCTGTGTATGTCTATGTATGCCAGTGTATGCCTGTGTATGCTTGTGTATGCCTGTGCATGTTCGTTGAATGCCTGTGTATGCCTGTGTAAGCCTCTGTATGCCTGTGTATGCCTGTATATGTCTGTGTATGCCTGTGAATGCCTGTATATGCCAGTCTATGCCTGTGTATGGCTGTGTATGGCTGTGTATGGCTGTGTATGCCTGTGTATGCCTGTGTATGCCAGTGTATAGCTGTGGATGCCTGTGAATGCCTGTTTATGCCTGTAGATGTCTTTGTATGCCTGTGTGTGGCTGTGTATGTCTGTGTATGCCTCTGTATACCAGTGTATGCCTGTGTGTGCCCGTGCATGCCTGTGTATTCCTATACATGCCTGTGTATGCCTGTGTATGCCTTTGTATGCCTGTGTATGCCTGTGTATGCCTGTGTATGCCAGTGTATGCCCGTGTATGCCTGTCTATGCCTGTGTATGCTTGTGTATGCCTGTGTATGCCTGTATATGTCTGTATATGTCTGTGTATGCCGGTGTATGCCTGTGTATGCCTGTATATGTCTGGGTATGTCTGTGTATGCCAGTGTATGCCTGTGAATGCATGTGTATGCCTGTCTATGCCTGTGTATGCCTGTGTATGCTTGTGTATGCCTGTGCATGCCCGTTGAATGCATGTGTATGCGTGTGTATGGCTGTGTATGGCTGTGTATGCCTGTGTATGCCTGTGTATGCCTGTGTATGCCTGTGTATGCCCGTGTATGCCTGTGTATGCCAGTGTATGCCTGTGTATGCCAGTCTATGCCTGTGTATGCCTGTGTATGCATGTGGATGCCTGTGAATGCCCGTGTATGCCTGTGTATGCCTGTGTATGCCAGTGTATGCCCGTGTATGCCAGTGTATGCCTGTGTATGCCTGTGTATGCCTGTGAATGCCTGTGTATGCCTGTGTATGCCTGTGTATGCCTGTGTATCCCTGTGTATGCCTGTGTATGCATGTGTATGCCAGTGTATGCCTGTGTATGCATGTGTATGCCTGTGAATGCCGGTGTATGCCTGTGTATTCCTGTGTATGCCAGTGTATGCCCGTGTATGCCAGTGTATGCCTGTGTATGCCTGTGTATGGCTGTGTATGAATGTGCATGCTTGTGTATGCCTGTGTATGCCTGTGCATGCCTGTGTATGCCTGTGTATGCCTGTGTATGATTGTGAATGCCCATGTATGCCTGTGTATGCCTGTGTATGCCTGGGTATGCCTGTGTATGCCTGTGTATGCCTGTGTATGCCTGTGTATGCCTGTGTATGCCTGTGCATGCCTGTGTATGCCTGTGTATGCCTGTGTATGCCTGTGTATGCCTGTGTATGCATATGTATGCCTGTGAATGCCCGTGTATGCCTGTGTATGCCTGTGTATGCCAGTGTATGCCCGTGTATGCCAGTGTATGCCAGTGTATGCCTGTGTATGCCTGTGTATGCCTGTGTATGCCTGTGTATGCCTGTGTATGCATGTGTATGCCAGTGAATGCCCGTGTATGCCTGTGTATGCCTGTGTATGCCTGGGTATGCCTGTGTATGCCTGTGTATGCCTGTGTATGCCTGTGTATGCCTGTGTATGCCTGTGTATGCCTGTGTATTCCTGTGTATGCCTGTGTATGCCTGTGTATGCAAGTGTATGCCTGTGAATGCCCGTGTATGCCTGTGTATGCCTGTGTATGCCAGTGTATGCCCGTGTATGCCAGTGTATGCCAGTGTATGCCTGTGTATGCCTGTGTATGCCTGTGTATGCCAGTCTATGCCTGTGTATGGCTGTGTATGGCTGTGTATGCCTGTGTATGCTTGTGTATGCCTGTGTATGCCTGTGTATGCCTGTGTATGCCTGGGTATGCCTGTGCATGCCTGTGTATGCCTGTGTATGCCTGTGTATGCCTGTGTATGCCTGTGTATGCCTGTGTATGCCTGTGTATGCCTGTGTATGCCTGTGTATGCCTGTGTATGCCTGTGTATGCCCGTGTATGCCTGTGTATGCCTGTCTATGCCTGTGTATGCCTGTGTATGCCTGTGTATGCCTGTGTATGCATGTGTATGCCTGTGTATGCCTGGGTATGCCTGTGTATGTCTGTTTATGCCTGTGCATGCTTGTGTACGCCTGTGTATGCCTGTGTATGCCTGTGTATGCCTGTGTATGGCTGTGTATGCCTGTGCATGCTTGTGTATGCCTGTGTATGCCTGTGCATGCCTGTGTATGCCTGTGTATGCCTGTGTATGCCTGTGTATACCTGTGTATGCCTGTGTATGCCTGTGTATGCCTGTGTATGTCTGTGTATGCCTGTGTATGCCTGTGTATGCCTGTGTATGCCTGTGTATGCCTGTGTATGCCTGTGTATGCCTGTGTATGCCTGTGTATGCCTGTATATGCCTGTGTATGCCTGTGAATGCCTGTGTATGCCTGTATATGTCTGGGTATGTCTGTGTATGCCAGTGTATGCCTGTGAATGCATGTGTATGCCTGTCTATGCCTGTGTATGCCTGTGTATGCTTGTGTATGCCTGTGCATGCCCGTTGAATGCATGTGTATGCGTGTGTATGGCTGTGTATGGCTGTGTATGCCTGTGTATGCCTGTGTATGCCTGTGTATGCCTGTGTATGCCCGTGTATGCCTGTGTATGCCAGTGTATGCCTGTGTATGCCAGTCTATGCCTGTGTATGCCTGTGTATGCATGTGGATGCCTGTGAATGCCCGTGTATGCCTGTGTATGCCTGTGTATGCCAGTGTATGCCCGCGTATGCCAGTGTATGCCTGTGTATGCCTGTGAATGCCTGTGTATGCCTGTGTATGCCTGTGTATGCCTGTGTATCCCTGTGTATGCCTGTGTATGCATGTGTATGCCAGTGTATGCCTGTGTATGCATGTGTATGCCTGTGAATGCCGGTGTATGCCTGTGTATTCCTGTGTATGCCTGTGTATGCCTGTGTATGGCTGTGTATGCCTGTGCATGCTTGTGTATGCCTGTGTATGCCTGTGCATTTCTGTGTATGCCTGTGTATGCCTGTGTATGATTGTGAATGCCCATGTATGCCTGTGTATGCCTGTGTATGCCTGGGTATGCCTGTGTATGCCTGTGTATGCCTGTGTATGCCTGTGTATGCCTGTGTATGCCTGTGTATGCCTGTGTATGCATATGTATGCCTGTGAATGCCCGTGTATGCCTGTGTATGCCTGTGTATGCCAGTGTATGCCCGTGTATGCCAGTGTATACCAGTGTATGCCTGTGTATGCCTGTGTATGCCTGTGTATGCCTGTGTATGCATGTGTATGCCAGTGAATGCCCGTGTATGCCTGTGTATGCCTGTGTATGCCTGGGTATGCCTGTGTATGCCTGT
This sequence comes from Drosophila ercepeae, assembly GCA_018150545.1. Classification (NCBI taxonomy): domain Eukaryota; kingdom Metazoa; phylum Arthropoda; class Insecta; order Diptera; family Drosophilidae; genus Drosophila; species Drosophila ercepeae. Next base: position 59,264 of record JAECWL010000177.1, on the reverse strand, counting down.
GTATGCCTGTGTATGCCTGTGTATGCCTGTGTATGCCTGTGTATGCCTGTGTATGCCTGTGTATGCCTGTGTATGCAAGTGTATGCCTGTGTATGCCCGTGTATGCCTGTGTATGCCTGTGTATGCCAGTGTATGCCCGTGTATGCCAGTGTATGCCAGTGTATGCCTGTGTATGCCAGTGTATGCCTGTGTATGCCAGTCTATGCCTGTGTATGGCTGTGTATGGCTGTGTATGCCTGTGTATGCTTGTGTATGCCTGTGTATGCCTGTGTATGCCTGTGTATGCCTGGGTATGCCTGTGCATGCCTGTGTATGCCTGTGTATGCCTGTGTATGCCTGTGTATGCATGTGTATGCTAGTGAATGCCCGTGTATGCCTGTGTATGCCTGTGTCTGCCAGTGTATGCCCGTGTATGCCTGTGTATGCCTGTGTATGCCTGTGAATGCCTGTGTATGCCTGTGTATGCCTGTGTATGCATGTGTATGCCTGTGTATGCCTGTGTATGCCTGGGTATGCCTGTGTATGTCTGTTTATGCCTGTGCATGCTTGTGTACGCCTGTGTATGCCTGTGCATGCCTGTGTATGCCTGTGTATGGCTGTGTATGCCTGTGCATGCCTGTGTATGCCTGTGCATGCTTGTGTATGCCTGTGTATGCCTGTACATGCCTGTGTATGCCTGTGTATGCCTGTGTATGCCTGTGTATGCCTGTGTATGCCTGTGTATGCCTGTGTATGTCTGTGTATGCCAGGGTATGCCTGTGTATGCCTGTGTATGCCTGTGTATGCCTGTGTATGCCTGTGTATGCCTGTGTATGCCTGTATATGCCTGTGTATGCCTGTGAATGCCTGTGTATGCCAGTCTATGCCTGTGTATGCCTATATATGCCTGTGTATGACTGTGAATGCCTGTGTATGCCAGTCTATGCGTGTGTATGCCTGTGAATGCCTGTTTATGCCTGTGTATGCCTGTAGATGTCTGTGTATGCCTGTGTATGCCTGTGTGTGGCTGTGTATGTCTGTGTATGCCTCTGTATGCCAGTGTATGCCTGTGTGTGCCCGTGCATGCCTGTGTATTCCTATGTATGCCTGTGTATGCCTGTGTATGCCTGTGTATGCCTGTGTATGCCTGTGTATGCCTGTGTATGCCAGTGTATGCCCGTGTATGCCAGTGTATGCCGGTCTATGCCTGTGTATGCTTGTGTATGCCTGTGTATGCCTGTATATGTCTGTGTATGTCTGTGTATGCCGGTGGATGCCTGTGTATGCCTGTATATGCCTGTGTATGTCTGTGTATGCCTGTCTATGCCTGTGTATGCCTGTGTATGCTTGTGTATGCCTGTGCATGCCCGTTGAATGCATGTGTATGCCTGTGTATGGCTGTGTATGGCTGTGTATGCCTGTGTATGCCAGTGTATGCCTGTGTATGCCAGTCTATGCCTGTGTATGACTGTGTATGCATGTGTATGCCTGTGAATGCCCGTGTATGCCTGTGTATGCCTGTGTATGCCAGTGTATGCCCGTGTATGCCTGTGTATGCCTGTGTATGCCTGTGAATGCCTGTGTATGCCTGTGTATGCCTGTGTATGCCTGTGTATGCATGTGTATGCCAGTGTATGCCTGTGTATGCCTGTGTATGCCTGTGAATGCCCGTGTATGCCTGTGTATGCCTGTGTATGCCAGTGTATGCACGTGTATGCCAGCGTATGCCAGTGTATGCCTGTGTATGCCTGTGTATGCCTGTGTATGCCTGTGTATGCCTGTGTTTGCCTGTGTATGCCTGTGTATGCATGTGTGTGCTTGTGTATGCCTGTGTATGCCTGTGCATGCCTGTGTATACCTGTGTATACCTGTGTACGCCTGTGTATGCCTGTGTATGCCAGTGTATGCCCGCGTATGCCAGTGTATGCCTGTGTATGCCTGTGTATGCCTGTGAATGCCTGTGTATGCCTGTGTATGCTTGTGTATGCCTGTGTATGCCTGTGTATGCATGTGTATGCCAGTGTATGCCTGTGTATGCATGTGTATGCCTGTGAATGCCCGTGTATGCCTGTGTATGCCTGTATATGCCAGTGTATGCCCGTGTATGCCAGTGTATGCCAGTGTATGCCTGTGTATGCCTGTGTATGGCTGTGTATGCCTGTGCATGCTTGTGTATGCCTGTGTATGCCTGTGCATGCCTGTGTATGCCTGTGTATGCCTGTGTATGCCTGTGTATGATTGTGTATGCCAGTGAATGCCCATGTTTGCCTGTGTATGCCTGTGTATGCCTGGGTATGCCTGTGTATGCCTGTGTATGCCTGTGTATGCCTGTGTATGCCTGTGTATGCCTGTGTATGCTAGTGAATTCCCGTGTATGCCTGTGTATGCCTGTGTATGCCTGTGTATGCCTGTGTAAGCTTGTGTATGCCTGGGTATGCCTGTGTATGCCTGTGTATGCCTGTTTATGCCTGTGCATGCTTGTGTACTCCTGTGTATGCCTGTGCATGCCTGTGTATGCCTGTGTATGGCTGTGTATGCCTGTGCATGCTTGTGTATGTCTGTGTATGCCTGTGTATGCCTGTGCATGCCTGTGTATGCCTGTGTATGCCTGTGTATGCCTGTGTATGCCTGTGTATGCCTGTGTATACCTGTGTATGCCTTTGTATGCCTGTGTATGCCTGTGTATGCCTGTGTATGCCTGTGTATGCCAGTGTATGCCCGTGTATGCCAGTGTATGCCGGTCTATGCCTGTGTATGCTTGTGTATGCCTGTGTATGCCTGTATATGTCTGTGTATGTCTGTGTATGCCGATGTATGCCTGTGTATGCCTGTATATGTCTGTGTATGTCTGTGTATGCCAGTGTATGCCTGTGAATGCATGTGTATGCCTGTCTATGCCTGTGTATGCCTGTGTATGCTTGTGTATGAAGTGCATGCCCGTTGAATGCCTGGGTATGCCTGTGTATGCCTGTGTATGCCTGTGTATGCCTGTGAATGCCTGTGTAAGCTTGTGTATGCCTGGGTATGCCTGTGTATGCCTGTTTATGCCTGTGCATGCTTGTGTACGCCTGTGTATGCCTGTGCATGCCTGTGTATGCCTGTGTATGGCTGTGTATGCCTGTGCATGCTTGTGTATGCCTGTGTATGCCTGTGCATGCCTGTGTATGCCTGTGTATGCCTGTGTATACCTGTGTATGCCTTTGTATGCCTGTGTATGCCTGTGTATGCCTGTGTATGCCTGTGTATGCCTGTGTATGCCAGTGTATGCCCGTGTATGCCAGTGTATGCCGGTCTATGCCTGTGTATGCTTGTGTATGCCTGTGTATGCCTGTATATGTCTGTGTATGTCTGTGTATGCCGGTGTATGCCTGTGTATGCCTGTATATGTCTGTGTATGTCTGTGTATGCCAGTGTATGCCTGTGAATGCATGTGTATGCCTGTCTATGCCTGTGTATGCCTGTGTATGCTTGTGTATGAAGTGCATGCCCGTTGAATGCATGTGTATGCCTGTGTATGGCTGTGTATTGCTGTGTATGGCTGTGTATGGCTGTGTATGCCTGTGTATGCCTGTGTATGCCTGTGTATGCCCGTGTTTGCCTGTGTATGCCAGTGTATGCCTGTGTATGCCAGTGTATGCCTGTGTATGCCTGTGTTTGCTTGTGTATGCCTGTGAATGCCCGTGTATGCCTGTGTTTGCCTGAATATGCCTGTGAATGCCTGTGTATGCTGTGTATGCCTGTGTATGCCTGTGTATGCATGTGTATGCCAGTGTATGCCTGTGTATGCATGTGTATGCCTGTGAATGCCCGTGTATGCCTGTGTATGCCTCTGTATGCCATTGTATGCCCGTGTATGCCAGTGTATGCCAGTGTATGCCTGTGTATGCCTGTGTATGGCTGTGTATGCCTGTGTATGAATGTGTATGGCTGTGTATGCCTGTGCATGCTTGTGTATGCCTGTGTATGCCTGTGCATGCCTGTGTATGCCTGTGTATGCCTGTGTATGCCTGTGTATGCCTGTGTATGCCTGTGTATGCCTGTGTATGCCTGTGTATGCCTGTGTATGCATGTGTATGCTTGTGTATGCCTGTGTATGCCTGTGCATGCCTGTGTATACCTGTGTATGCCAGTGTATGCCAGTGTATGGCTGTGTATGCCTGTGCATGCTTGTGTATGCCTGTGTATGCCTGTGCATGCCTGTGTATGCCTGTGTATGCCTGTGTATGCCTGTGTATGCCTGTGTATGCCTGTGTATGCCTGTGTATGCCATTGTATGCCCGTGTATGCCAGTGTATGCCAGTGTATGCCTGTGTATGCCTGTGTATGGCTGTGTATGCCTGTGTATGAATGTGTATGGCTGTGTATGCCTGTGCATGCTTGTGTATGCCTGTGTATGCCTGTGCATGCCTGTGTATGCCTGTGTATGCCTGTGTATGCCTGTGTATGCCTGTGTATGCCTGTGTATGTTTGTGTATGCCTGTGTATGCCTGTGTATGCCTGTGTATGACTGTGTATGCCTGTGCATGCCTGTGTATGCCTGTATATGTCTGTGTATGCTTATGTATGCCTGTGTATGCCTGTGTATGCCTGTGTATGCCTGTATATGTCTGTGTCTGCTTGTGTATGCCTGTGTATGCCTGTGTATGCCTGTGTATGCCTGTGTATGCCTGCGTATGCCTGTGAATGCCTATGTATGCCAGTCTATGCCTGTGTATTACTGTGTATGGCTGTGTATGGCTTGTATGGCTGTGTATGCCTGTGTATGCCTGTGTATGCCTGTATATGCCTCTGTATGCCAGTCTATGCCTGTGTATTACTGTGTATGGCTGTGTATGGCTGTGTATGCCTGTGTATGCCTGTGTATGCCTGTGTATGCCTGTGTATGTCTGTGTATGCCAGTATATGCCTGTGTATGCCTGTGAATGCCTGTGTATGCCAGTCTATGCCTGTGTATTACTGTGTATGGCTGTGTATGGCTGTGTATGCCTGTGTATGCCTGTGTATGCCTGTGTATGCCTGTGTATGCCTGTGTATGCCTGTGTATGCCTGTGTATGCCTGTGTATGCCTGTGTATGCCTGTGCATGCCTGTGTATGCCTGTGCATGCCTGTGTATTTCTGTGTATGATTGTGTATGCCTGTGTATGCCTGTGTATGCCTGTGTATGCCTGGGTATGACTGTGTATGCCTGTGTATGCCTGTGTATGCCTGTGTATGAGTGTGTATGCCTGTGTATGCCTGTGTATGCCTGTATATGTCTGTGTATGCTTGTGTATTCCTGTGTATGCCTGTGCATGCCCGTTGAATGCCTGTGTATGCCTGTTTATGCCTGTGTATGCCCTTGTATGCCTGTGTATGCCTGTGTATGCCTGTGTATGCCTGTGTATGCCTGTGTATGCCTGTGTATGCCTGTGTATGCCTGTGTATGCCTGTGTATGCCTGTGTATGCCTGTGCATGCCTGTGTATGCCTGTGCATGCCTGTGTATTTCTGTGTATGCCTGGGTATGCCTGTGCATGCCTGTGTATGCCTGTGTATGCCTGTGTATGCCTGTGTATGCCTGTGTATGCCTGTGTATGCATGTGTATGCTAGTGAATGCCCGTGTATGCCTGTGTATGCCTGTGTCTGCCAGTGTATGCCCGTGTATGCCTGTGTATGCCTGTGTATGCCTGTGAATGCCTGTGTATGCCTGTGTATGCCTGTGTATGCCTGTGTATGCCTGTGTATGCCTGTGTATGCCTGGGTATGCCTGTGTATGTCTGTTTATGCCTGTGCATGCTTGTGTACGCCTGTGTATGCCTGTGCATGCCTATGTATGCCTGTGTATGGCTGTGTATGCCTGTGCATGCTTGTGTATGCCTGTGTATGCCTGTACATGCCTGTGTATGCCTGTGTATGCCTGTGTATGCCTGTGTATGCCTGTGTATGCCTGTGTATGCCTGTGTATGTCTGTGTATGCCTGGGTATGCCTGTGTATGCCTGTGTATGCAAGTGTATGCCTGTGAATGCCCGTGTATGCCTGTGTATGCCTGTGTATGCCAGTGTATGCCCGTGTATGCCAGTGTATGCCAGTGTATGCCTGTGTATGCCAGTGTATGCCTGTGTATGCCAGTCTATGCCTGTGTATGGCTGTGTATGGCTGTGTATGCCTGTGTATGCTTGTGTATGCCTGTGTATGCCTGTGTATGCCTGTGTATGCCTGGGTATGCCTGTGCATGCCTGTGTATGCCTGTGTATGCCTGTGTATGCCTGTGTATGCATGTGTATGCTAGTGAATGCCCGTGTATGCCTGTGTATGCCTGTGTCTGCCAGTGTATGCCCGTGTATGCCTGTGTATGCCTGTGTATGCCTGTGAATGCCTGTGTATGCCTGTGTATGCCTGTGTATGCATGTGTATGCCTGTGTATGCCTGTGTATGCCTGGGTATGCCTGTGTATGCCTGTGTATGCCTGTGTATGCCTGTGTATGCCTGTGTATGCCTGTGTATGCCTGTGCATGCTTGTGTATGCCTGTGTATGCCTGTACATGCCTGTGTATGCCTGTGTATGCCTGTGTATGCATGTGTATGCCAGTGTATGCCTGTGTATGCATGTGTATGCCTGTGAATGCCCGTGTATGCCTGTGTATGCCTGTGTATGCCAGTGTATGCACGTGTATGCCAGTGTATGCCAGTGTATGCCTGTTTATGCCTGTGCATGCTTGTGTACGCCTGTGTTAGCCTGTGCATGCCTGTGTATGCCTGTGTATGGCTGTGTATGCCTGTGCATGCTTGTGTATGCCTGTGTATGCCTGTACATGCCTGTGTATGCCTGTGTATGCCTGTGTATACCTGTGTATGCCTGTGTATGCCTGTGTATGCCTGTGTATGTCTGTGTATGCCTGGGTATGCCTGTGTATGCCTGTGTATGCCTGTGTATGCCTGTGTATGCCTGTGTATGCCTGTGTATGCCTGTGTATGCCTGTATATGCCTGTGTATGCCTGTGAATGCCTGTGTATGCCAGTCTATGCCTGTGTAATCCTGTATATGCCTGTGTATGACTGTGAATGCCTGTGTATGCCAGTCTATGCGTGTGTATGCCTGTGAATGCCTGTTTATGCCTGTGTATGCCTGTAGATGTCTTTGTATGCCTGTGTATGCCTGTGTGTGGCTGTGTATGTCTGTGTATGCCTCTGTATGCCAGTGTATGCCTGTGTGTGCCCGTGCATGCCTGTGTATTCCTATGTATGCCTGTGTATGCCTGTGTATGCCTGTGTATGCCTGTGTATGCCTGTGTATGCCTGTGTATGCCAGTGTATGCCCGTGTATGCCAGTGTATGCCGGTCTATGCCTGTGTATGCTTGTGTATGCCTGTGTATGCCTGTATATGTCTGTGTATGTCTGTGTATGCCGGTGTATGCCTGTGTATGCCTGTATATGCCTGTGTATGCCTGTGTAGGCTTGTGTATGCCTGTGCATGCCCGTTGAATGCATGTGTATGCCTGTGTATGGCTGTGTATGGCTGTGTATGCCTGTGTATGCCTGTGTATGCCTGTGTATGCCAGTCTATGCCTGTGTATGACTGTGTATGCATGTGTATGCCTGTGAATGCCCGTGTATGCCTGTGTATGCCTGTGTATGCCAGTGAATGCCCGTGTATGCCTGTGTATGCCTGTGTATGCCTGTGAATGCCTGTGTATGCCTGTGTATGCCTGTGTATGCCTGTGTATGCATGTGTATGCCAGTGTATGCCTGTGTATGCATGTGTATGCCTGTGAATGCCCGTGTATGCCTGTGTATGCCTGTGTATGCCAGTGTATGCACGTGTATGCCAGTGTATGCCAGTGTATGCCTGTGTATGCCTGTGTATGCCTGTGTATGCCTGTGCATGCCTGTGTTTGCCTATGTATGCCTGTGTATGCATGTGTATGCTTGTGTATGCCTGTGTATGCCTGTGCATGCCTGTGTATACCTGTGTATACCTGTGTAGGCCTGTGTATGCATGTGTATGCCTGTGTATGCCTGTGTGTGCCTGTGTATGCCCTTGTATGCCTGTGTATGCCTGTGTATGCATGTGTATGCCTGTGAATGCCCGTGTATGCCTGTGTATGCCTGTGTATGCCAGTGTATGCCCGTGTATGCCAGTGTATACCAGTGTATGCCTGTGTATGCCTGTGTAGGCCTGTGTATGCATGTGTATGCCAGTGAATGCCCGTGTATGCCTGTGTGTGCCTGTGTATGCCTGGGTATGCCTGTGTATGCCTGTGTATGCCTGTGTATGCCTGTGTATGCCTGTGTATGCCTGTGTATGCCTGTGTATGCCTGTGTATGCCTGTGTATGCATGTGTATGCTTGTGTATGCCTGTGTATGCCTGTGCATGCCTGTGTATGCCTGTGTATGCCAGTGTATGCCAGTGTATGGCTGTGTATGCCTGTGCATGCTTGTGTATGCCTGTGTATGCCTGTACATGCCTGTGTATGCCTGTGTATGCCTGTGTATACCTGTGTATGCCTGTGCATGCCTATGTATGCCTGTGTATGGCTGTGTATGCCTGTGCATGCTTGTGTATGCCTGTGTATGAGTGTGTATGCCTGTGTATGCCTGTGTATGCCTGTATATGTCTGTGTATGCTTGTGTATTCCTGTGTATGCCTGTGCATGCCCGTTGAATGCCTGTGTATGCCTGTTTATGCCTGTGTATGCCCTTGTATGCCTGTGTATGCCTGTGTATGCCTGTGTATGCCTGTGTATGCCTGTGTATGCCTGTGTATGCCTGTGTATGCCTGTGTATGCCTGTGTATGCCTGGGTATGCCTGTGCATGCCTGTGTATGCCTGTGTATGCCTGTGTCTGCCAGTGTATGCCCGTGTATGCCTGTGTATGCCTGTGTATGCCTGTGAATGCCTGTGTATGCCTGTGTATGCCTGTGTATGCATGTGTATGCCTGTGTATGCCTGTGTATGCCTGGGTATGCCTGTGTTTGTCTGTTTATGCCTGTGCATGCTTGTGTACGCCTGTGTATGCCTGTGCATGCCTATGTATGCCTGTGTATGGCTGTGTATGCCTGTGCATGCTTGTGTATGCCTGTGTATGCCTGTACATGCCTGTGTATGCCTGTGTATGCCTGTGTATACCTGTGTATGCCTGTGTATGCCTGTGTATGCCTGTGTATGTCTGTGTATGCCTGGGTATGCCTGTGTATGCCTGTGTATGCAAGTGTATGCCTGTGAATGCCCGTGTATGCCTGTGTATGCCTGTGTATGCCAGTGTATGCCCGTGTATGCCAGTGTATGCCAGTGTATGCCTGTGTATGCCAGTGTATGCCTGTGTATGCCAGTCTATGCCTGTGTATGGCTGTGTATGGCTGTGTATGCCTGTGTATGCTTGTGTATGCCTGTGTATGCCTGTGTATGCCTGTGTATGCCTGGGTATGCCTGTGCATGCCTGTGTATGCCTGTGTATGCCTGTGTATGCCTGTGTATGCATGTGTATGCTAGTGAATGCCCGTGTATGCCTGTGTATGCCTGTGTCTGCCAGTGTATGCCCGTGTATGCCTGTGTATGCCTGTGTATGCCTGTGGATGCCTGTGTATGCCTGTGTATGCCTGTGTATGCCTGTGTATGCCTGTGTATGCCTGTGTATGCCTGGGTATGCCTGTGTATGTCTGTTTATGCCTGTGCATGCTTGTGTACGCCTGTGTTAGCCTGTGCATGCCTGTGTATGCCTGTGTATGGCTGTGTATGCCTGTGCATGCTTGTGTATGCCTGTGTATGCCTGTGTATGCCTGTGTATGCCTGTGTATGCCTGTGTATACCTGTGTATGCCTGTGTATGCCTGTGTATGCCTGTGTATGTCTGTGTATGCCTGGGTATGCCTGTGTATGCCTGTGTATGCCTGTGTATGCCTGTGTATGCCTGTGTATGCCTGTGTATGCCTGTATATGCCTGTGTATGCCTGTGAATGCCTGTGTATGCCAGTCTATGCCTGTGTATGCCTGTATATGCCTGTGTATGCCTGTGTATGACTGTGAATGCCTGTGTATGCCAGTCTATGCGTGTGTATGCCTGTGAATGCCTGTTTATGCCTGTGTATGCCTGTAGATGTCTTTGTATGCCTGTGTATGCCTGTGTGTGGCTGTGTATGTCTGTGTATGCCTCTGTATGCCAGTGTATGCCTGTGTGTGCCCGTGCATGCCTGTGTATTCCTATGTATGCCTGTGTATGCCTGTGTATGCCTGTGTATGCCTGTGTATGCCTGTGTATGCCTGTGTATGCCAGTGTATGCCCGTGTATGCCAGTGTATGCCGGTCTATGCCTGTGTATGCTTGTGTATGCCTGTGTATGCCTGTATATGTCTGTGTATGTCTGTGTATGCCGGTGTATGCCTGTGTATGCCTGTATATGCCTGTGTATGCCTGTGTAGGCTTGTGTATGCCTGTGCATGCCCGTTGAATGCATGTGTATGCCTGTGTATGGCTGTGTATGGCTGTGTATGCCTGTGTATGCCAGTGTATGCCTGTGTATGCCAGTCTATGCCTGTGTATGACTGTGTATGCATGTGTATGCCTGTGAATGCCCGTGTATGCCTGTGTATGCCTGTGTATGCCAGTGAATGCCCGTGTATGCCTGTGTATGCCTGTGTATGCCTGTGAATGCCTGTGTATGCCTGTGTATGCCTGTGTATGCCTGTGTATGCATGTGTATGCCAGTGTATGCCTGTGTATGCATGTGTATGCCTGTGAATGCCCGTGTATGCCTGTGTATGCCTGTGTATGCCAGTGTATGCACGTGTATGCCAGTGTATGCCAGTGTATGCCTGTGTATGCCTGTGTATGCCTGTGTATGCCTGTGCATGCCTGTGTTTGCCTGTGTATGCCTGTGTATGCATGTGTATGCTTGTGTATGCCTGTGTATGCCTGTGCATGCCTGTGTATACCTGTGTATGCCTGTGTAGGCCTGTGTATGCATGTGTATGCCTGTGTATGCCTGTGTGTGCCTGTGTATGCCCGTGTATGCCTGTGTATGCCTGTGTATGCATGTGTATGCCTGTGAATGCCCGTGTATGCCTGTGTATGCCTGTGTATGCCAGTGTATGCCCGTGTATGCCAGTGTATACCAGTGTATGCCTGTGTATGCCTGTGTAGGCCTGTGTATGCATGTGTATGCCAGTGAATGCCCGTGTATGCCTGTGTGTGCCTGTGTATGCCTGGGTATGCCTGTGTATGCCTGTGTATGCCTGTGTATGCCTGTGTATGCCTGTGTATGCCTGTGTATGCCTGTGTATGCCTGTGTATGCCTGTGTATGCCTGTGTATGCCTGTGTATGCCTGTGTATGCATGTGTATGCCTGTGAATGCCCGTGTATGCCTGTGTATGCCTGTCTATGCCAGTGTATGCCCGTGTATGCCAGTGTATGCCAGTGTATGCAAGTGTATGCCTGTGTATGCCAGTGTATGCCTGTGTATGCCAGTCTATGCCTGTGTATGGCTGTGTATGGCTGTGTATGGCTGTGTATGCCTGTGTATGCTTGTGTATGCCTGTGTATGCCTGTGTTTGCCTGTGTATGGCTGGGTATGCCTGTGAATTCCCGTGTATGCCTGTGTATGCCTGTGTATGCCTGGGTATGCCTGTGTATGCCTGTGTATGCCTGTGTATGCCTGTGTATGCCTGTGTGTTTGTGTATGCCTGGGTATGCCTGTGTATGCCTGTGTATGCCTGTTTATGCCTGTTCATGCTTGTGTACGCCTGTGTATGCCTGTGCATGCCTGTGTATGCCTGTGTATGGCTGTGTATGCCTGTGCATGCTTGTGTATGCCTGTGTATGCCTGTGTATGCCTGTGCATGCCTGTGTATGCCTGTGTATGCCTGTGTATACCTGTGTATGCCTTTGTATGCCTGTGTATGCCTGTGTATGCCTGTGTATGCCTGTGTATGCCTGTGTATGCCTGTGTATGCCAGTGTATGCCCGTGTATGCCAGTGTATGCCGGTCTATGCCTGTGTATGCTTGTGTATGCCTGTGTATGCCTGTATATGTCTGTGTATGTCTGTGTATGCCGATGTATGCCTGTGTATGCCTGTATATGTCTGTGTATGTCTGTGTATGCCAGTGTATGCCTGTGAATGCATGTGTATGCCTGTCTATGCCTGTGTATGCCTGTGTATGCTTGTGTATGAAGTGCATGCCCGTTGAATGCCTGTGTATGCCTGTGTATGCCTGTGTATGCCTGTGTATGCCTGTGTATGCCTGTGTATGCCTGTGTATGCCTGTGTATGCCTGGGTATGCCTGTGTATGCCTGTTTATGCCTGTGCATGCTTGTGTACGCCTGTGTATGCCTGTGCATGCCTGTGTATGCCTGTGTATGGCTGTGTATGCCTGTGCATGCTTGTGTATGCCTGTGTATGCCTGTGCATGCCTGTGTATGCCTGTGTATGCCTGTGTATACCTGTGTATGCCTTTGTATGCCTGTGTATGCCTGTGTATGCCTGTGTATGCCTGTGTATGCCTGTGTATGCCAGTGTATGCCCGTGTATGCCAGTGTATGCCGGTCTATGCCTGTGTATGCTTGTGTATGCCTGTGTATGCCTGTATATGTCTGTGTATGTCTGTGTATGCCGGTGTATGCCTGTGTATGCCTGTATATGTCTGTGTATGTCTGTGTATGCCAGTGTATGCCTGTGAATGCATGTGTATGCCTGTCTATGCCTGTGTATGCCTGTGTATGCTTGTGTATGAAGTGCATGCCCGTTGAATGCATGTGTATGCCTGTGTATGGCTGTGTATGGCTGTGTATGCCTGTGTATGCCTGTGTATGCCTGTGTATGCCCGTGTTTGCCTGTGTATGCCAGTGTATGCCTGTGTATGCCAGTCTATGCCTGTGTATGCCTGTGTTTGCATGTGTATGCCTGTGAATGCCCGTGTATGCCTGTGTTTGCCTGAATATGCCTGTGAATGCCTGTGTATGCTGTGTATGCCTGTGTATGCCTGTGTATGCATGTGTATGCCAGTGTATGCCTGTGTATGCATGTGTATGCCTGTGAATGCCCGTGTATGCCTGTGTATGCCTGTGTATGCCATTGTATGCCCGTGTATGCCAGTGTATGCCAGTGTATGCCAGTGTATGAAAGTGTATGCCTGTGTATGCCTGTGTATGGCTGTGTATGCCTGTGCATGCTTGTGTATGTCTGTGTATGCCTGTGCATGCCTGTGTATGCCTGTGTATGCCTGTGTATGCCTGTGTATGCCTGTGTATGCCTGTGTATGCCTGTGTATGCCTGTGTATGCCTGTGTATGCATGTGTATGCCTGTGTATGACTGTGTATGCCTGTGCATGCCTGTGTATGCCTGTGTATGCCTGTGTATGCCTGTATATGTCTGTGTCTGCTTGTGTATGCCTGTGTATGCCTGTGTATGCCTGTGTATGCCTGTGTATGCCTGCGTATGCCTGTGAATGCCTGTGTCTGCCAGTCTATGCCTGTGTATGGCTGTGTATGGCTGTGTATGCCAGTGTATGCCTGTGTATGCCTGTATATGATTCTGTATGGCTGTGTATGCCAATGTATGCCAGTGTATGCCTGTGTATGTCTGTGTATGTCTGTGTATGCCAGTATATGCCTGTGTATGCCTGTGAATGCCTGTGTATGCCAGTCTATGCCTGTGTATTACTGTGTATGCCTGTGTATGCCTGTGTATGCCTGTGTATGCCAGTGTATGCCTGTCTAAGCCTGTGTATGGCTGTGTATGCCTTCGTATGCCAGTGTATGCCTGTGTATGAACGTGTATGGCTGTGTATGCCTGTGCATGCTTGTGTATGCCTGTGTATGCCTGTGCATGCCTGTGTATGCCTGTGTATGCCTGTGTATACCTGTGTATGTTTGTGTATGCCTGTGTATGCCTGTGTATGCCTGTGTATGACTGTGTATGCCTGTGCATGCCTGTGTATGCCTGTATATGTCTGTGTATGCTTGTGTATGCCTGTGTATGCCTGTGTATGCCTGTGTATGCCTGTATATGTCTGTGTCTGCTTGTGTATGCCTGTGTATGCCTGTGTATGCCTGTGTATGCCTGTGTATGCCTGTGTATGCCTGCGTATGCCTGTGAATGCCTGTGTTTGCCAGTCTATGCCTGTGTTTTACTGTGTATGGCTGTGTATGGCTGTGTATGGCTGTGTATGCCTGTGTATGCCTGTGTATGCCTGTGTATGCCTGTGTATGGCTGTGTATGCCAATGTATGCCAGTGTATGCCTGTGTATGTCTGTGTATGTCTGTGTATGCCAGTATATGCCTGTGTATGCCTGTGAATGCCTGTGTATGCCAGTCTATGCCTGTGTATTACTGTGTATGGCTGTGTATGCATGTGTATGCCTGTGTATGCCTGTGTGTGCCTGTGTATGCCCTTGTATGCCTGTGTATGCCTGTGTATGCCTGTGTATGCCTGTGTATGCCTGTGTATGCCTGTGTATGCCTGTGTATGCCTGTGTATGCCTGTGTATGCCTGTGTATGCCTGTGTATGCCTGTGTATGCCTGTGCATGCCTGTGTATGCCTGTGCATGCCTGTGTATTTCTGTGTATGCCTGTGTATGCCTGTGTATGCCTGGGTATGACTGTGTATGCCTGTGTATGCCTGTGTATGCCTGTGTATGACTGTGTATGCCTGTGTATGCCTGTGTATGCCTGTATATGTCTGTGTATGCTTGTGTATGCCTGTGTATGCCTGTGTATGCCTGTGTATGCCTGTGTATGCCTGTGTATGCCTGTGTATGCCTGTGTATGCCTGTGTATGCCTGCGTATGCCTGTGTATGCCTGTGTATGCCTGTGTATGCCTGTGTATGCCTGTGTATGCCTGTGTATGCCCGTGTATGCCCGTGTATGCCTGTGTATGCCTGTGTATGCCAGTGTATGCCAGTGTATGCCTGTCTAAGCCTGTGTATGGCTCTGTATGCCTTCGTATGCCAGTGTATGCCTGTGTATGCCTGTGAATGCCTGTGTATGCCTGTGTATGCCTGTATATGTCTGTGTATGTCTGTGTATGTCTGTGTATGCCAGTGTATGCCTGTGTATGCTTGTGTATGCCTGTGCATGCCCGTTGAATGCCTGTTTATGCCTGTGTATGGCTGTGTATGGCTGTGTATGGCTGTGTATGGCTGTGTATGGCTGTGTAAGCCCGTGTATGCCTGTGTATGCCTGTGTATGCCTGTGTATGCCTGTATATGTCTGTGTATGCCTGTGTAAGCCTGTGTATGCCTGTGTATGGCTGTGTATGCCTGTGTATGCCATTGTATGCCAGTGTATGCCTGTGTATGCCTGTGTATGCCTGTGTATGCCAGTGTATAGCTGTGTATGCCTGTAAATGCCTGTTTATGCCTGTTTATGCCTGTGTATTCCTGTAGATGTCTTTGTATGCCTGTGTATGCCTGTGTGTGGCTGTTTATGTCTGTGTATGCCAATGTATGCCAGTGTATGCCTGTGTGTGCCCGTGCATGCCTGTGTATTCCTATGTATGCCTGTGAATGCCTGTGTATGCCCTTGTATGAGTTTGTATGCCCGTGTATGCCTGTGTATGCCCGTGTATGCCAGTCTATGCCGGTCTATGCCTTTGTATGCTTGTGTATGCCTGTGTATGCCTGTATATGTCTGTGTATGTCTGTGTATGCCGGTGTATGCCTGTGTATGCCTGTATATGTCTGTGTATGCCTGTGTATGCTTGTGTATGACTGTGCATGCCCGTTGAATGCATGGCCTGTGTATGCCTTTGTATGCCTGTGCATGCCTGTGTATGCCTGTGTATGCCTGTGTATGCCTGTGTATACCAGTGTATACCCGTGTATGCCAGTGTTTGCCAGTGTATGCCGATCCATGCCTGTGTATGCCTGTGTATGCCTGTGTATGCATGTGTATGCCTGTGAATGCCCGTGTATGCCTGTGTATGCCTGTGTATGCCAGTGTATGCCCGTGTTTGCCCGTGTAAGCCAGTGTATGCCAGTGTATGCCTGTGTATGCCTGTGCATGGCTGTGTATGCCTGTGCATGCTTGTGTATGCCTGTGTATGCCTGTGCATGCCTGTGTATGCCTGTGTATGCCTGTGTATACCTGTGTATGCCTGTGTATGCCTGTGTATGCCTGTGTATGCCTGTGTATGCCTGGGTATGCCTGTGTATGCCTGTGTATGCCTGTGTATGACTGTGTATGCCTGTGTATGACTGTGTATGCCTGTGTATGCCTGTGTATGCCTGTGTATGCCTGTGTATGCCTGTGTATGCCTGTGTATGCCTGTGTATGCCTGTGTATGCCTGCGTATGCCTGTGTATGCCTGTGTATGCCTGTGTATGCCTGTGTATACCTGTGTATGCCCGTGTATGCCTGTGTATGCCTGTGTATGCCAGTGTATGCTTGTGTATGCCTGTGAATGCCTGTGTATGCCTGTGTATGCCTGTATATGTCTGTGTATGTCTGTGTATGTCTGTGTATGCCAGTGTATGCTTGTGTATGCCTGTGCATGCCCGTTGAATGCCTGTGTATGCCTGTGCATGGCTGTGTATGGCTGTGTATGCCAATGTATGCCAGTGTATGCCTGTGTATGTCTGTGTATGTCTGTGTATGCCAGTATATGCCTATGTATGCCTGTAAATGCCTGTGTATGCCAGTCTATGCCTGTGTATTACTGTGTATGGCTGTGTATGTCTGTGTATGCTTGTGTATGCCTGTGTATGCCTGTGTATGCCGGTGTATGCCTGTGTATGCCTGTGTATGCCTGTGTATGCCTGTGTATGGCTGTGTATGCCAATGTATGCCAGTGTATGCCTGTGTATGTCTGTGTATGTCTGTGTCTGCCAGTATATGCCTGTGTATGCCTGTAAATGCCTGTGTATGCCAGTCTATGCCTGTGTATTACTGTGTATGGCTGTGTATGGCTGTGTATGGCTGTGTATGGCTGTGTATGGCTGTGTATGCCTGTGTATGCCTGTGTATGCCAGTCTATGCCTGTGTATTACTGTGTATGGCTGTGTATGGCTGTGTATGGCTGTGTATGGCTGTGTATGCCTGTGTATGCCTGTGTATGCCTGTGTATGCCTGTGTATGCCTGTGTATGCCTGTGCATGCCTGTGTATGGCTGTGTATGGCTGTGTATGCCTGTGTGTGCCTGTGTATGCCTGTGTATGCCTGTATATGTCTGTGTATGCCTGTGTAGCCTGTGTATGCCTGTGTATGCCAGTGTATGCCAGTGTATGCCTGTGTATGCCTGTGTATGCTTGTGTATGCCTGTGTATGCCTGTGTATGCCGGTGTATGCCTGTGTATGCCTGTGTATGCCTGTGTATGCCTGTGTATGGCTGTGTATGCCAATGTATGCCTGTGTATGCCTGTGTATGTCTGTGTATGTCTGTGTCTGCCAGTATATGCCTGTGTATGCCTGTAAATGCCTGTGTATGCCAGTCTATGCCTGTGTATTACTGTGTATGGCTGTGTATGGCTGTGTATGGCTGTGTATGGCTGTGTATGGCTGTGTATGGCTGTGTATGCCTGTGTATGCCTGTGTATGCCAGTCTATGCCTGTGTATTACTGTGTATGGCTGTGTATGGCTGTGTATGGCTGTGTATGGCTGTGTATGCCTGTGTATGCCTGTGTATGCCTGTGTATGCCTGTGTATGCCTGTGTATGCCTGTGTATGCCTGTGTATGGCTGTGTATGGCTGTGTATGCCTGTGTGTGCCTGTGTATGCCTGTGTATGCCTGTATATGTCTGTGTATGCCTGTGTAGCCTGTGTATGCCTGTGTATGCCAGTGTATGCCAGTGTATGCCTGTGTATGCCTGTGTATGCCCGTGTATGCCTGTGTATGCTTGTGTATGCCTGTGTATGCCAGTGTATGCCTGTGTATGCCTGTGAATGCCTGTGTATGCCTGTGTATGCCTGTATATGTCTGTGTATGTCTGTGTATGTCTGTGTATGTCTGTGTATGCCAGTGTATGCCTGTGTATGCTTGTGTATGCCTGTGCATGCCCGTTAAATGCCTGTGTATGCCTGTGTATGGCTGTGTATGGCTGTGTATGGCTGTGTATGGCTGTGTATGGCTGTGTATGGCTGTGTATGGCTGTGTATGGCTGTGTATGGCTGTGTATGGCTGTGTATGGCTGTGTATGGCTGTGTATGCTTGTGTATGCCTGTGTATGCCTGTATATGTCTGTGTATGTCTGTGTATGCCGGTGTTTGCCTGTGTATGCCTGTATATGTTTGTGTTTGTCTGTGTATGCCAGTGTATTCCTGTGAATGCATGTGTATGCCTGTCTATGCCTGTGTATGCCTGTGTATGCTTGTGTATGCCTGTGCATGCCCGTTGAATGCATGTGTATGCCTGTGTATGGCTGTGTATGGCTGTGTATGCCTGTATATGCCTGTGTATGCCTGCGTATGCCTGTGTATGCCCGTGTATGCCTGTGTATGCCAGTGTATGCCTGTGTATGCCTGTGTATGCCAGTCTATGCATGTGTATGCCTTTGTATGCATGTGTATGCCAGTGTATGCCCGTGTATGCCAGTGTATGCCTGTGTATGCCTGTGTATGCCTGTGAATGCCTGTGTATGCCAGTCTATGCCTGTGTATGGCTGTGTATGGCTGTGTATGGCTGTGTATGCCTGTGTATGCCTGTGTATGCTTGTGTATGCCTGTATATGTTTGTGTATGTCTGTGTATGCCAGTGTATGCCTGTGAATGCATGTGTATGCCTGTCTATGCCTGTGTATGCCTGTGTATGCTTGTGTATGCCTGTGCATGCCCGTTGAATGCATGTGTATGCCTGTGTATGGCTGTGTATGGCTGTGTATGCCTGTATATGCCTGTGTATGCCTGTGTATGCCTGTGTATGCCCGTGTATGCCTGTGTATGCCAGTGTATGCCTGTGTATGCCTGTGTATGCCTGTAAATGCCTGTGTATGCCAGTCTATGCCTGTGTATTACTGTGTATGGCTGTGTATGGCTGTGTATGTCTGTGTATGCTTGTGTATGCCTGTGTATGCCTGTGTATGCCTGTGTATGCCTGTGTATGCCTGTGTATGCCTGTGTATGCCTGTGTATGGCTGTGTATGCCAATGTATGCCAGTGTATGCCTGTGTATGTCTGTGTATGTCTGTGTATGCCAGTATATGCCTGTGTATGCCTGTAAATGCCTGTGTATGCCAGTCTATGCCTGTGTATTACTGTGTATGGCTGTGTATGGCTGTGTATGGCTGTGTATGGCTGTGTATGCCTGTGTATGCCTGTGTATGCCTGTGTATGACTGTGTATGCCTGTGTGTGCCTGCGTATGCCTTTGTATGCCTGTGTATGCCTGTGTATGCCTGTGTATGCCTGTGTATGCCTGTGTATGCCTGTGTATGCCTGTGCATGCCTGTGTATGGCTGTGCATGGCTGTGTATGCCTGTGTATGCCTGTGTATGCCTGTGTATGCCTGTATATGTCTGTGTATGCCTGTGTATGCCTGTGTATGCCTGTGTATGCCAGTGTATGCCAGTGTATGCCTGTGTATGCCTGTGTATGCCCGTGTATGCCTGTGTATGCTTGTGTATGCCTGTGTATGCCAGTGTATGCCTGTGTATGCCTGTGTATGCCCGTGTATGCCTGTGTATGCTTGTGTATGCCTGTATATGTCTGTGTATGTCTGTGTATGTCTGTGTATGCCAGTGTATGCCTGTGTATGCTTGTGAATGCCTGTGCATGCCCGTTGAATGCCTGTGTATGCCTGTGTATGGCTGTGTATGGTTGTGTATGGCTGTGTATGGCTGTGTATGGCTGTGTATGGCTGTGTATGGCTGTGTATGCTTGTGTATGCCTGTGTATGCCTGTATATGTCTGTTTATGTCTGTGTATGCCGGTGTATGCCTGTGTATGCCTGTATATGTTTGTGTATGTCTGTGTATGCCAGTGTATGCCTGTGAATGCATGTGTATGCCTGTCTGTGCCTGTGTATGCCTGTGTATGCTTGTGTATGCCTGTGCATGCCTGTGCATGCCCGTTGAATGCATGTGTATGGCTGTGTATGGCTGTGTATGGCTGTGTATGCCTGTATATGCCTGTGTATGCCTGTGTATGCCTGTGTATGCCCGTGTATGCCTGTGTATGCCAGTGTATGCCAGTGTATGCCTGTGTATGCCTGTGTATGCCAGTCTATGCCTGTGTATGCCTTTGTATGCATGTGTATGCCTGTGAATGCCCGTGTATGCCTGTGTATGCCTGTATATGCCAGTGTATGCCCGTGTATGCCAGTGTATGCCTGTGTATGCCTGTGTATGCCTGTGAATGCCTGTGTATGCCAGTGTATGCCTGTGTATGCCTGTGTATGCCCGTGTATGCCTGTGTATGCCTGTGCATGCCTGTGTATGGCTGTGTATGGCTGTGTATGCCTGTGTATGCCTGTGTATGCCTGTGTATGCCTGTATATGTCTGTGTATTCCTGTGTAGCCTGTGTATGCCTGTGTATGCCAGTGTATGCCAGTGTATGCCTGTGTATGCCTGTGTATGCCCGTGTATGCCTGTGTATGCTTGTGTATGCCTGTGTATGCCAGTGTATGCCTGTGTATGCCTGTGAATGCCTGTGTATGCCTGTGTATGCCTGTATATGTCTGTGTATGTCTGTGTATGTCTGTGTATGCCAGTGTATGCCTGTGTATGCTTGTGTATGCCTGTGTATACCAGTGTATGGCTGTGTATGCCTGTGAATGCCTGTGAATGCCTGTGTATGCCTGTGTATGCCTGTATATGTCTGTGTATGTCTGTGTATGTCTGTGTATGCCAGTGTATGCCTGTGTATGCTTGTGAATGCCTGTGCATGCCCGTTGAATGCCTGTGTATGCCTGTGTATGGCTGTGTATGGCTGTGTATGGCTGTGTATGGCTGTGTATGGCTGTGTATGGCTGTGTATGCCTGTGTATGCCAGTGTATGCTTGTGTATGCCTGTGTATGCCTGGGTATGCCTGTGCATGCGTGTGTATGCCTATGTATGCCTGTGTATGCCTGTGTATGCCTGTGTATGACTGAGTATGCCTGTGTATGCCTGTGTATGCTTGTGTATGCCTGTGTATGCCTGTGTATGGCTGTGTATGCCTGTTTATGCCTGTGTATGCCTGTGTATGCATGTGTATGCCTGTGAATGCCCGTGTATGCCTGTGTATGCCTGTGTATGCCAGTGTATGCCCGTGTATGCCAGTGTATGCCAGTGTATGCCTGTGTATGCCCGTGTATGCCAGTGTATGCCAGTGTATGCCTGTGTATGCCTGTGTATGCCTGTGTATGCCTGTGTATGCATGTGTATGCCTGTGTATGCCTGTGTATGCCTGTGTATGCCTGTGCATGCCTGTGTATGCCTGTGTATGCCTGTGTATGGCTGTGTATGCCTGTGCATGCTTGTGTATGCCAGTCTATGCCTGTGTATTACTGTGTATGTCTGTGTATGGCTGTGTATGTCTGTGTATGCCTGTGCATGCCTGTGTATGCCTGTGTGTGCCTGGGTATGCCTGTGTATGCCTGTGTATGCCTGTGTATGCCTGTGTATGCCTGTGCATGCCTGTGTATGCCTGTGTATTCCTGTGTATACCTGTGTATACCTGTGTATGCCGGTGTATGCCTGTGTATGCCTGTGTATGCCTGTGTGTGCCTGTGTATGCCTGTGTATGCCTGTGTATGCCTGTGTATGCCTGTGTATGCCTGTGCATGCCTGTGTATGCCTGTGTATGCCTGTGTATACCTGTGTATACCTGTGTATGCCGGTGTATGCCTGTGTATGCCTGTGTATGCCTGTGTATGCCTGGGTATGACTGTGTATGCCTGTGTATGCCTGTGTATGCCTGTGTATGACTGTGTATGCCTGTGTATGCCTGTGTATGCCTGTATATGTCTGTGTATGCTTGTGTATGCCTGTGTATGCCTGCGTATGCCTGTGTATGCCTGTGTATGCCTGTGTATGCCTGTGCATGCCTGTGTATGCCTGTGTATGTCCGTGTATGCCTGTGTATGCCTGTGTATGCCTGTGTATGCCTGTGTATGCCTGTGTATGCATGTGTATGCCTGTGAATGCCCGTGTATGGGTGTGTATGCCTGTGTATGCCAGTGTATGCCCGTGTATGCCAGTGTGTGCCAGTGTATGCCTGTGTATGCCTGTGTATGGCTGTGTATGCCTGTGCATGCTTGTGTATGCCTGTGTATGCCTGTGCATGCCTGTGTATGCCTGTGTATGCCTGTGTATACCTGCGTATGCCTGTGTATGCCTGTGTATGCCTGTGTATGCCTGTGAATGCCTGTGTATGCCTGTGTATGGCTGTGTATGCCTGTGTATGCATGTGTATGCCTGTGAATGCCCGTGTATGCCTGTGTATGCCTGTGTATGCCAGTGTATGCCTGTGTATGCCTGTGTATGGCTGTGTATGCCAATGTATGCCAGTGTATGCCTGTGTATGTCTGTGTATGTCTGTGTATGCCAGTATATGCCTGTGTATGCCTGTGAATGCCTGTGTATGCCAGTCAATGCCTGTGTATTACTGTGTATGGCTGTGTATGGCTGTGTATGGCTGTGTATGTCTGTGTATGCCTGTGCATGCCTGTGTATGCCTGTGTGTGCCTGTGTATGCCTGTGTATGCCTGTGTATGCCTGTGTATGCCTGTGTATGCCTGTGTATGCCTGTGTATGCCTGTGTATGCCTGTGTATGCCTGTGTATGCCTGTGTATGCCCGTGTATGCCTGTGTATGCCTGTGTATGCCTGTGTATGCCTGTGTATGCCTGTGTATGCATGTGTATGCCTGTGCATGCCCGTTGAATGCATGTGTATGCCTGTGTATGGCTGTGTATGGCTGTGTATGCCTGTGAATGCCTGTGTATGCCTGTGTATGCCTGTATATGTCTGTGTATGTCTGTGTATGTCTGTGTATGTCTGTGTATGCCAGTGTATGCCTGTGTATGCTTGTGTATGGCTGTGTATGCCTGTGTATGCCTGTGTATGCTTGTGTATGCCTGTATATGTTTGTGTATGTCTGTGTATGCCAGTGTATGCCTGTGAATGCATGTGTATGCCTGTCTATGCCTGTGTATGCCTGTGTATGCTTGTGTATGCCTGTGCATGCCCGTTGAATGCATGTGTATGCCTGTGTATGGCTGTGTATGGCTGTGTATGCCTGTATATGCCTGTGTATGCCTGTGTATGCCTGTGTATGCCCGTGTATGCCTGTGTATGCCAGTGTATGCCTGTGTATGCCTGTGTATGCCTGTAAATGCCTGTGTATGCCAGTCTATGCCTGTGTATTACTGTGTATGGCTGTGTATGGCGGTGTATGTCTGTGTATGCTTGTGTATGCCTGTGTATGCCTGTGTATGCCTGTGTATGCCTGTGTATGCCTGTGTATGCCTGTGTATGCCTGTGTATGGCTGTGTATGCCAATGTATGCCAGTGTATGCCTGTGTATGTCTGTGTATGTCTGTGTATGCCAGTATATGCCTGTGTATGCCTGTAAATGCCTGTGTATGCCAGTCTATGCCTGTGTATTACTGTGTATGGCTGTGTATGGCTGTGTATGGCTGTGTATGGCTGTGTATGCCTGTGTATGCCTGTGTATGCCTGTGTATGACTGTGTATGCCTGTGTGTGCCTGCGTATGCCTGTGTATGCCTGTGTATGCCTGTGTATGCCTGTGTATGCCTGTGTATGCCTGTGTATGCCTGTGTATGCCTGTGCATGCCTGTGTATGGCTGTGCATGGCTGTGTATGCCTGTGTATGCCTGTGTATGCCCGTGTATGCCTGTATATGTCTGTGTATGCCTGTGTATGCCTGTGTATGCCTGTGTATGCCAGTGTATGCCAGTGTATGCCTGTGTATGCCTGTGTATGCCCGTGTATGCCTGTGTATGCTTGTGTATGCCTGTGTATGCCAGTGTATGCCTGTGTATGCCTGTGTATGCCCGTGTATGCCTGTGTATGCTTGTGTATGCCTGTATATGTCTGTGTATGTCTGTGTATGTCTGTGTATGCCAGTGTATGCCTGTGTATGCTTGTGAATGCCTGTGCATGCCCGTTGAATGCCTGTGTATGCCTGTGTATGGCTGTGTATGGTTGTGTATGGCTGTGTATGGCTGTGTATGGCTGTGTATGGCTGTGTATGGCTGTGTATGCTTGTGTATGCCTGTGTATGCCTGTATATGTCTGTTTATGTCTGTGTATGCCGGTGTATGCCTGTGTATGCCTGTATATGTTTGTGTATGTCTGTGTATGCCAGTGTATGCCTGTGAATGCATGTGTATGCCTGTCTATGCCTGTGTATGCCTGTGTATGCTTGTGTATGCCTGTGCATGCCTGTGCATGCCCGTTGAATGCATGTGTATGGCTGTGTATGGCTGTGTATGGCTGTGTATGCCTGTATATGCCTGTGTATGCCTGTGTATGCCTGTGTATGCCCGTGTATGCCTGTGTATGCCAGTGTATGCCAGTGTATGCCTGTGTATGCCTGTGTATGCCAGTCTATGCCTGCGTATGCCTTTGTATGCATGTGTATGCCTGTGAATGCCCGTGTATGCCTGTGTATGCCTGTATATGCCAGTGTATGCCCGTGTATGCCAGTGTATGCCTGTGTATGCCTGTGTATGCCTGTGAATGCCTGTGTATGCCTGTGTATGCCTGTGTATGCCTGTGTATGCCCGTGTATGCCTGTGTATGCCTGTGCATGCCTGTGTATGGCTGTGTATGCCTGTGTATGCCTGTGTATGCCTGTGTATGCCTGTGTATGCCTGTATATGTCTGTGTATGCCTGTGTAGCCTGTGTATGCCTGTGTATGCCAGTGTATGCCAGTGTATGCCTGTGTATGCCTGTGTATGCCCGTGTATGCCTGTGTATGCTTGTGTATGCCTGTGTATGCCAGTGTATGCCTGTGTATGCCTGTGAATGCCTGTGTATGCCTGTGTATGCCTGTATATGTCTGTGTATGTCTGTGTATGTCTGTGTATGCCAGTGTATGCCTGTGTATGCTTGTGTATGCCTGTGTATACCAGTGTATGGCTGTGTATGCCTGTGAATGCCTGTGAATGCCTGTGTATGCCTGTGTATGCCTGTATATGTCTGTGTATGTCTGTGTATGTCTGTGTATGCCAGTGTATGCCTGTGTATGCTTGTGAATGCCTGTGCATGCCCGTTGAATGCCTGTGTATGCCTGTGTATGGCTGTGTATGGCTGTGTATGGCTGTGTATGGCTGTGTATGGCTGTGTATGGCTGTGTATGCCTGTGTATGCCTGTGTATGCTTGTGTATGCCTGTGTATGCCTGGGTATGCCTGTGCATGCGTGTGTATGCCTATGTATGCCTGTGTATGCCTGTGTATGCCTGTGTATGCCTGTGTATGACTGAGTATGCCTGTGTATGCCTGTGTATGCTTGTGTATGCCTGTGTATGCCTGTGTATGCCTGTGTATGCCTGTGTATGCCTGTGTATGCCTGTGTATGCATGTGTATGCCTGTGAATGCCCGTGTATGCCTGTGTATGCCTGTGTATGCCAGTGTATGCCCGTGTATGCCAGTGTATGCCAGTGTATGCCTGTGTATGCCCGTGTATGCCAGTGTATGCCAGTGTATGCCTGTGTATGCCTGTGTATGCCTGTGTATGCCTGTGTATGCATGTGTATGCCTGTGTATGCCTGTGTATGCCTGTGTATGCCTGTGCATGCCTGTGTATGCCTGTGTATGCCTGTGTATGGCTGTGTATGCCTGTGCATGCTTGTGTATGCCAGTCTATGCCTGTGTATTACTGTGTATGTCTGTGTATGGCTGTGTATGTCTGTGTATGCCTGTGCATGCCTGTGTATGCCTGTGTGTGCCTGGGTATGCCTGTGTATGCCTGTGTATGCCTGTGTATGCCTGTGTATGCCTGTGCATGCCTGTGTATGCCTGTGTATTCCTGTGTATACCTGTGTATACCTGTGTATGCCGGTGTATGCCTGTGTATGCCTGTGTATGCCTGTGTGTGCCTGTGTATGCCTGTGTATGCCTGTGTATGCCTGTGTATGCCTGTGTATGCCTGTGTATGCCTGTGCATGCCTGTGTATGCCTGTGTATGCCTGTGTATACCTGTGTATACCTGTGTATGCCGGTGTATGCCTGTGTATGCCTGTGTATGCCTGTGTATGCCTGGGTATGACTGTGTATGCCTGTGTATGCCTGTGTATGCCTGTGTATGACTGTGTATGCCTGTGTATGCCTGTGTATGCCTGTATATGTCTGTGTATGCTTGTGTATGCCTGTGTATGCCTGCGTATGCGTGTGTATGCCTGTGTATGCCTGTGTATGCCTGTGCATGCCTGTGTATGCCTGTGTATGCCCGTGTATGCCTGTGTATGCCTGTGTATGCCTGTGTATGCCTGTGTATGCATGTGTATGCCTGTGAATGCCCGTGTATGGGTGTGTATGCCTGTGTATGCCAGTGTATGCCCGTGTATGCCAGTGTGTGCCAGTGTATGCCTGTGTATGCCTGTGTATGGCTGTGTATGCCTGTGCATGCTTGTGTATGCCTGTGTATGCCTGTGCATGCCTGTGTATGCCTGTGTATGCCTGTGTATACCTGCGTATGCCTGTGTATGCCTGTGTATGCCTGTGTATGCCTGTGAATGCCTGTGTATGCCTGTGTATGGCTGTGTATGCCTGTGTATGCATGTGTATGCCTGTGAATGCCCGTGTATGCCTGTGTATGCCTGTGTATGCCAGTGTATGCCTGTGTATGGCTGTGTATGGCTGTGTATGCCAATGTATGCCAGTGTATGCCTGTGTATGTCTGTGTATGTCTGTGTATGCCAGTATATGCCTGTGTATGCCTGTGAATGCCTGTGTATGCCAGTCAATGCCTGTGTATTACTGTGTATGGCTGTGTATGGCTGTGTATGGCTGTGTATGTCTGTGTATGCCTGTGCATGCCTTTGTATGCCTGTGTGTGCCTGTGTATGCCTGTGTATGCCTGTGTATGCCTGTGTATGCCTGTGTATGCCTGTGTATGCCTGTGTATGCCTGTGTATGCCTGTGTATGCCTGTGTATGCCCGTGTATGCCTGTGTATGCCTGTGTATGCCTGTGTATGCCTGTGTATGCCTGTGTATGCATGTGTATGCCTGTGAATGCCCGTGTATGCCTGTGTATGCCTGTGTATGCCAGTGTATGCCAGTGTATGCCTGTGTATGCCTGTGTATGGCTGTGTATGCCTGTGCATGCCTGTGCATGCTTGTGTATGCCTGTGTATGCCTGTGTATGCCTGTGTATGCCTGTGTATGCCTGTGTATGCCTGTATGCCTGTGTATGCCTGTGTATGCCTGTGTATGCCTGTGTATGCCTGTGTATGCCTGTGTATGCCTGTGTATGCCTGTGTATGCCTGTGTATGCCTGTGTATGCCTGTGCATGCCTGTGTATGCCTGTGTATGCCTGTGTATGCCTGTGTATGCCTGTGTATGCCTGTGTATGCCTGGGTATGACTGGGTATGACTGGGTATGCCTGTGTATGCCTGTGTATGCCTGTGTATGCCTGTGTATGCCTGTATATGTCTGTGTATGCTTGTGTATGTCTGTGTATGCCTGTGTATGCGTGTGTATGCGTGTGTATGCCTGTGTATGCCTGTGTATGCCTGTGTATGCCTGTGTATGCCTGTGTATGCCTGCGAATGCCTGTGTATGCCTGTGTATGCCTGTGTATGCCTGTGTATGCCTGTGTATGCCCGTGTATGCCTGTGTTTGCCTGTGTATGCCTGTGTATGACTGTGTATGCCTGTGTATGCCTGTGTATGCCTGTATATGTCTGTGTATGCTTATGTATGCCTGTGTATGCCTGTGTATGCCTGTGTATGCCTGTGTATGCCTGTGTATGCCTGTGTATGCCCGTGTATGCCTGTGTATGCCTGTGCATTACTGTGTATGTCTGTGTATGGCTGTGTATGTCTGTGTATGCCTGTGCATGCCTGTGTATGCCTGTGTGTGCCTGTGTATGCCTGTGTATGCCTGTGTATGCCTGTGTATGCCTGTGTATGCCTGTGTATGCCTGTGTATGCCTGTGTATGCCTGTGTATGCCTGTGTATGCCTGTGTATGCCCGTGTATGCCTGTGTATGCCTGTGTATGCCTGTGTATGCCTGTGTATGCGTGTGTATGCCTGTGTATGCCTGTGTATGTCTGTGTATGTCTGTGTATGCCAGTGTATGCCTGTGTATGTCTGTGTATGCCAGTATATGCCAGTATATGCCTGTCTATGCCTGTGAATGCCTGTGCATGCCAGTCTATGCCTGTGTATTACTGTGTATGGCTGTGTATGCCTGTGTATGCCTGTGTATGCCTGTGTATGCCTGTGTATGCCTGTGTATAACTGTGTGTGCCTGTGTATGCCCTTGTATGCCTGTGTTTGCCTGTGTATGCCTGTGTATGCCTGTGTATACCTGTGTATGCCTGTGTATGCCTGTGTATGCCTGTGTATGCCTGTGCATGCCTGTGTATGCCTGTGTACGCCTGTGTATACCTGTGTATGCCTGTGTATGCCTGTGTATGCCTGTGTATGCCTGGGTATGACTGTGTATGCCTGTGTATGCCTGTGTATGCCTGTGTATGTCTGTGTATGACTGTGTATGCCTGTGTATGCCTGTGTATGCCTGTATATGTCTGTGTATGCTTGTGTATGCCTGCGTATGCCTGTGTATGCCTGTGTATGCCTGTGTATGCCTGTGTATGCCTGTGTATGCCTGTGTATGCCTGTGTATGCCTGTGTATGCCTGCGTATGCCTGTGTATGCCTGTGTATGCCTGTGTATGCCTGTGTATGCCTGTGTAGCCTGTGTATGCCCGTGTATGCCTGTATATGCCTGTGTATGCCTGTGTATGCCAGTGTATGCCTGTGTATGCCTGTGAATGCCTGTGTATGCCTGTGTATGCCTGTGTATGCCTGTGTATACCTGTGTATGCCTGTGTATGCCTGTGTATGCCCGTGTATGCCTGTGTATGCCTGTGTATGCCTGTGTATGCCAGTGTATGCCAGTGTATGCCTGTCTATGCCTGCGTATGGCTGTGTATGCCTTCGTATGCCAGTCTATGCCTGTGTATGCCTTTGTATGCATGTGTATGCCTGTGAATGCCCGTGTATGCCTGTGTATGCCCGTGTATGCCTGTGTATGCCTGTGCATTCCTGTGCATGCCTGTGTATGGCTGTGTATGGCTGTGTATGGCTGTGTATGCCTGTGTATGCCTGTGTATGCCTGTGTATGCCTGTGTATGCCTGTGTATGCCTGTGTATGCCAGTATATGCCTGTGTATGCCTGTGAATGCCTGTGTATGCCAGTCTATGCCTGTGTATTACTGTGTATGTCTGTGTATGGCTGTATATGTCTGTGTATGCCTGTGCATGCCTGTGTATGCCTGTGTGTGCCTGTGTATGCCTGTGTATGCCTGTGTATGCCTGTGTATGCCTGTGTATGCCTGTGTATGCCTGTGTATGCCTGTCTATGCCTGTGTATGCCTGTGTATGCCTGTGTATGCCTGTGTATGCCTGTGTATGCCTGTGAATGCCTGTGTATGCCTGTGTATGCCTGTGTATGCCTGTGTATGCGTGTGTATGCCTGTGTATGCCTGTGTATGTCTGTGTATGTCTGTGTATGCCAGTGTATGCCTGTGTATGTCTGTGTATGCCAGTATATGCCAGTATATGCCTGTATATGCCTGTGTATGCCTGTGAATGCCTGTGCATGCCAGTCTATGCCTGTGTATTACTGTGTATGGCTGTGTATGGCTGTGTATGGCTGTGTATGCCTGTGTATGCCTGTGTATGCCTGTGTATAACTGTGTGTGCCTGTGTATGCCCTTGTATGCCTGTGTATGCCTGTGTATGCCTGTGTATGCCTGTGTATGCCTGTGTATACCTGTGTATGCCTGTGTATGCCTGTGTATGCCTGTGCATGCCTGTGTATGCCTGTGTACGCCTGTGTATGCCTGTGTATGCCTGTGTATGCCTGTGTATGCCTGTGTATGCCTGGGTATGACTGTGTATGCCTGTGTATGCCTGTGTATGCCTGTGTATGCCTGTGTATGACTGTGTATGCCTGTGTATGCCTGTGTATGCCTGTATATGTCTGTGTATGCTTGTGTATGCCTGCGTATGCCTGTGTATGCCTGTGAATGCCTGGTTATGCCTGTGTATGCCTGTGTATGCCTGTGTATGCCTGTGTATGCCTGTGTATGCCTGCGTATGCCTGTGTATGCCTGTGTATGCCTGTGTATGCCTGTGTATGCCTGTGTATGCCTGTGTATGCCTGTGTATGCCCGTGTATGCCTGTGTATGCCTGTGTAGGCCTGTGTATGCCAGTGTATGCCTGTGTATGCCTGTGAATGCCTGTGTATGCCTGTGTATGCCTGTGTATGCCTGTGTATGCCTGTGTATGCCTGTGTATGCCCGTGTATGCCTGTGTATGCCTGTGTATGCCTGTGTATGCCTGTGTATGCCTGTGTATGCCTGTGTATGCCTGTGTATGCCTGTGTATGCCTGTGTATGCCTGTGTATGCCTGTGTATGCCTGTGTATGCCTGTGTATGCCTGTGTATGCCTGTGTATGCCTGTGTATGCCTGTGTATGCCTGTGTATGCCTGTGTATGCCTGTGTATGCCTGTGTATGCCTGGGTATGACTGGGTATGCCTGTGTATGCCTGTGTATGCCTGTGTATGCCTGTGTATGCCTGTGTATGCCTGTATATGTCTGTGTATGCTTGTGTATGCCTGTGTATGCCTGTGTATGCGTGTGTATGCCTGTGTATGCCTGTGTATGCCTGTGTATGCCTGTGTATGCCTGTGTATGCCTGTGTATGCCTGTGTATGCCTGCGTATGCCTGTGTATGCCTGTGTATGCCTGTGTATGCCTGTGTATGCCTGTGTATGCCCGTGTATGCCTGTGTATGCCTGTGTATGCCTGTGTATGACTGTGTATGCCTGTGTATGCCTGTGTATGCCTGTATATGTCTGTGTATGCTTATGTATGCCTGTGTATGCCTGTGTATGCCTGTGTATGCCTGTGTATGCCTGTGTATGCCTGTGTATGCCTGTGTATGCCTGTGTATGCCTGTGTATGCCTGTGTATGCCTGTGTATGGCTGTGTATGGCTGTGTATGCCTGTGTATGCCTGTGTATGCCTGTGTATGCCAGTATATGCCTGTGTATGCCTGTGAATGCCTGTGTATGCCAGTCTATGCCTGTGTATTACTGTGTATGTCTGTGTATGGCTGTGTATGTCTGTGTATGCCTGTGCATGCCTGTGTATGCCTGTGTGTGCCTGTGTATGCCTGTGTATGCCTGTGTATGCCTGTGTATGCCTGTGTATGCCTGTGTATGCCTGTGTATGCCTGTGTATGCCCGTGTATGCCTGTGTATGCCTGTGTATGCCTGTGTATGCCTGTGTATGCCTGTGTATGCCTGTGTATGCGTGTGTATGCCTGTGTATGCCTGTGTATGTCTGTGTATGTCTGTGTATGCCAGTTAATGCCTGTGTATGTCTGTGTATGCCAGTATATGCCAGTATATGCCTGTGTATGCCTGTGTATGACTGTGTATGCCTGTGTATGCCTGTGTATGCCTGTATATGTCTGTGTATGCTTGTGTATGCCTGCGTATGCCTGTGTATGCCTGTGTATGCCTGGTTATGCCTGTGTATGCCTGTGTATGCCTGTGTATGCCTGTGTATGCCTGTGTATGCCTGTGTATGCCTGTGTATGCCCGTGTATGCCTGTGTATGCCTGTGCATTCCTGTGTATGCCTGTGTATGGCTGTGTATGGCTGTGTATGCCTGTGTATGCCTGTGTATGCCTGTGTATGCCAGTATATGCCTGTGTATGCCTGTGAATGCCTGTGTATGCCAGTCTATGCCTGTGTATTACTGTGTATGTCTGTGTATGGCTGTGTATGTCTGTGTATGCCTGTGCATGCCTGTGTATGCCTGTGTGTGCCTGTGTATGCCTGTGTATGCCTGTGTATGCCTGTGTATGCCTGTGTATGCCTGTGTATGCCTGTGTATGCCTGTGTATGCCCGTGTATGCCTGTGTATGCCTGTGTATGCCTGTGTATGCCTGTGTATGCCTGTGTATGCCTGTGTATGCCTGTGTATGCCTGTGTATGCCTGTGTATGCCTGTGTATGCCTGTGTATGCCTGTGTATGCCTGTGCATGCCTGTGTATGCCTGTGTATGCCTGTGTATGCCTGTGTATGCCTGTGTATGCCTGTGTATGCCTGGGTATGACTGGGTATGCCTGTGTATGCCTGTGTATGCCTGTGTATGCCTGTGTATGCCTGTGTATGCCTGTGTATGCCTGTATATGTCTGTGTATGCTTGTGTATGCCTGTGTATGCCTGTGTATGCGTGTGTATGCCTGTGTATGCCTGTGTATGCCTGTGTATGCCTGTGTATGCCTGTGTATGCCTGTGTATGCCTGTGTATGCCTGCGTATGCCTGTGTATGCCTGTGTATGCCTGTGTATGCCTGTGTATGCCTGTGTATGCCCGTGTATGCCTGTGTATGCCTGTGTATGCCTGTGTATGACTGTGTATGCCTGTGTATGCCTGTGTATGCCTGTATATGTCTGTGTATGCTTGTGTATGCCTGTGTATGCCTGTGTATGCCTGTGTATGCCTGTGTATGCCTGTGTATGCCTGTGTATGCCCGTGTATGCCTGTGTATGCCTGTGCATTCCTGTGTATGCCTGTGTATGGCTGTGTATGGCTGTGTATGCCTGTGTATGCCTGTGTATGCCTGTGTATGCCAGTATATGCCTGTGTATGCCTGTGAATGCCTGTGTATGCCAGTCTATGCCTGTGTATTACTGTGTATGTCTGTGTATGGCTGTGTATGTCTGTGTATGCCTGTGCATGCCTGTGTATGCCTGTGTGTGCCTGTGTATGCCTGTGTATGCCTGTGTATGCCTGTGTATGCCTGTGTATGCCTGTGTATGCCTGTGTATGCCTGTGTATGCCCGTGTATGCCTGTGTATGCCTGTGTATGCCTGTGTATGCCTGTGTATGCCTGTGTATGCCTGTGTATGCGTGTGTATGCCTGTGTATGCCTGTGTATGTCTGTGTATGTCTGTGTATGCCAGTTAATGCCTGTGTATGTCTGTGTATGCCAGTATATGCCAGTATATGCCTGTG
The DNA here is from genome assembly GCA_018150545.1 of Drosophila ercepeae. Taxonomy (NCBI): domain Eukaryota; kingdom Metazoa; phylum Arthropoda; class Insecta; order Diptera; family Drosophilidae; genus Drosophila; species Drosophila ercepeae. Next base: position 26,151 of record JAECWL010000177.1, on the reverse strand, counting down.
TATGCCTGTGAATGCCTGTGCATGCCAGTCTATGCCTGTGTATTACTGTGTATGGCTGTGTATGGCTGTGTATGGCTGTGTATGCCTGTGTATGCCTGTGTATGCCTGTGTATGCCTGTGTATAACTGTGTGTGCCTGTGTATGCCCTTGTATGCCTGTGTATGCCTGTGTATGCCTGTGTATGCCTGTGTATACCTGTGTATGCCTGTGTATGCCTGTGTATGCCTGTGTATGCCTGTGCATGCCTGTGTATGCCTGTGTACGCCTGTGTATACCTGTGTATGCCTGTGTATGCCTGTGTATGCCTGTGTATGCCTGTGTATGCCTGGGTATGACTGTGTATGCCTGTGTATGCCTGTGTATGCCTGTGTATGTCTGTGTATGACTGTGTATGCCTGTGTATGCCTGTGTATGCCTGTATATGTCTGTGTATGCTTGTGTATGCCTGCGTATGCCTGTGTATGCCTGTGTATGCCTGGTTATGCCTGTGTATGCCTGTGTATGCCTGTGTATGCCTGTGTATGCCTGTGTATGCCTGCGTATGCCTGTGTATGCCTGTGTATGCCTGTGTATGCCTGTGTATGCCTGTGTAGCCTGTGTATGCCCGTGTATGCCTGTGTATGCCTGTGTATGCCTGTGTATGCCAGTGTATGCCTGTGTATGCCTGTGAATGCTTGTGTATGCCTGTGTATGCCTGTGTATGCCTGTGTATGCCTGTGTATGCCTGTGTATGCCTGTGTATGCCTGTGTATGCCTGTGTATGCCTGTGTATGCCCGTGTATGCCTGTGTGTGCCTGTGTATGCCTGTGTATGCCAGTGTATGCCAGTGTATGCCTGTCTATGCCTGCGTATGGCTGTGTATGCCTTCGTATGCCAGTCTATGCCTGTGTATGCCTTTGTATGCATGTGTATGCCTGTGAATGCCCGTGTATGCCTGTGTATGCCCGTGTATGCCTGTGTATGCCTGTGCATTCCTGTGTATGCCTGTGTATGGCTGTGTATGGCTGTGTATGGCTGTGTATGCCTGTGTATGCCTGTGTATGCCTGTGTATGCCAGTATATGCCTGTGTATGCCTGTGAATGCCTGTGTATGCCAGTCTATGCCTGTGTATTACTGTGTGTGTCTGTGTATGGCTGTGTATGTCTGTGTATGCCTGTTCATGCCTGTGTATGCCTGTGTGTGCCTGTGTATGCCTGTGTATGCCTGTGTATGCCTGTGTATGCCTGTGTATGCCTGTCTATGCCTGTGTATGCCTGTGTATGCCTGTGTATGCCTGTGTATGCCCGTGTATGCCTGTGAATGCCTGTGTATGCCTGTGTATGCCTGTGTATGCCTGTGTATGCGTGTGTATGCCTGTGTATGCCTGTGTATGTCTGTGTATGTCTGTGTATGCCAGTGTATGCCTGTGTATGTCTGTGTATGCCAGTATATGCCAGTATATGCCTGTATATGCCTGTGTATGCCTGTGAATGCCTGTGCATGCCAGTCTATGCCTGTGTATTACTGTGTATGGCTGTGTATGGCTGTGTATGGCTGTGTATGCCTGTGTATGCCTGTGTATGCCTGTGTATAACTGTGTGTGCCTGTGTATGCCCTTGTATGCCTGTGTATGCCTGTGTATGCCTGTGTATGCCTGTGTATACCTGTGTATGCCTGTGTATGCCTGTGTACGCCTGTGTATGCCTGTGCATGCCTGTGTATGCCTGTGTACGCCTGTGTATACCTGTGTATGCCTGTGTATGCCTGTGTATGCCTGTGTATGCCTGGGTATGACTGTGTATGCCTGTGTATGCCTGTGTATGCCTGTGTACGCCTGTGTATACCTGTGTATGCCTGTGTATGCCTGTGTATGCCTGTGTATGCCTGGGTATGACTGTGTATGCCTGTGTATGCCTGTGTATGCCTGTGTATGCCTGTGTATGCCTGTGTATGCCTGTGTATGCCTGTGTATGCCTGCGTATGCCTGTGTATGCCTGTGTATGCCTGTGTATGCCTGTGTATGCCTGTGTAGCCTGTGTATGCCCGTGTATGCCTGTGTATGCCTGTGTATGCCTGTGTATGCCAGTGTATGCCTGTGTATGCCTGTGAATGAATGTGTATGCCTGTGTATGCCTGTGTATGCCTGTGTATGCCTGTGTATGCCTGTGTATGCCCGTGTATGCCTGTGTATGCCTGTGTATGCCTGTGTATGCCAGTGTATGCCAGTGTATGCCTGTCTATGCCTGCGTATGGCTGTGTATGCCTTCGTATGCCAGTCTATGCCTGTGTATGCCTTTGTATGCATGTGTATGCCTGTGAATGCCCGTGTATGCCTGTGTATGCCTGTGTATGCCAGTGTATGCCCGTGTATGCCTGTGTATGCCTGTGTATGCCTGTGAATGCCTGTGTATGCCAGTCTATGCCTGTATACGGCTGTGTATGGCTGTGTATGGCTGTGTATGCCTGTGCATGCCTGTGTATGCCTGTGTATGCGTGTGTATGCCTGTGTATGCCTGTGTATGCCTGTGCATGCCTCTGTATGCCTGTGTATGCGTGTGTATGCCTGTGTATGCCTGGGTATGCCTGTGCATGCCTGTGTATGCCTGTGTATGCCTGTGTATGCCTGCGTATGCCTGTGTATGCCTGTGTATGCCTATGTATGCCTGTGTATGCCTATGGCTGTGTATGTCTGTGTATGCCTCTGTATGCCTGTGTGTGCCTGTGTGTGCCCGTGTATGCCTGTGTATACCTATGTATGCCTGTGTAGGCCTGTGTATGCCTTTGTATGCCTGTGCATGCCGGTGTATGCCTGTGTATGCCTGTGTATGCCTGTGTATACCAGTGTATACCCGTGTATGCCAGTGTATGCCAGTGTATGCCGGTCCATGCCTGTGTATGCCTGTGTATGCCTGTGTATGCCTGTGTATGCCTGTGTATGCCTGTGTATGCCTGTGTATGCCTGTGTATGCCTGTGTATGCCAGTATATGCCAGTATATGCCTGTATATGCCTGTGTATGCCTGTGAATGCCTGTGCATGCCAGTCTATGCCTGTGTATTACTGTGTATGGCTGTGTATGGCTGTGTATGGCTGTGTATGCCTGTGTATGCCTGTGTATAACTGTGTGTGCCTGTGTATGCCCTTGTATGCCTGTGTATGCCTGTGTATGCCTGTTTATGCCTGTGTATACCTGTGTATGCCTGTGTATGCCTGTGTATGCCTGTGTATGCCTGTGCATGCCTGTGTATGCCTGTGTACGCCTGTGTATACCTGTGTATGCCTGTGTATGCCTGTGTATGCCTGTGTATGCCTGTGTATGCCTGTGTATGCCTGGGTATGACTGTGTATGCCTGTGTATGCCTGTGTATGCCTGTGTATGCCTGTGTATGACTGTGTATGCCTGTGTATGCCTGTGTATGCCTGTATATGTCTGTGTATGCTTGTGTATGCCTGCGTATGCCTGTGTATGCCTGTGTATGCCTGGTTATGCCTGTGTATGCCTGTGTATGCCTGTGTATGCCTGTGTATGCCTGTGTATGCCTGTGTATGCCTGCGTATGCCTGTGTATGCCTGTGTATGCCTGTGTATGCCTGTGTATGCCTGTGTATGCCTGTGTATGCCCGTGTATGCCTGTGTATGCCTGTGTATGCCTGTGTATGCCAGTGTATGCCTGTGTATGCCTGTGAATGCCTGTGTATGCCTGTGTATGCCTGTGTATGCCTGTGTATGCCTGTGTATGCCTGTGTATGCCCGTGTATGCCTGTGTATGCCTGTGTATGCCTGTGAATGCCTGTGTATGCCTGTGTATGCCTGTGTATGCCTGTGTATGCCTGTGTATGCCTGTGTATGCCTGTGTATGCCTGTGTATGCCTGTGCATGCCTGTGTATGCCTGTGTATGCCTGTGTATGCCTGTGTATGCCTGTGTATGCCTGTGTATGCCTGGGTATGACTGGGTATGCCTGTGTATGCCTGTGTATGCCTGTGTATGCCTGTGTATGCCTGTGTATGCCTGTGTATGCCTGTATATGTCTGTGTATGCTTGTGTATGCCTGTGTATGCCTGTGTATGCGTGTGTATGCCTGTGTATGCCTGTGTATGCCTGTGTATGCCTGTGTATGCCTGTGTATGCCTGTGTATGCCTGCGTATGCCTGTGTATGCCTGTGTATGCCTGTGTATGCCTGTGTATGCCTGTGTATGCCTGTGTATGCCCGTGTATGCCTGTGTATGCCTGTGTATGCCTGTGTATGACTGTGTATGCCTGTGTATGCCTGTGTATGCCTGTGTATGCCTGTATATGTCTGTGTATGCTTATGTATGCCTGTGTATGCCTGTGTATGCCTGTGTATGCCTGTGTATGCCTGTGTATGCCTGTGTATGCCCGTGTATGCCTGTGTATGCCTGTGCATTCCTGTGTATGCCTGTGTATGGCTGTGTATGGCTGTGTATGCCTGTGTATGCCTGTGTATGCCTGTGTATGCCAGTGTATGCCTGTGTATGCCTGTGTATGCCTGTGTATGCCAGTCTATGCCTGTGTATTACTGTGTATGTCTGTGTATGGCTGTGTATGTCTGTGTATGCCTGTGCATGCCTGTGTATGCCTGTGTGTGCCTGTGTATGCCTGTGTATGCCTGTGTATGCCTGTGTATGCCTGTGTATGCCTGTGTATGCCTGTGTATGCCTGTGTATGCCTGTGTATGCCTGTGTATGCCCGTGTATGCCTGTGTATGCCTGTGTATGCCTGTGTATGCCTGTGTATGCCTGTGTATGCGTGTGTATGCCTGTGTATGCCTGTGTATGTCTGTGTATGACTGTGTATGCCAGTGTATGCCTGTGTATGTCTGTGTATGCCAGTATATGCCAGTATATGCCTGTGTATGCCTGTGAATGCCTGTGCATGCCAGTCTATGCCTGTGTATTACTGTGTATGGCTGTGTATGGCTGTGTATGGCTGTGTATGCCTGTGTATGCCTGTGTATAACTGTGTGTGCCTGTGTATGCCCTTGTATGCCTGTGTATGCCTGTGTATGCCTGTGTATGCCTGTGTATACCTGTGTATGCCTGTGTATGCCTGTGTATGCCTGTGTATGCCTGTGCATGCCTGTGTATGCCTGTGTACGCCTGTGTATACCTGTGTATGCCTGTGTATGCCTGTGTATGCCTGTGTATGCCTGGGTATGACTGTGTATGCCTGTGTATGCCTGTGTATGCCTGTGTATGTCTGTGTATGACTGTGTATGCCTGTGTATGCCTGTGTATGCCTGTATATGTCTGTGTATGCTTGTGTATGCCTGCGTATGCCTGTGTATGCCTGTGTATGCCTGGTTATGCCTGTGTATGCCTGTGTATGCCTGTGTATGCCTGTGTATGCCTGTGTATGCCTGCGTATGCCTGTGTATGCCTGTGTATGCCTGTGTATGCCTGTGTATGCCTGTGTAGCCTGTGTATGCCCGTGTATGCCTGTGTATGCCTGTGTATGCCTGTGTATGCCAGTGTATGCCTGTGTATGCCTGTGAATGCCTGTGTATGCCTGTGTATGCCTGTGTATGCCTGTGTATGCCTGTGTATGCCTGTGTATGCCTGTGTATGCCTGTGTATGCCTGTGTATGCCCGTGTATGCCTGTGTATGCCTGTGTATGCCTGTGTATGCCAGTGTATGCCAGTGTATGCCTGTCTATGCCTGCGTATGGCTGTGTATGCCTTCGTATGCCAGTCTATGCCTGTGTATGCCTTTGTATGCATGTGTATGCCTGTGAATGCCCGTGTATGCCTGTGTATGCCCGTGTATGCCTGTGTATGCCTGTGCATTCCTGTGTATGCCTGTGTATGGCTGTGTATGGCTGTGTATGGCTGTGTATGCCTGCGTATGCCTGTGTATGCCTGTGTATGCCAGTATATGCCTGTGTATGCCTGTGAATGCCTGTGTATGCCAGTCTATGCCTCTGTATTACTGTGTATGTCTGTGTATGGCTGTGTATGTCTGTGTATGCCTGTGCATGCCCGTGTATGCCTGTGTGTGCCTGTGTATGCCTGTGTATGCCTGTGTATGCCTGTGTATGCCTGTGTATGCCTGTGTATGCCTGTCTATGCCTGTGTATGCCTGTGTATGCCTGTGTATGCCTGTGTATGCCCGTGTATGCCTGTGAATGCCTGTGTATGCCTGTGTATGCCTGTGTATGCCTGTGTATGCGTGTGTATGCCTGTGTATGCCTGTGTATGTCTGTGTATGTCTGTGTATGCCAGTGTATGCCTGTGTATGTCTGTGTATGCCAGTATATGCCAGTATATGCCTGTATATGCCTGTGTATGCCTGTGAATGCCTGTGCATGCCAGTCTATGCCTGTGTATTACTGTGTATGGCTGTGTATGGCTGTGTATGGCTGTGTATGCCTGTGTATGCCTGTGTATGCCTGTGTATGCCTGTGTATAACTGTGTGTGCCTGTGTATGCCCTTGTATGCCTGTGTATGCCTGTGTATGCCTGTGTATGCCTGTGTATACCTGTGTATGCCTGTGTATGCCTGTGTATGCCTGTGTATGCCTGTGCATGCCTGTGTATGCCTGTGTACGCCTGTGTATACCTGTGTATGCCTGTGTATGCCTGTGTATGCCTGTGTATGCCTGGGTATGACTGTGTATGCCTGTGTATGCCTGTGTATGCCTGTGTATGCCTGTGTATGACTGTGTATGCCTGTGTATGCCTGTAAATGTCTGTGTATGCTTGTGTATGCCTGCGTATGCCTGTGTATGCCTGTGTATGCCTGGTTATGCCTGTGTATGCCTGTGTATGCCTGTGTATGCCTGTGTATGCCTGTGTATGCCTGCGTATGCCTGTGTATGCCTGTGTATGCCTGTGTATGCCTGTGTATGCCTGTGTAGCCTGTGTATGCCCGTGTATGCCTGTGTATGCCTGTGTATGCCTGTGTATGCCAGTGTATGCCTGTGTATGCCTGTGAATGCCTGTGTATGCCTGTGTATGCCTGTGTATGCCTGTGTATGCCTGTGTATGCCTGTGTATGCCCGTGTATGCCTGTGTATGCCTGTGTATGCCTGTGTATGCCTGTCTATGCCTGCGTATGGCTGTGTATGCCTTCGTATGCCAGTCTATGCCTGTGTATGCCTGTGTATGCCTTTGTATGCATGTGTATGCCTGTGAATGCCCGTGTATGCCTGTGTATGCCTGTGTATGCCAGTGTATGCCCGTGTATGCCAGTGTATGCCTGTGTATGCCTGTGAATGCCTGTGTATGCCAGTCTTTGCCTGTATACGGCTGTGTATGGCTGTGTATGGCTGTGTATGCCTGTGCATGCCTGTGTATGCCTGTGTATGCGTGTGTATGCCTGTGTATGCCTGTGTATGCCTGTGCATGCCTCTGTATGCCTGTGTATGCGTGGGTATGCCTGTGTATGCCTGGGTATGCCTGTGCATGCATGTGTATGCCTGTGTATGCCTGTGTATGCCTGCGTATGCCTGTGTATGCCTGTGTATGCCTATGTATGCCTGTGTATGCCTATGGCTGTGTATGTCTGTGTATGCCTCTGTATGCCTGTGTGTGCCTGTGTGTGCCCGTGTATGCCTGTGTATACCTATGTATGCCTGTGTAGGCCTGTGTATGCCTTTGTATGCCTGTGCATGCCGGTGTATGCATGTGTATGCCTGTGTATGCCTGTGTATACCAGTGTATACCCGTGTATGCCAGTGTATGCCAGTGTATGCCGGTCCATGCCTGTGTATGCCTGTGTATGCCTGTGTATGCCTGTGTATGCCTGTGTATGCCTGTGTATGCCTGTGTATGCCTGTGTATGCCTGTCTATGCCTGTGTATGTCTGTGTATGCCAGTATATGCCTGTGTATGCCAGTCCATGCCTGTGTATTACTGTGTATGGCTGTGTATGGCTGTGTATGGCTGTGTATGGCTGTGTATGGCTGTGTATGCCTGTGTATGCCTGTGTATGCCTGTGCATGCCTGTGTATGCCTGTATATGCCTGTGTATACCTGTGTATGCTTGTGTATGCCTGTGTATGCCTGTGTATGCCTGTGTATGCCTGGGTATGACTGTGTATGCCTGTGTATGCCTGTGTATGCCTGTGTATGACTGTGTATGGCTGTGTATGCCTGGGTATGCCTGTGTATGCCTGTGTATGCCTGTATATGTCTGTGTATGCCTGTGTAAGCCTGTGTATGCCTATGTATGCCTGTGTATGCCTATGGCTGTGTATGACTGTGTATGCCTCTGTATGCCTGTGTGTGCCTGTGTGTGCCCGTGTATGCCTGTGTATGCCTATGTATGCCTGTGTAGGCCTGTGTATGCCTTTGTATGCCTGTGCATGCCGGTGTATGCCTGTGTATGCCTGTGTATGCCTGTGTATACCAGTGTATACCCGTGTATGCCAGTGTATGCCAGTGTATGCCGGTCTATGCCTGTGTATGCCTGTGTATGCCTGTGTATGCCTGTGTATGCCTATGTATGCCTGTGTATGTGTGTGTATGCCAGTATATGCCTGTGTATGCCAGTCTATGCCTGTGTATTACTGTGTATGGCTGTGTATGGCTGTGTATGCTGTGTATGCCTGTGTATACCTGTGTATGCTTGTGTACGCCTGTGTATGCCTGTGTATGCCTGTGTATGCCTGGGTATGACTGTGTATGCCTGTGTATGCCTATGCGTGTGTATGCCTGTGTATGACTGTGTATGCCTGTGTATGCCTGTGAATGCCTGTATATGTCTGTGTATGCTTGTGTATGCCTGTGTATGCCTGTGTATGCGTGTGTATGCCTGTGTATGCCTGTGTATGCCTGTGTATGCCTGTGTATGCCTGTGTATGCCTGTGTATGCCTGCGTATGCCTGTGTATGCCTGCGTATGCCTGTGTATGCCTGTGTATGCCTGTGTATGCCTGTGTATGCCTGTGTATGCCTGTGTAAGCCCGTGTATGCCTGTGTATGCCTGTGTATTCCTGTGTATGCCAGTGTATGCCAGTGTATGCCTGTCTATGCCTGTGTATGGCTGTGTATGCCTTCGTATGCCAGTGTATGCCTGTGTATGCCTGTGTATGCCTGTGAATGCGTGTGTATGCCTGTGTATGCCTGTATATGTCTGTGTATGTCTGTGTATGTCTGTGTATGCCAGTGTATGCCTGTGTATGCTTGTGTATGCCTGTGCATGCCCCTTGAATGCCAGTGTATGCCTGTGTATGGCTGTGTATGGCTGTGTATGGCTGTGTATGGCTGTGTATGCCTGTGTATGTATGTGTATGCCTGTGTATGCCTGTATATGTCTGTGTATGCCTGTGTAAGCCTGTGTATTCCTGTGTATGCCTGTGTATGCCAGTGTATGCCAGTGTATGCCTGTGTATGCCTGTGTATGCCTGTGTATGCCAGTGTATAGCTGTGTATGCCTGTGAATGCCTGTTTATGCCTGTGTATGCCTGTAAATGTCTTTGTATGCCTGTGTATGCCTGTGTGTGGCTGTGTTTGTCTGTGTATGCCTCTGTATGCCAGTGTATGCCTGTGTGTGCCCGTGCATGCCTGTGTATTCCTATGTATGCCTGTGAATGCCTGTGTATGCTTGTGTATGCCTGTGTATGCCTGTATATGTCTGTGTATGTCTGTGTATGCCGGTGTATGCCTGTATATGTCTGTGTATGTCTGTGTATGCCTGTGTATGCCTGTGTATGCCCGTGTATGCCTGTGTATGCCTGTGTATTCCTGTGTATGCCAGTGTATGCCAGTGTATGCCTGTCTATGCCTGTGTATGGCTGTGTATGCCTTCGTATGCCAGTGTATGCCTGTGTATGCCTGTGTATGCCTGTGAATGCGTGTGTATGCCTGTGTATGCCTGTATATGTCTGTGTATGTCTGTGTATGTCTGTGTATGCCAGTGTATGCCTGTGTATGCTTGTGTATGCCTGTGCATGCCCCTTGAATGCCAGTGTATGCCTGTGTATGGCTGTGTATGGCTGTGTATGGCTGTGTATGGCTGTGTATGCCTGTGTATGTATGTGTATGCCTGTGTATGCCTGTATATGTCTGTGTATGCCTGTGTAAGCCTGTGTATTCCTGTGTATGCCTGTGTATGCCAGTGTATGCCAGTGTATGCCTGTGTATGCCTGTGTATGCCTGTGTATGCCAGTGTATAGCTGTGTATGCCTGTGAATGCCTGTTTATGCCTGTGTATGCCTGTAAATGTCTTTGTATGCCTGTGTATGCCTGTGTGTGGCTGTGTTTGTCTGTGTATGCCTCTGTATGCCAGTGTATGCCTGTGTGTGCCCGTGCATGCCTGTGTATTCCTATGTATGCCTGTGAATGCCTGTGTATGCTTGTGTATGCCTGTGTATGCCTGTATATGTCTGTGTATGTCTGTGTATGCCGGTGTATGCCTGTATATGTCTGTGTATATCTGTGTATGCCTGTGTATGCCTGTGTATGACTGTGTATGCCTGTGTATGCCTGTGTATGCCTGTATATGTCTGTGTATGCTTGTGTATGCCTGTGTATGCCTGCGTATGCCTGTGTATGCCTGTGTATGCCTGTGTATGCCTGTGCATGCCTGTGTATGCCTGTGTATGCCCGTGTATGCCTGTGAATGCCTGTGTATGCCTGTGTATGCCTGTGTATGCCTGTGGATGCATGTGTATGCCTGTGAATGCCCGTGTATGCCTGTGTATGCCTGTGTATGCCAGTGTATGCCCGTGTATGCCAGTGTATGCCAGTGTATGCCTGTGTATGCCTGTGTATGGCTGTGTATGCCTGTGCATGCCTGTGTGTGCCTGTGTATGCCTGTGTATGCCTGTGTATGCCTGTGTATGCCTGTGTATGCCTGTGTATGCCTGTGTATGCCTGTTTATGCCTGTGTATGCCTGTGTATGCCTGTGTATGCCTGTGTATGCCTGTGTATGCCCGTGTATGCCTGTGTATGCCTGTGTATGCCTGTGTATGCCTGTGTATGCCTGTGTATGCATGTGTATGCCTGTGAATGCCCGTGTATGCCTGTGTATGCCTGTGTATGCCAGTGTATGCCCGTGTATGCCAGTGTATGCCAGTGTATGCCTGTGTATGCCTGTGTATGGCTGTGTATGCCTGTGCATGCTTGTGTATGCCTGTGTATGCCTGTGTATGTCTGTGTATGCCTGTGCATGCCTGTGTATGCCTGTGTGTGCCTGTGTATGCCTGTGTATGCCTGTGTATGCCTGTGTATGCCTGTGTATGCCTGTGTATGCCTGTGTATGCCTGTGTATGCCTGTGTATGCCTGTGTATGCCTGTGTATGCCCGTGTATGCCTGTGTATGCCTGTGTATGCCTGTGTGTGCCTGTGTATGCCTGTGTATGCGTGTGTATGCCTGTGTATGCCTGTGTATGTCTGTGTATGTCTGTGTATGCCAGTGTATGCCTGTGTATGTCTGTGTATGCCAGTATATGCCAGTATATGCCAGTATATGCCTGTGTATGCCTGTGAATGCCTGTGCATGCCAGTCTATGCCTGTGTATTACTGTGTATGGCTGTGTATGGCTGTGTATGCCTGTGTATGCCTGTGTATGCCTGTGTATAACTGTGTGTGCCTGTGTATGCCCTTGTATGCCTGTGTATGCCTGTGTATGCCTGTGTATGCCTGTGTATGCCTGTGTATGCCTGTGTATGCCTGTGTATGCCTGTGTATGCCTGTGCATGCCTGTGTATGCCTGTGTACGCCTGTGTATACCTGTGTATGCCTGTGTATGCCTGTGTATGCCTGGGTATGACTGTGTATGCCTGTGTATGCCTGTGTATGCCTGCGTATGCCTGTGTATGACTGTGTATGCCTGTGTATGCCTGTGTATGCCTGTATATGTCTGTGTATGCTTGTGTATGCCTGCGTATGCCTGTGTATGCCTGTGTATGCCTGGTTATGCCTGTGTATGCCTGTGTATGCCTGTGTATGCCTGTGTATGCCTGCGTATGCCTGTGTATGCCTGTGTATGCCTGTGTATGCCTGTGTATGCCTGTGTAGCCTGTGTATGCCTGTGTATGCCTGTGTATGCCTGTGTATGCCCGTGTATGCCTGTGTATGCCTGTGTATGCCTGTGTATGCCTGTGTAGCCTGTGTATGCCTGTGTATGCCTGTGTATGCCTGTGTATGCCTGTGTATGCCAGTGTATGCCTGTGTATGCCTGTGAATGCCTGTGTATGCCTGTGTATGCCTGTGTATGCCTGTGTATGCCTGTGTATGCCTGTGTATGCCAGTGTATGCCTGTGTATGCCTGTGAATGCCTGTGTATGCCAGTCTATGCCTGTATATGGCTGTGTATGGCTGTGTATGCCTGTGCATGCCTGTGTATGCCTGTGTATGCGTGTGTATGCCTGTGTATGCCTGGGTATGCCTGTGAATGCCTGTGTATGCCTGTGTATGCCTGTGTATGCCTGCGTATGCCTGTGTATGAATGTGTATGCCTATGTATGCCTGTGTATGCCTATGGCTGTGTATGTCTGTGTATGCCTCTGTATGCCCGTGTGTGCCTGTGTGTGCCCGTGTATGCCTGTGTATGCCTATGTATGCCTGTGTAGGCCTGTGTATGCCTTTGTATGCCTGTGCATGCCGGTGTATGCCTGTGTATGCCTGTGTATGCCTGTGTATACCAGTGTATACCCGTGTATGCCAGTGTATGCCAGTGTATGCCGGTCCATGCCTGTGTATGCCTGTGTATGCCTGTGTATGCCTGTGTATGCCTGTGTATGCCTGTGTATGTCTGTGTATGCCAGTATATGCCTGTGTATGCCAGTCTATGCCTGTGTATTACTGTGTATGGCTGTGTATGGCTGTGTATGGCTGTGTATGCCTGTGTATGCCTGTGTATGCCTGTGTATGCCTGTGCATGCCTGTGTATGCCTGTGTATGCCTGTGTATACCTGTGTATGCTTGTGTATGCCTGTGTATGCCTGTGTATGCCTGTGTATGCCTGGGTATGACTGTGTATGCCTGTGTATGCCTGTGTATGCCTGTGTATGACTGTGTATGGCTGTGTATGCCTGTGTATGCCTGTGTATGCCTGTGTATGCCTGTGTATGCCTGTATATGTCTGTGTATGCCTGTGTAAGCCTGTGTATGCCTATGTATGCCTGTGTATGCCTATGGCTGTGTATGTCTGTGTATGCCTCTGTATGCCTGTGTGTGCCTGTGTGTGCCCGTGTATGCCTGTGTATGCCTATGTATGACTGTGTAGGCCTGTGTATGCCTTTGTATGCCTGTGCATGCCGGTGTATGCCTGTGTATGCCTGTGAGTGCCTGTATATGTCTGTGTATGCTTGTGTATGCCTGTGTATGCCTGTGTATGCCTGTGTATGCCTGTGTATGCCTGTGTATGCCTGTGTATGCCTGTGTATGCCTGTGTATGCCTGTGTATGCCTGTGTATGCCTGTGTATGCCTGTGTATGCCTGTGTATGCCTGTGTATGCCAGTGTATGCCTGTGTATGTCTGTGTATGCCAGTATATGCCAGTATATGCCTGTGTATGCCTGTGAATGCCTGTGCATGCCAGTCTATGCCTTTGTATGCCTGTGCATGCCGGTGTATGCCTGTGTATGCCTGTGTATGCCTGTGTATACCAGTGTATACCCGTGTATGCCAGTGTATGCCAGTGTATGCCGGTCCATGCCTGTGTATGCCTGTGTATGCCTGTGTATGCCTGTGTATGCCTGTGTATGCCTGTGTATGCCTGTGTATGCCTGTGTATGTCTGTGTATGCCAGTATATGCCTGTGTATGCCAGTCTATGCCTGTGTATTACTGTGTATGGCTGTGTATGGCTGTGTATGGCTGTGTATGCCTGTGTATGCCTGTGTATGCCTGTGTATGCCTGTGCATGCCTGTGTATGCCTGTGTATGCCTCTGTATACCTGTGTATGCTTGTGTATGCCTGTGTATGCCTGTGTATGCCTGTGTATGCCTGGGTATGACTGTGTATGGCTGTGTATGCCTGTGTATGCCTGTGTATGCCTGTGTATGCCTGTATATGTCTGTGTATGCCTGTGTAAGCCTGTGTATGCCTATGTATGCCTGTGTATGCCTATGGCTGTGTATGTCTGTGTATGCCTCTGTATGCCTGTGTGTGCCTGTGTGTGCCCGTGTATGCCTGTGTATGCCTATGTATGACTGTGTAGGCCTGTGTATGCCTTTGTATGCCTGTGCATGCCGGTGTATGCCTGTGTATGCCTGTGTATGCCTGTGAATGCCTGTATATGTCTGTGTATGCTTGTGTATGCCTGTGTATGCCTGTGTATGCCTGTGTATGCCTGTGTATGCCTGTGTATACCCGTGTATGCCAGTGTATGCCAGTGTATGCCGGTCCATGCCTGTGTATGCCTGTGTATGCCTGTGTATGCCTGTGTATGCCTGTGTATGCCTGTGTATGCCTGTGTATGCCTGTGTATGCCTGTGTATGTCTGTGTATGCCAGTATATGCCTGTGTATGCCAGTCTATGCCTGTGTATTACTGTGTATGGCTGTGTATGGCTGTGTATGGCTGTGTATGCCTGTGTATGCCTGTGTATGCCTGTGTATGCCTGTGCATGCCTGTGTATGCCTGTGTATGCCTGTGTATACCTGTGTATGCTTGTGTATGCCTGTGTATGCCTGTGTATGCCTGTGTATGCCTGGGTATGACTGTGTATGCCTGTGTATGCCTGTGTATGCCTGTGTATGACTGTGTATGGCTGTGTATGCCTGTGTATGCCTGTGTATGCCTGTGTATGCCTGTGTATGCCTGTGTATGCCTGTATATGTCTGTGTATGCCTGTGTAAGCCTGTGTATGCCTATGTATGCCTGTGTATGCCTATGGCTGTGTATGTCTGTGTATGCCTCTGTATGCCTGTGTGTGCCTGTGTGTGCCCGTGTATGCCTGTGTATGCCTATGTATGACTGTGTAGGCCTGTGTATGCCTTTGTATGCCTGTGCATGCCGGTGTATGCCTGTGTATGCCTGTGAATGCCTGTATATGTCTGTGTATGCTTGTGTATGCCTGTGTATGCGTGTGTATGCCTGTGTATGCCTGTGTATGCGTGTGTATGCCTGTGTATGCCTGTGTATGCCTGTGTATGCCTGTGTATGCCTGTGTATGCCTGTGTATGCCTGTGTATGCCTGTGTATGCCTGCGTATGCCTGTGTATGCCTGTGTATGCCTGTGTATGCCTGTGTATGCCAGTGTATGCCTGTGTATGTCTGTGTATGCCAGTATATGCCTGTCTATGCCTGTGTATGCCTGTGAATGCCTGTGCATGCCTGTCTATGCCTTTGTATGCCTGTGCATGCCGGTGTATGCCTGTGTATGCCTGTGTATGCCTGTGTATACCAGTGTATACCCGTGTATGCCAGTGTATGCCAGTGTATGCCGGTCCATGCCTGTGTATGCCTGTGTATGCCTGTGTATGCCTGTGTATGCCTGTGTATGTCTGTGTATGCCAGTATATGCCTGTGTATGCCAGTCTATGCCTGTGTATTACTGTGTATGGCTGTGTATGGCTGTGTATGGCTGTGTATGCCTGTGTATGCCTGTGTATGCCTGTGTATGCCTGTGCATGCCTGTGTATGCCTGTGTATGCCTCTGTATACCTGTGTATGCTTGTGTATGCCTGTGTATGCCTGTGTATGCCTGTGTATGCCTGGGTATGACTGTGTATGGCTGTGTATGCCTGTGTATGCCTGTGTATGCCTGTGTATGCCTGTATATGTCTGTGTATGCCTGTGTAAGCCTGTGTATGCCTATGTATGCCTGTGTATGCCTATGGCTGTGTATGTCTGTGTATGCCTCTGTATGCCTGTGTGTGCCTGTGTGTGCCCGTGTATGCCTGTGTATGCCTATGTATGACTGTGTAGGCCTGTGTATGCCTTTGTATGCCTGTGCATGCCGGTGTATGCCTGTGTATGCCTGTGTATGCCTGTGAATGCCTGTATATGTCTGTGTATGCTTGTGTATGCCTGTGTATGCCTGTGTATGCGTGTGTATGCCTGTGTATGCCTGTGTATGCCTGTGTATGCCTGTGTATGCCTGTGTATGCCTGTGTATGCCTGTGTATGCCTGCGTATGCCTGTGTATGCCTGTGTATGCCTGTGTATGCCTGTGTATGCCTGTGTATGCCTGTGTATGCCCGTGTATGCCTGTGTATGCCTGTGTATTCCTGTGTATGCCAGTGTATGCCAGTGTATGCCAGTCTATGCATGTGTATGGCTGTGTATGCCTTCGTATGCCAGTGTATGCCTGTGTATGCCTGTGTATGCCTGTGAATGCGTGTGTATGCCTGTGTATGCCTGTATATGTCTGTGTCTGTCTGTGTATGTCTGTGTATGCCAGTGTATGCCTGTGTATGCTTGTGTATGCCTGTGCATGTCCGTTGAATGCCAGTGTATGCCTGTGTATGGCTGTGTATGGCTGTGTATGGCTGTGTATGGCTGTGTATGCCTGTGTATGTATGTGTATGCCTGTGTATGCCTGTATATGTCTGTGTATGCCTGTGTAAGCCTGTGTATGCCTGTGTATGGCTGTGTATGCCAGTGTATGCCTGTGCATGTCCGTTGAATGCCTGTGTATGCCAGTGTATAGCTGTGTATGCCTGTGAATGCCTGTTTATGCCTGTGTATGCCTGTAAATGTCTTTGTATGCCTGTGTATGCCTGTGTGTGGCTGTGTTTGTCTGTGTATGCCTCTGTATGCCAGTGTATGCCTGTGTGTGCCCGTGCATGCCTGTGTATTCCTATGTATGCCTGTGAATGCCTGTGTATGCTTGTGTATGCCTGTGTATGCCTGTATATGTCTGTGTATGTCTGTGTATGCCGGTGTATGCCTGTGTATGCCTGTATATGTCTGTGTATGTCTGTGTATTCCAGTGTATGCCTGTGAATGAATGTGTATGCCTGTCTATGCCTGTGTATGCCTGTGTATGCTTGTGTATGCCTGTGCATGCCCGTTGAATGCATGGCCTGTGTATGCCTTTGTATGCCTGTGCATGCCTGTGTATGCACGTGTATGCCTGTGTATACCAGTGTATACCCGTGTATGCCAGTGTATGCCAGTGTATGCCAGTGTATGCCGGTCCATGCATGTGTATGCCTGTGTATGCCTGTGTATGCCTGTGTATGCCAGTGTGAGCCCGTGTATGCCAGTGTATGCCAGTGTATGCCTGTGTATACCTGTGTATGGCTGTGTATGCCTGTGCATGCTTGTGTATGCCTGTGTATGCCTGTGTATGCCTGTGTATGCCTGGGTATGCCTGTGTATGCCTGTGTATGCCTGTGTATGCCTGTGTATGCCTGTGTACGACTGTGTATGCCTGTGTATGCCTGTGTATGCCTGTATATGTCTGTGTATGCTTGTGTATGCCTGTGTATGCCTGTGTATGCCTGTGTATGCCTGTGTATGCCTGTGTATGCCTGTGTATGCCTGTGTATGCCTGTGTATGCCTGTGTATGCCTGTGTATGCCTGTGTATGTCTGTGTATGCCAGTATATGCCTGTGTATGCCTGTGAATGCCTGTGTATGCCAGTCTATGCCTCTGTATTACTGTGTATGGCTGTGTATGGCAGTGTATGGCTGTGTATGGCTGTGTATGGCTGTGCATGGCTGTGTATGCCTGTGTATGCCTGTGTATGCCTGTGTATGCCTGTGTATGCCTGTGTGTGCCTGTGTATGCCCTTGTACGCCTGTGTATGCCTGTGTATGCCTGTGTATGCCTGTGTATGCCTGTGCATGCCTGTGCATGCCTGTGTATGCCTGTGTATGACTGTGTATGCCTGTGTATACCAGTGTATACCCGTTTATGCCAGTGTATGCCAGTGTATGCCGGTCCATGCCTGTGTATGCCTGTGTTTGCCTGTGTATGCCTGTGTATGCATGTGTATGCCTGTGTATGCCTGTGTATGCCTGTGTATGCCTGTGTATGCCTGTGTATGTCTGTGTATGCCAGTATATGCCTGTGTATGCCTGTGAATGCCTGTGTATGCCAGTCTATGCCTCTATATTACTGTGTATGGCTGTGTATGGCAGTGTATGGCTGTGTATGGCTGTGTATGGCTGTGCATGGCTGTGTATGCCTGTGTATGCCTGTGTATGCCTGTGTATGCCTGTGTATGCCTGTGTATGCCTGTGTGTGCCTGTGTATGCCCTTGTACGCCTGTGTATGCCTGTGTATGCCTGTGTATGCCTGTGCATGCCTGTGCATGCCTGTGTATGCCTGTGTATGACTGTGTATGCCTGTGTATACCAGTGTATACCCGTGTATGCCAGTGTATGCCAGTGTATGCCAGTGTATGCCGGTCCATGCCTGTGTATGCCTGTGTTTGCCTGTGTATGCCTGTGTATGCATGTGTATGCCTGTGAATGCCCGTGTATGCCTGTGTATGCCTGTGTATGCCAGTGTGTGCCCGTGTATGCCAGTGTATGCCAGTGTATGCCTGTGTATGCCTGTGTATGGCTGTGTATGCCTGTGTATGCCTGTGTATGCCTGTGTATGCCTGTGCATGCCTGTGTATGCCTGTGTATGCCTGTGTATGCCTGTGTATACCTGTGTATGCCTGTGTATGCCTGTGTATGCCTGTGTATGCCTGTGTATGCCTGTGTATGCCTGGGTATGCCTGTGTATGCCTGTGTATGCCTGTGTATGCCTGTGTATGCCTGTGTATGACTGTGTATGCCTGTATATGTCTGTGTATGTCTGTGTATGTCTGTGTATGCCAGTGTATGCCTGTGTATGCTTGTGTATGCCTGTGCATGCCCGTTGAATGCCTGTGTATGCCTGTGTATGGCTGTGTATGGCTATGTATGGCTTTGTATGCCTGTGTATGCCTGTGTATGCCTGTGTATGCCTGTATATGTCTGTAAATGCATGTGTAAGCCTGTGTATGCCTGTGTATGCCTGTGTATGCCAGTGTATGCCAGTGTATGCCTGTGTATGCATGTGTATGCAAGTGTATGCCAGTGTATGCCAGTGTATGCCTGTGTATGCCTGTGTATGCCTGTGTATGCCTGTGTATGCCAGTGTATAGCTGTCTATGCCTGTGAATGCCTGTTTATGCCTGTGTATGCCTGTAGATGTCTTTGTATGCCTGTGTATGCCTGTGTGTGGCTGTGTATGTCTGTGTATGCCTCTGTATGCCAGTGTATGCCTGTGTGTGCCCGTGCATGCCTGTGTATTCCTATGTATGCCTGTGAATGCCTGTGTATGCCTTTGTATGCCTTTGTATGCCTGTGTATGCCTGTGTATGCCTGTGTATGCCAGTGTATGCCCGTGTATGCCAGTGTATGCCGGTCTATGCCTGTGTATGCTTGTGTATGGCTGTGTATGGCTTTGTATGGCTGTGTATGGCTGTGTATGCCTGTCTATGCATGTGTATGCCTGTGTATGCCTGTGTATGACCGTGTATGCCTGTGTATGCCAGTGTATGCCTGTGTATGCCTGTGTATGCCTGTGTATGCCTTTGTATGCCTTTGTATGCATGTGTATGCCTGTGAATGCCCGTGTATGCCTGTGTATGCCTGTGTATGCCAGTGTATGCCCGTGTATGCCAGTGTATGCCTGTGTATGCCTGTGTATGCCTGTGAATGCCTGTGTATGCCAGTCTATGCCTGTGTATGGCTGTGTATGCCCGTGTATGCCTGTGTATGACTGTGTATGCCTGTGTATGCCGGTGTATGCCTGTATATGTCTGTGTATGCTTGTGTATGCCTGTGTATGCCTCTGTTTGCCTGTGTATGCCTGTGTATGCCTGTGTATGCCTGTGTATGCCTGTGTATGCCTGTGTATGCCTGCGTATGCCTGTGTATGCTTGTGTATGCCTGTGTATGCCTGTGTATGCCTGTGTATGCCTGTGTATGCCCGTGTATGCCTGTGTATGCCTGTGTATGCCTGTGTATGCCAGTGTATGCCTGTGTATGCCTGTGAATGCCTGTGTATGCCTGTGTATGCCTGTTTATGTCTGTGTATGTCTGTGTATGCCAGTGTATGCCAGTGTATGCCTGTGTATGCTTGTGTATGACTGTGCATGCCCGTTGAATGCCTGTGTATGCCTGTGTATGCCTGTGTATGCCTGTATATGTCTGTGTATGCCTGTGTAAGCCTGTGTATGCCTGTGTATGCCTGTGTATACCAGTGTATGCCTGTGTATGCCTGTGTATGCCTGTGTATGCCTGTGTATGCCTGTGTATGCCAGTGTATAGCTGTGTATGCCTGTGAATGCCTGTTTATGCCTGTGTATGCCTGTAGATGTATTTGTATGCCTGTGTATGCCTGTGTGTGGCTGTGTATGTCTGTGTATGCCTCTGTATGCCAGTGTATGCCTGTGTGTGCCCGTGCATGCCTGTGTATTCTTATGTATGCCTGTGAATGCCTGTGTATGCCTTTGTATGTTTGTATGCCTGTGTATGCCTGTGTACGCCTGTGTATACCTGTGTATGCCAGTGTATGCCTGTGAATGCATGTGTATGCCTGTCTATGCCTGTGTATGCCTGTGTATGCCTGTGTATGCCTGTGTATGCTTGTGTATGCCTGTGCATGCCCGTTGAATGCATGTGTATGGCTGTGTATGGCTGTGTATGCCTGTGTATGCCTGTGTATGCCTGTGTATGCCTGTGTATGCCTGTGTATGCCTGTGTATGCCTGTGTATGCCAGTGTATGCCTGTGTATGCCAGTCTATGCCTGTGTATGGCTGTGTATGGCTGTGTATGGCTGTGTATGGCTGTGTATGCCCGTGTATGCCTGTGTATGCCTGTATATGTCTGTGTATGCTTGTGTATGCCTGTGTATGCCTGTGAATGCCTGTGTATGCCAGTCTATGAGTCTGTGTTACTGTGTATGGCTGTGTATGGCAGTGTATGGCTGTGTATGGCTGTGTATGGCTGTGCATGGCTGTGTATGCCTGTGTATGCCTGTGTATGCCTGTGTATGCCTGTGTATGCCTGTGTATGCCTGTGTATGCCTGTGTGTGCCTGTGTATGCCCTTGTACGCCTGTGTATGCCTGTGTATGCCTGTGTATGCCTGTGTATGCCTGTGCATGCCTGTGCATGCCTGTGTATGTCTGTGTATGACTGTGTATGCCTGTGTATACCAGTGTATACCCGTGTATGCCAGTGTATGCCAGTGTATGCCGGTCCATGCCTGTGTATGCCTGTGTATGCCTGTGTATGCCTGTGTATGCCAGTGTGTGCCCGTGTATGCCAGTGTATGCCAGTGTATGCCTGTGTATGCCTGTGTATGGCTGTGTATGCCTGTGCATGCCTGTGTATGCCTGTGTATGCCTGTGTATGCCTGTGTATGCCTGTGTATGCCTGTGTATGCCTGTGTATGCCTGTATATGTCTGTGTATGCCTGTGTAAGCCTGTGTATGCCTGTGTATGCCTGTGTATGCCTGTGTATACCAGTGTATGCCTGTGTATGCCTGTGTATGCCTGTGTATGCCTGTGTATGCCAGTGTATAGCTGTGTATGCCTGTGAATGCCTGTTTATGCCTGTGTATGCCTGTAGATGTATTTGTATGCCTGTGTATGCCTGTGTGTGGCTGTGTATGTCTGTGTATGCCTCTGTATGCCAGTGTATGCCTGTGTGTGCCCGTGCATGCCTGTGTATTCTTATGTATGCCTGTGAATGCCTGTGTATGCCTTTGTATGTTTGTATGCCTGTGTATGCCTGTGTACGCCTGTGTATACCTGTGTATGCCAGTGTATGCCTGTGAATGCATGTGTATGCCTGTCTATGCCTGTGTATGCCTGTGTATGCCTGTGTATGCCTGTGTATGCTTGTGTATATCTGTGCATGCCCGTTGAATGCATGTGTATGGCTGTGTATGGCTGTGTATGCCTGTGTATGCCTGTGTATGCCTGTGTATGCCTGTGTATGCCTGTGTATGCCCGGTTATGCCAGTGTATGCCTGTGTATGCCAGTCTATGCCTGTGTATGGCTGTGTATGGCTGTGTATGGCTGTGTATGGCTGTGTATGCCCGTGTATGCCTGTGTATGCCTGTATATGTCTGTGTATGCTTGTGTATGCCTGTGTATGCCTGTGAATGCCTGTGTATGCCAGTCTATGAGTCTGTGTTACTGTGTATGGCAGTGTATGGCTGTGTATGGCTGTGTATGGCTGTGCATGGCTGTGTATGCCTGTGTATGCCTGTGTATGCCTGTGTATGCCTGTGTATGCCTGTGTGTGCCTGTGTATGCCCTTGTACGCCTGTGTATGCCTGTGTATGCCTGTGTATGCCTGTGTATGCCTGTGCATGCCTGTGCATGCCTGTGTATGCCTGTGTATGACTGTGTATGCCTGTGTATACCAGTGTATACCCGTGTATGCCAGTGTATGCCAGTGTATGCAGGTCCATGCCTGTGTATGCCTGTGTATGCCTGTGTATGCCAGTGTGTGCCCGTGTATGCCAGTGTATGCCAGTGTATGCCTGTGTATGCCTGTGTATGGCTGTGTATGCCTGTGCATGCTTGTGTATGCCTGTGTATGCCTGTGCATGCCTGTGTATGCCTGTGTATGCCTGTGTATGCCTGTGTATACCTGTGTATGCCTATGTATGCCTGTGTATGCCTGTGTATGCCTGTGTATGCCTGTGTATGCCTGGGTATGCCTGTGTATGCCTGTGTATGCCTGTGTATGCCTGGGTATGCCTGTGTATGACTGTGTATGCCTGTATATGTCTGTGTATGTCTGTGTATGTCTGTGTATGCCAGTGTATGCCTGTGAATGCTTGTGTATGCCTGTGCATGCCCGTTGAATGCCTGTGTATGCCTGTGTATGGCTGTGTAAGGCTATGTATGGCTTTGTATGCCTGTGTATGCCTGTGTATGCCTGTATATGCCTGTATATGTCTGTAAATGCATGTGTAAGCCTGTGTATGCCTGTGTATGCCTGTGTATGCCAGTGTATGCCAGTGTATGCCTGTGTATGCCTGTGTATGCCAGTGTATGCCAGTGTATGCCAGTGTATGCCTGTGTATGCCTGTGTATGCCTGTGTATGCCAGTGTATAGCTGTCTATGCCTGTGAATGCCTGTTTATGCCTGTGTATGCCTGTAGATGTCTGTGTATGCTTCTGTATGCCAGTGTATGCCTGTGTGTGCCCGTGCATGCCTGTGTATTCCTATGTGTGCCTGTGAATGCCTGTGTATGCCTTTGTATGCCTTTGTATGCCTGTGTATGCCTGTGTATGCCTGTGTATGCCAGTGTATGCCCGTGTATGCCAGTGTATGCCGGTCTATGCCTGTGTATGCTTGTGTATGGCTGTGTATGGCTTTGTATGGCTTTGTATGGCTGTGTATGCCTGTCTATGCATGTGTATGCCTGTGAATGCCCGTGTATGCCTGTGTATGCCTGTGTATGCCAGTGTATGCCCGTGTATGCCAGTGTATGCCTGTGTATGCCTGTGTATGCCTGTGAATGCCTGTGTATGCCAGTCTATGCCTGTGTATGGCTGTGTATGGCTGTGTATGGCTGTGTATGGCTGTGTATGGCTGTGTATGGCTGTGTATGCCTGTGTATGCCTGTGTATGCCTGTGTATGCCTGTGTATGACTGTGTATGCCTGTGTATGCCGGTGTATGCCTGTATATGTCTGTGTATGCTTGTGTATGCCTGTGTATGCCTGTGTTTGCCTGTGTATGCCTGTGTATGCCTGTGTATGCCTGTGTATGCCTGTGTATGCCTGTGTATGCCTGCGTATGCCTGTGTATGCCTGTGTATGCCTGTGTATGCCTGTGTATGCCTGTGTATGCCTGTGTATGCCCGTGTATGCCTGTGTATGCCTGTGTATGCCTGTGTATGCCAGTGTATGCCTGTGTATGCCTGTGTATGCCTATGTATGCCTGTGTATGCCTGTTTATGTCTGTGTATGTCTGTGTATGCCAGTGTATGCAAGTGTATGCCTGTGTATGCTTGTGTATGCCTGTGCATGCCCGTTGAATGCCTGTGTATGCCTGTGTATGCCTGTGTATGCCTGTATATGTCTGTGTATGCCTGTGTAAGCCTGTGTATGCCTGTGTATGCCTGTGTATGCCAGTGTATGCCTGTGTATGCCTGTGTATGCCTGTGTATGCCTGTGTATGCCAGTGTATAGCTGTGTATGCCTGTGAATGCCTGTTTATGCCTGTGTATGCCTGTAGATGTATTTGTATGCCTGTGTATGCCTGTGTGTGGCTGTGTATGTCTGTGTATGCCTCTGTATGCCAGTGTATGCCTGTGTGTGCCCGTGCATGCCTGTGTATTCTTATGTATGCCTGTGAATGCCTGTGTATGCCTTTGTATGTTTGTATGCCTGTGTATGCCTGTGTACGCCTGTGTATACCTGTGTATGCCAGTGTATGCCTGTGAATGCATGTGTATGCCTGTCTATGCCTGTGTATGCCTGTGTATGCCTGTGTATGCTTGTGTATGCCTGTGCATGCCCGTTGAATGCATGTGTATGGCTGTGTATGCCTGTTTATGCCTGTGTATGCCTGTGTATGCCCGGTTATGCCAGTGTATGCCTGTGTATGCCAGTCTATGCCTGTGTATGGCTGTGTATGGCTGTGTATGGCTGTGTATGCCCGTGTATGCCTGTGTATGCCTGTATATGTCTGTGTATGCTTGTGTATGCCTGTGTATGCCTGTGTATGCCTGTGTATGCCTGTGTATGCCTGTGTATGCCTGTGTATGTCGTGTATGCCAGTATATGCCTGTGTATGCCTGTGAATGCCTCTGCATTACTGTGTATGGCTGTGTATGGCTGTGTATGGCTGTATATTGCTGTGTATGCCTGTGTATGCCTGTGTATGCCTGTGTATGCCTGTGTGTGCCTGTGTATGCCCTTGTATGCCTGTGTATGCTTATGTATGCCTGTGTATGCCTGTGTATGCCTGTGTATGCCTGTGTATGCCTGTGTATGCCTGTGCATGCCTGTGCATGCCTGTGTATGCCTGTGTATGACTGTGTATGCCTGTGTATACCAGTGAATACCCGTGTATGCCAGTGTATGCCAGTGTATGCCGGTCCATGCCTGTGTATGCCTGTGTATGCCTGTGTATGCCTGTGTATGCCTGTGTATGCATGTGTATGCCTGTGAATGCCCGTGTATGCCTGTGTATGCCTGTGTATGCCAGTGTGTGCCCGTGTATGCCAGTGTATGCCAGTGTATGCCTGTGTATGCCTGTGTATGGCTGTGTATGCCTGTGCATGCTTGTGTATGCCTGTGTATGCCTGTGCATGCCTGTGTATGCCTGTGTATGCCTGTGTATACCTGTGTATGCCTGTGTATGCCTGTGTATGCCTGTGTATGCCTGTGTATGCCTGGGTATGCCTGTGTATGCCTGTGTATGCCTGTGTATGCCTGTGTATGACTGTGTATGCCTGTGTATGCCTGTGTATGCCTGTATATGTCTGTGTATGCTTGTGTATGCCTGTGTATGCCTGTGTATGCCTGTGTATGCCTGTGTATGCCTGTGTATGGCTGTGTATGCCAATGTATGCCAGTGTATGCCTGTGTATGCCTGTGTATGTCTGTGTATGCCAGTATATGCCTGTGTATGCCTGTGAATGCCTGTGTATGCCAGTCTATGCCTGTGTATTACTGTGTATGGCTGTGTATGGCTGTGTATGGCTGTGTATGGCTGTGTATGGCTGTGTATGCCTGTATATGTCTGTGTATGTCTGTGTATGTCTGTGTATGCCAGTGTATGCCTGTGTATGCTTGAGTATGCCTGTGCATGCCCGTTGAATGCCTGTGTATGCCTGTGTATGGCTGTGTATGGCTATGTATGGCTTTGTATGCCTGTGTATGCCTGTGTATGCCTGTATATGTCTGTAAATGCATGTGTAAGCCTGTGTATGCCTGTGTATGCCTTTGTATGCCAGTGTATAGCTGTGTATGCCTGTGAATGCCTGTTTATGCCTGTGTATGCCTGTAGATGTCGTTGTATGCCTGTGTATGCCTGTGTGTGGCTGTGTATGTCTGTGTATGCCTCTGTATGCCTCTGTATGCCAGTGTATGCCACTGTATGCCTGTGTACGCCTGTGTATGCCTGTGTATGCCTGTGTATGCCAGTGTATAGCTGTGTATTCCTGTGAATGCCTGTTTATGCCTGTGTATGCCTGTAGATTTCTTTGTATGCCTGTGTGTGGCTGTGTATGTCTGTGTATGCCTCTGTATGCCAGTGTATGCCTGTGTGTGCCCGTGCATGCCTGTGTAT